>AP025065.1:29700314-29774926 GCA_036186865.1 Eustoma russellianum
ACATAAAAGGAGAGTTGCTGACGAGTATTACTAAATATTTTTCAGACATAATGCGAATTGATTTGTGTGGATACAAGCAAAAAAGCACGCGTGCTCACATATATGTGTCTATATATATATACATAGGTGGTGGTAAAAGATGGCGTGAGAATTGGAGATCAATTTGTGGGTTCGAACCCAACTGTTCAATGAGTGGAGGATGCACTCACAAACTGACGGTTGAGAATTTGTGTTTGTGTCATGGGGATCGGGATCCTCTGACCCCGTTCCCCTCACCCCTTGGGACCGCCTGCCACGTGGCACACAGGGGTAGTGAAGTTGGGTGAGGGTCACTCGCACCCAGCCTCACCACCCCTCTGTGTGCCACGTGTCAACGGGTCATTTAATAACTCCTTAAAGGGGGTCAGGAGATCTGTCGGATTGATTTAACTGCATCATATCGAACACGAATCAGATTTTTTTGGTCTAACTTTTTATTTCAAAATTTTATTATTCATAAGTGAAAAATAAAAAAATTCTTCTTAAAGAAACAAAATTAAAACATCAATTTTATTCATAAGACATAAACATGAAATAGAATTTATGGCAGAAAATCCCGTTCCATCAAATAATACTTGACTCTCTTCCACTCAAAGTATAATAATGGATATACCAACTAACCCTCGAGATACAAAAATAATATTATCCATCATTATTTGATTTTCCTTCCCCCACACTACAGCAAAAATGAGAAGAATACTACTCGGTTTTAACACACCAAAAAGTTACACTAGGAGGCGCCATATTTGCGCAAAAACATCACACAACAACAACATTACTCTATTGCTTTATAGACTCTCGTCTATAGCGAGGTATAAGGTGGTCGGATGCACACAACCATACACATGTGTTAGAAATAAACATAGGTTGTTTTTCGATGACCTATAATGAAACAGCACATAATGTAAGCAATAAAGAAATGTATACAAAAATGGGGAAAAATTATGTAGGCTTTTAAAGTAATTTCTAAATTCCTTTTCATGTATTTTGTAAATTACGAATGACATAAAAAGAACCTCTCAATCACATACCTTCCAACATTCCTTTTTTTAGTAGACACATCTTTTCAAAATTCAACTGCGTGATTATTTCTTTTTTTTTTTTTAGTTTTATTTGTCCGGATGTATATGGCAGATCATCCATAAAATTATACTCTTTTCATATATCAAAATATTGTCATAATTCCCTCCCTAGACTCTAACGATAGCTTGTGCTGTCGTTGAGATATACTGGCATGATTGTTGTCATAATGAACT
This sequence comes from Eustoma russellianum, assembly GCA_036186865.1. Taxonomy (NCBI): domain Eukaryota; kingdom Viridiplantae; phylum Streptophyta; class Magnoliopsida; order Gentianales; family Gentianaceae; genus Eustoma; species Eustoma russellianum. The sequence continues at coordinate 29,701,610 of AP025065.1, forward strand.
GTTTTAAATAGTTTATTTGAATTATATGAAAAAAATCAACTAACAATAATTTTAAAACGGAAACAAACGCACATATTCATGTTCCAAGCAATACTTCCAAATTTTAATTTTGGCTTATTCTAGGCTTAAGAGATACAAGACCCAAAGCCATTTCAGAACCAATTATTAACTGTTTGATCAGTTGTCAAAGTATTATCCTTGTGAACTATGATTGTGTCATAAAAGCATACTCCTCACGCTTCATTTTGTGGGTTATTGAGTCATCGGTCCCACTCCATTCTGAGTATTTTGGAATATTTCTAATAGCAAAAGTTCATTATGAGAGCTTTCATTGCTTCAGTCTTAAAAAGCTTCGGAAATGATGTAAAGCGGTTTTCTAGATTAGTAATATTTTTTATTAGACAATCAACACAATGTGTCCACTGCACACTGTGTTTAATCCAATTGGACCGGATACTATAGCCTAAGCTTGTACTGGTGTAGATAACATTGTTACACCTACGTTGCATGTTTTGGTTTAGACGTGCATCATTCTAGTTGTAATGACACAAACCGAGTACCAAGTGACTATGGATTGCAAAGTTCTTTGATAACTCCAGTTCTTGTTTTAGCACAGGCATTGAATCTGAGACTTCAGCCTTATATAGAAAAAACTGTCATAAGCCAGAAGGAAGAATGTTCAAACCATTTAGCCCCGCGAGGAAGGTGAAATAATAGTCAAGATGTGATGCATTGAGGTGGTTCTTAATCCAGCCATCTCTATCCCTCTTTCTGATACGTGAAACCATGGACAAAAGGAAGTACTAATGAAGTTTCCAGCCCCTAAGCTTGTCATTGTATAAGATGATCCAAGACTTTTCATGCTTTCTGGTTCTTGATCATATAAGAAATCAGTTTTAGCAACTACTATGAATGCATCAGCTGTTCCCATAAGAATAAATTGAGGAAGCAAAAATAAATATAGAAAGAGGCACTTGGTTACCATTTTCCCTTAGCCCATGATCTTTGGCTACCTTGAGCCTATACCTTTCAGTGAATGATGCAATTCCCATGATAAAAATATGGAAAATCATACCAATCCCCATTCTTTTTAGTATAGTGATTCCTCTGGGATTTTTAGCCCATTGTCTCATTACCTTCACAAAAACGCGATCATATAGTACAAGACAGATTAGCATAGAGATTGTCACAAACACTGATAACTTGTATGCTGCAGAAGAGTTCTCAACCATTGACTTCAAGAACTCTGCAAACTGCAAATTGTTCAAAGCCCATTATGCATGAAATTGCTGTTGATGCTAGTCTCTCAAACTGGTTGATCTGACCCCCCCCACACCAGACATAGTAACCTAGCAAAGATTGATTTGTACACACAGATACACAAGCACTTCTGAAATTCAGGGTTTTAGCATCCTTCTGTTGAAAGTTGCTTGCGAGTTGGTGAATTGCTACCTAAGTGTTGGCTCAAAGATGTGCTTCATGAGTAAGCTCTTTTGTAAAGGTAGTCCTTTAGATGTACTACACAGGAACTCATGCGGTTTGTCTTCCAGAGGCTAGTCTGGCCTGCAACTGTGTAATTGAGGTACCACACTTCCAAACAGATACCATCTTATACAAGTATGAAGAGCGCTGTATGTGCAGGACTGGAACAGGAGACTATACATTGCAGGTCTGATGCAGAAAACTCATGAAGCTTATGCTTGTTTTCAGTGTTCTTTGATTTTTGCTCTCCTAAACATGATATTGAAATCTAAATGAGCCAATTCGTAAATCTTTAGTTTTTACTTTCTCCTTTTCATTTCCAATGGAGTCAAGGACACACTCTTCTTTGACTTTAGAATATGATGGAATACAGCAAAATGATTCACTAAATTGGTTGCGCTTCTTATATTGTGAAGTAGCAGTTGATCGACTCAGCTTGACACAATTTTCATTATGGGTGATTGGAAAACAACCTCTGTGTATTTCTAACACATGGGTATGGTTGCGTACATCCGATCCCGACACCCCGCCATAGGCAGGAGTCTCTAAGGCAATGTGATAATGTTGTTGTTGTAGTAGTTTTTACTTTGTACAACTCCGCCTTTAGATCCAATGGAACAGAAACATTTTCTTTTACCAAATAATGCTTTGAACTTAAACTATCAATTGACTGCAAAATTTTCAAGCACAGGGGTGTTACTTATGAAGCTTACATACATCTTCTAGAGCTCATATTACCAAATATACTTTGAAGGAAAGTGACTGAAAGTTCTTTCTAGTTATGTTCTTAATATGAAAATGTATTGTTGATCCATTCTCCAAATGCAATTTGTTGGCGAGGTTGAAAAGCTTCAATCGAAGGTAACATAAGCTAGATGCAGAACTAAAGAAGAAAATATTTGATGAATCAGTAGATGCAAGCGAGTACATATAAGAGAACAATCTGCTTACTTAGAAATTCAAGCACGTTCAATGAGACAGAATCCATGAAATGGTTGACGAGGTTGCACATGCTTCGATCAAAGGTGAATATAAGCTAGATGGACAATAATTGAAGCAAATATTTATGAATCGGGGAATACAAGAGGATACAAATAAGAGAAGTTTTGCACACTCAGCATTCAACAGAATGAATCAGAGAAGCTACACTAAGAATTATCTTTGCTTCTGTATGAAGCTGGAAGAATCATATAGTAAAATTGCAAGCTCAACAAGATTGGAACGAGGCACTTGATGACATACCACGAGGTAAGTTATTGTCACGTCCATCCACATTGACGCTAACTGGCTCTCTATATCAAAAAGTCAAATATATTCTAAGAAGTACAACAATCTAACTCAACAAGGTTACATAGACAAGTGAAGCTGTGTAGATTTGTAGCTTGTATGTGTAAACATTTGATTCATACACAGAAATGCCTCCAGGACTTCTGGCGTAATGCAGTCTACATTATTGTACAGAAACAGGCTTCTGATTCCTCATCATCGGACTCACTAGCATCACTAAATCCACAAAACAGAAGTTACTTTAGAACATCATAACAGCTAACACGCGGTCAAATAAGCAGTTGAGTAAATGTAGACAGAGAACCTTGCTCTAGTACATGCCGCTTCCTTAGTATTACAAATATATTTAACATTACCAAATGACAGCAAATAATTTTTCTCCAGAAAAAGCTGTGGCACCATGCTTTCATTGAAGAAATCATATGGATTAAATGAGCCCGTAAAAGCCGCATTAGCAGACTCTATATAAATTGCAAATAGACTAGCATTTGCCAGGAACTAAGGTTTTGATGAGAGAGGGTAGCCTAGGTGTAATGCATGTTGTAGTATCTGTCATAATGCATTAATAAGGCAAGTCTGCTAACACAACCTTCTGATCAGTAAGATCCCTTCCTTCACCACACTGCCATTTAAGATATGTGATATCACTTAGTTCAAATACCCTGAATACATGGAGAACTTTCAAGCCTCAAATAACTATTACAAGCCAATGTAAGTCCTTATTTACATAATGTATTCCCAGGGGTGTCTCGCATACTAAAAGTACTTGCTGGCAATCACTGGTCCAGGAATAGGTATTTGAAATAACAATTACCATTTAAATTTAAGGAACCTCCACTCTCCTGCTGCAGCATGAATTCAGTAAGCAAAATAAATTAGGCTACTTTTCCAAAACCCCGTGTTTTCAAGGTCACTTGTGTCGTTAAGTTTCCAACCAACAATTTCAAAGCCAAATCCAAAGTAATCAATAAACTTATACTAAATTTAAGAGGATATAGATCCCAAAAGAATCCTTATCGACATGGATATTAGTGACCATCGTTGAGCAGACCAGCTAATGCTTTGTAATAAGGACCTTGTAAGCAAGATGCCAGTAGGAAAGAGATCAACAATACCATAGAATCAAACAAATAGTCTTCCGAAGACTTTCAGAATCATTAAAAAGGTCACCTTGATTTTCACAGGTAGTAATAATCCATAACTTCATATAATTACACACAAAGCAGTTTCCCCTTTAACCTGTATCAAAGCAAGCCTAATATGCAAATGAATCATCTAATGGGAGGGCCTATTGCCAGCACCTCTTTTTTACATTTCCACCACTTTTGCGTTGTAGTTCACTTTTACCTTATAGCATAAAAGTGGCGGAAATGTAAAAGAAAGGTGGTGGAAATAGCCTCACCATTGCCTGATATGTAGACATTCATTGTGCAATAGTTGAATGGAGCTTTTTTTTTTTGGTAATTAAATGAATGGAGCTTTAGTAAGTGCCTATAACCAGATTTCTATACTGAAATGGATACAAAACGGTTCTTCAAACAAAAATCCCACCTGTGAAGAAAAGCTGGCAACTTCAGTTGATTCTCCAATGCAACAAATCACTAAAAGGAATTCAATATATAACAAGACTAAGCACCCATATCAAAGATGATCGTTTTGAAACTAATACTATTAATATTACCTTGGCTGAAATTCCAATATCTCAGCAAGCTTATTTCCATTTTTGTCATTCCATTGAACTGTCCTCCTAGGCATCCCTTGTTTCTTTGGTAATCCACTTCTAATAGAAGGCAATAACAACTGTGAATCATCATCATCATCATCTCCCCTAACTCCACTCAACAAGCCATTCCTAGAGGCTTCATCTTTCAAAGGTTCCTTTACATCAGACAAACCATCACTGCCCATATGAAGAACTCCACTCCTGCATTACATAGGCCCAAAACTCACCTCCCAAAGCTAAAAATATGAACGATAACCTCAACGGAAAGTAAGAAAACTAAACCCACCTGAATCAAAGATTGAATTTTTACAAGGGATGAGTCCACTTCTCTAAATTGCATAGCATAATACAAAAAACCAACGAGGACCCAGTTTTCAGACTGCAATTTAGCATTCCAAAATATGGAAATGGATCTTTATTAAAAATCCGACAATCCAATCCAGTGGCATGGCGTTCTTTATGAAACGAAAGGGTCAACGAGCTTTTTGACCCAGTAAGCGATCAATACCACCCGCACACGGCCGACAATATAATTAGATATAACTCGAAACTAAATTCTCAGTAAAATTCCAATAACTTTTACTGGTAGGTCGATCTCAATTTTTTTAACACCCTGTCAATAGTTTTTGTTGACGTTATGATATACTAGATATGATTATTATATTTATCTATAATTTTTGTTGTCGTTAGGATATACTAGATATAGTTGTCGTCTATCTAAATTCCTCGATATTTCAATCAACTATGAGCTCTCAAGACCTACAGTAAGTTTTAGCAGTTGGGATATAAATGTAATCTAAACTAATGTATGACACAAAATTATAATCACGATTTAAGTCCTATAATTCAAATGGTAGTCGTGTTAGTTTACTTTAAATTCTATAATTTTTTTGTCGTTAGGATATACTAGATATGGTTGTCGTGTATCTAAATTCCTCGATATTTCAATCAACTATGAGCTCTCAAGACCTACAGTAAGTTTTAGCAGTTGGGATATAAATGTAATCTAAACTAATGTATGACACAAAATTATAATCACGATTTAAGTCGTATAATTTAAACGGTAGTCGTGTTAGTTTACTTTAAATTATCTTACTTAATAAATATGATACAAATAATCCTAATTTATAGATACTATAAAAAATTCCTTACGATATTCATTTTGATTTTATGACACATCAATAGATATAAGACAATCATTTTTCAAAAGAATATTATTATTTTATAAAAATTATTTTTTTTTGGAAAAAGGATCGAATTATATTTCATAGCAAAGTATTTACATCAGATTATCAACAAAAGAATACCAACTACTTCTAGCTCTACAATGAAACTATGCCAAAAATAATTTGTAAGTCCGCAGCTCTTTTACTGTTTTACAGCATCTCTTGAGAAGACCATTGCGAGAAACTAAAGAGCAAACTTCGTTAACTGATGATTCAGTTAAAATTTTTGAATCATGATAGTATATTTTTATTTGTATTTTCTCTGTTCCTAAAATATTGTCTTACTTTGTTTTTTTGTTTCATCAAAAAATATTTTTCATTTAAACAACATTACCCTATTTTTTTAGAGGCTCCCGTTTATAACGAGATAGGGGGTTGGATGTACGAAACTATACACATGTGCTATAAACATAAAGAGATTGTTTTTCAATAACCCATAATGATGCGTCAAGCTATATGGCCATCAACTGAAACTTCACAAAATAGTTTGGTTTCATTTAATTATACTGAAGTCAAAATAGAGAGGAAAAAAAGTAGAGTTTTAAATAGGTTGGGTTGGGTTGGATTGTCATGTTGAAACCCGCCAACTCACCATGATACGACACGTCAACACGTGACATGATCCGTTTGACATTCAAACAACCAATGAAAAAGAAGAAAAAGATGTACAGGAAGAGTCATTTGGAAGGAAATTTTGTGACAATAAAAATCACACCAAGATAAATCCGAGACCACGGGGATGGGTTGGAATCTCCTAACCCCACTTTCCTCATCCCTTTTGTGACCACGCGACACGTGGCAGCAAAGAGGGATGGTGAGGCTAAATGCGGGTGACCCTCATCTAGCCTCACCACCCCCTCTTGCTGCCACATGTCGCGCGGTCACGCATCACCACACTCCATTTGCGCTGAGAAGATCCTACACCCACCAGGATATGTGGCTACAGACACTTCCTTATGATTCTTTTCCTTCAACCACCAATAAAACCTACGGCCTGTATAGCTACACCAAAACCTCATCAATCCAACCCCAACAAAACAAGCAAATTCTAACCCAAACTTCTGCTTCACAAAATCAAGCATTTCTTTGCTACAATTCTGCACAAGAATAATAAATCTTTAGTGCAACACTTTTTTTAATCAAATAATGGCGACATCCCTTTGTGCCACTAGTTTCCAAGGGGGCTTATCTTCATCTTTCCATGGAAGTTGGGGAAGAAGATCATTAGCCGGTGAAGACTGTTTCATGACAGCCCACAAGGCTGTTTCTAGTGGACAGGTTCGGGTGGCAAGGCCGGTCCGGTCGCGGCCTATGATGGGTAATGTTAATGAAGGAAAGGGTATTTTTGCTCCTCTTGTGGTTGTTACTAGGAACATTGTTGGCAAGAAACGTTTCAATCAGCTTAGAGGGAAAGCCATTGCTCTACACTCCCAGGTAGCTAAATTCACCACTTCTAACGCTTTAATTTCATTCTTTTACACATAACTAAATTGGCTGTGCTCCTTAAATTGTGAAGTAGCAGTTAATCGACATAACTTGATGCATCATTATAGGACATCGAGAAACAACCTCTGTGTGTTTTTAACAAATGAGTATGGTTGCGTACATCCGACCTCTCATATTCCGGCATAGACGGGAGACTATAAGGTAATGAGTAATGTTGTTGTTGTTGAGCATCAATTTTATTATGGTTCAAGTAATTACTAGCATTTTAGTTATTTCTCCTTAAGGATGTGTTTAAGAATATGTACTAGTTGTCGTGTGATAATGCTTAGAAATGATGAAACTTGGACTTACATGACATAAGAAACATATCCACTCAAAACCTTAAGGTAATGAATGGTGGTACTTCATCTTCATATAATCCATGTATTTTATCTCAAAATGTCCGATGTGATACAACATTCTCAACACCCGCTTTCATGTGGTATCGTTGCTTGACATACACACGCGCCTTAGAACCCGCTCTCAATCACAAACCATAAGCGAGACATGAATGTCTAGACTTGGATGAGGAGAGACAATAAATGGTCAATCACGGGCCAAGCGAGGTGTGTGTCCATATTTTAAACCTGCTCTGATACCATGTTAAAACTTGAGCTTATATGTTGTGAGACTCGTATCCACTCAAAACCTTAAATCAATGGGTGGTGGTAACTCATTCTCATATAAGCCATATATTTTTCTCAAATTACCCCTTGTGAAACAATATTCTCAAACAGAACTTATTAGATAAGAAACAACTACTTTATTTCCGTGACCATTTTAAAATTTTGCTAGCTAATTGCTTACTAGGCAACTAATGTTATGGTCGCTATGCTTGTGTGTTTAACATTAGTGCTCGTTAACTATCTTGATACGTGTGAGATGGTACATATGCTTACTTGACTTTAAGGTTGTCCTTCTAATATGTGAAACGAAAATTTCAGGTGATAACAGAATTCTGCAAAACAATAGGAGCAGATTCAAAGCAGAGACAAGGGCTGATTCGATTAGCAAAGAAGAACGGAGAGAAACTTGGATTTCTTGCTTGAGTTGGAGATTGTCTTTATGTTTCTTCAGACAAGAATAGAAGATTAATTATATTGTTCAGAGATAATGTATGTAAACTGTTAGAATTGATGCCTCTGCATTTGGTACCCATGATCAAGTATAAAACTGAAACCTTGCCATTTCAAAGGTATTACTCTAAACCTCAATTTTTCCTTGACTTTGGAATATGATGGAATAAAGCAAAATGACTTATTAAATAGGCTACGCTTTTTATATTGTGAAAGTGGCAGTTGATCGACACAGCTTGGCGTAATTTTTATTATGGGTCATCGGGAAACAACATCTGTGTGTTTCTAACACATGTATATGGTTGTGTACATCCGACCCTCTCACCATAGACAGGAGTATCTAAGACAATAATGTAATGTTGGTGTAGTCTAAACCTCAATTCTCTGCAAAGAATCATACTATTCAATGTAGAAGTTATGGGTCGTGTGTCACACATGTCCTTACCAAAGGAAATGGACACATGAAATAATACATTGTAGCAGAGGAAACAAGAAATGTTGTCTCGGATAATTACCAAACATTTAGGAAACCATAGCAACATTTAGCATTCACACCACTCTTAACGCTAATCAAGCTGCTGCTGTGAGCTTGGAGCTCGAAAGCTGTGATTGGAGCAATGCTTGTGACTTAGACCACTAGAAATCCTAGTTGTTTTTAGTGGCATAAGCTGGGTCTGGAATCAGAGTCCTTGACTTAGCTGGTTTGCTTGCGGTACCTTCGCTTCATTAGTAGTGTGCTGTAAGTGACCTTCACAAACTCGTGTTCCCCATCTGAAATCACCACGATATAGGCACAAACTCATCACCTGTCTTGGTATAGACACTGCCTTTCAAGAGTTTCTCACAAGAATCTAGAATCCATACCAACCTTTTGAACGCGAAAGGCAAGTTTCATGTACTGGTGAAAAGGAGCAATGAATCTGAGGAAGCAGTTGGGATAGCCAACTACACTGGTCCTGGCGTCATCCCATGTTCCTAACAATCTTCCAACCAGAATGGTTCACTCCAGGGAAGCGACATCCTTGTAGCATACCCGTCCTTACTCAGTCTTCGAGCAACATTATCGAGTTCTCTCGTGAATGAAGGGATTTGTATTCTAGGACAAAAGAGCTTAAGCATCCATGATACATATGGGACTCTACATCTTAGACACCTAATCCTTTTGCAGGTGGCATTGTCGCACATAAGCAAGCTCCTGCTTTGGGTTTTGATTGTAATCGTGATTAAAGTCATGGTTCTGAACGTTAGGAAATCGGTTTTTACATATTAATTAGCTTTTTTTTGTGTTTTTGTTGTTTGGGAAAAAAGATGAGTAACATCCAGGTGATGGTGGAGCCGCAGATTATTTTTGAAAAACTATGACCAGTAATAAGGCTAGTATTGTCTTTTCAAAAAGAAATTCATATCAAGTAATTTAAGCCGGATTTATGTATTAGATTAAGCATCACGATAAGCAAAATGTTTAGGTTTGTACATGATACTAACGATATAAATATATTGAGATATAACTTTGCTGTAAAAGAAGGACGATGACAGCTAGGAACGGTGATATGAGCATGAAACATTTATGGAGGAATTCTTTTATAAAAAAGGAAAACGCCTTCTAGCTAATTTGTTCTTTATTTGTGGTACTTATTAGTCTGGTACGTACGTTTATTTAAAAACAGGCATACGATTCAATGGTCAACTTACCAATTACCTTTTCCATGAAGTTCTGGCCATGCTTGCCATTACTCAGTATTGTTTAATGCATGAGCGGGAGTGGGTGGTGGGTACACGATTTTGTGATCATTTGAAAATTCCGTATACAAAAGATTTTCAAAAAAGAAAACAATAACAACAATCACTCTATTACCTTAGAGGTTCCTGTCTATGACAGGTACGCAACGATATCCATATGTTAGAAACACACATGTTTTCAAAGAAAACCCTTCTAGCTAATTTTATATTCTCTATTTGTAGTTGACATTTTAAGGGTGCTAAAGATTCTTAAGGAAAGAATTCAATCATAATAATTAGTCATAACACAACTGATAGCCTAGGCCTAGCCATGCTTGAGCACCTTGTATCCTTACATTATACTTACTCCGTTTCGATAATGTTGTCCTAGTTGGGTTTTTAACGTGTTGTCCTAAAATAATATTTTTTGGGACATAAAGAGGACCATCCCTTATCAATAAGTATATTATTCTTGATTTAGAGATGTTGGTGCTGTTGGCCATCTATTAATTATCATGTAGTTAATGTCTTCTTTCAAATCTCCTTTGGATCCCTTGTTCAAAAAAGACCATGTCTTGATGACTCAATCCAAAACTTCAAATTTTACATGCTAAAAGCACAACATGGCTGTCATTGGTTCCAAATCTTATCTCATTGACATTTTCTTGGCCATGATAGAAAGTTGCAAGCAAGCAAGAGTATACATGCTCCTGCAATTTCAATCATAAACAAAACAAATTGATGGGGAAATCTTTTTCTTATGCAACATAATACAAAGAATTCGGGAGCTTGAATGATCTATTTGCTGATGGAAGCCCTTCAAGACTGCTCCATTGGTTTCCAAGACTTCCCCAAATGTGATATCCTTTGTGAATTAATGTCTTCCTCACATCAACCATGTATCTCTGTATACTCTTGCAATCATCATCTCCTCTGAGGCAAAAAGAAAAGGAGAAACTTGAAAGGCAAGACCTTAAATAAGGTAGAAGCGTTAAACAAAATCTTATGATATGTTTCTCTAACATGTGAACATAACACCATACATCATATGGATATCAACTTTTTAAGACCCTTCTCTTAAAAATGGGCAAAAAAGAAAAGGATGAAGCAAAATGCAGAAGAAGTGAACACAATTTCAGACCTCAATATAAGAGTAGTCCACCCAAAGTAGCCTTGTTCGACGAGGTTGTCAATAGTTGCAGATCTTAGACTTTCTTTTCTTGAAGAAACCAATATGATCTGAACACCAATCCCTTTTAGTATATTGTAAAACTTCAAAGAATGTTCAAGAGCTGGTGCTTTGCTATGCCTCATCCACTCTTCTAAATCTGTGTAATTCAACTTCTTCCCCCTGCAATCCCAAAAAATCAAAAAATAATAAAATAAAATAGATCCCTTTATGAATCTAAGAACAAAGAAAAAATTAACACATTGAATCCCTTTATAAATTCGTAGCTTTAACTTTCAGATGAGATGATACGTAAGCAGGCTTACCCGAAGCCATTTTTCTTGAAGTAAGGGACAGTGGAGAGCAGAGTATCATCAATGTCAAAAATCCAAGCATCAGTGCCATCTTTCTGCAAGCTGCAGCTGGTGCTCAGATAAACAGTGCACTCATCAATGGTCCTCTCAGAATCCACTTTGTATTGAGAGGATGTCATGTATTTCCCAATGTATGCCACACATTCATCAGGTACCACTTCAAAGTTTCTTATGTTATGCAGCTCCACATTCATCCTCCAGGCCTCACAGAAGTTCTTCAGGGAGATTTGCAACCCATTCTTGGTAACAGTCCTCTGCTTCAGAATGTTCCAATCAGCAGCAAAAGTTGAGCCAAGAAGGATGGCAAAGATGGGCAGGAGAATGACAAGATTTCTTGCCATTTCTGTTTGTTCTGAAGGTGAAGAAGAATGGCCAATTTTGGATCATTTAAGTAGGTGGTAGCTGTGGGAATTTAATACTAATGTTATGCAATAAAGATCACATGGGTATGGTGTATTAGTTGTCACCATATTCTTGTCTGGCTTCACATCTTTTGGCTGTCCTTAACATCACATGCCTTCATTAGGTTAGATTGTGGCTAATCATGGATCCAATAAGAAGTTCCTGGTGTACTAGACTTCTGCATTTGCACAGGGTTCGGAAAGGAACCGGATCGCTTCGCGATCTGATTCACGCAGCCTTACCTTATACTTTGTGGAAGATGCTGTCTCCGCGGCTCGAACACGTGACCTCAAAGTCACACAACAACAATCTTACCAGTTATTCAAAAGGCGTTAGCATTATCACTCCAAAAGAAACAAAGAAATAAATGTGACAAAATAACCATGCTAAGCCAATGAGACTTGGCTTAAGTGGTTAGGGATAAAGCCCCAACACCAAAATCTCTGGAGTTCAAACGTTTGCAAGTGAGAGTTTTTTCTATTTTATCCTGATTCATCTTTTACAATGATTTATTTCATGTACCACTTAGAATTTATTATATGTAAATCACAGTAGTTTTTCTTCTAGTCGGATGATCTATTTCATATACTTGGCCCGTGTTATATGTACACCATGTTATGCATTTTAACATGTCTTATATGCATGTCTTGTATCTTCACCATGTAGTGAAATATATTATACAATGTATCAGAACAAATAATTGAATTTTATCTCGTACATAGGTATACTACCTACTACTGTTTTTTTTTTTTTTTTTACATTTGCATGATGTACTGTAGTAGAATCAAAATTCCTATGACAAAGGGATATGTGCTGGAGGTCCAAGAAAGCCTATTCTTTTCCGACAAAGTTAACGTCATTTCATTGCTTTTGCTAATACAAAGCAAATAGTCAACGGTGTGTTTCCCACAAAGTAGCGTTAATTAAGGAACGGGTTAGTCAACTAATCTACAGAGAAGCAGCTACGGATGGCCATGAAGCATTCACAACTCAAGTTAACAAGAAAGTTGTCTGCAGAGACCCTGTTAATCTCGGATTGGGATCTCCTCACCCCCAATTTTCTTATATCCTTTGTGACCATGTGACATGTGTCAGCAAAGTAGGGTGGTGAGACTAGATGAGGGTCACCTGCATCTAGCCTCACCACCCCTTGTTGCCACGTATCGTGCGGTCACGCGTCACCGCACCCCCTTGCGGTGAAGGGATCCTATACCGTTAATCTCTGCTCTGCAGCAAACTTAGTTGTAATTAAAGCATAAATCACTCACGATTGACAACGAACGATTTTCCTCTCTCTTTAACCTTTGAGTCGTGGATGTAAGGCCGTAGGGGGGGGGGGGGGAGGGAGCGACAGAGGCGGGAGGGTAGGGGAACAAAAATAGGGTGCCACCATCATATTTCTTTATATCCCAATTTGTTTTGTAAAAGTTATTTGAAATATTAACCTAATACAATAATTTCTAATTTGTCTTTAAAAATAATCTTTAGTTTTACAAACGCCATATTAATTATTTGATGCAATACTTCCTTATGTCATTAAACTCAATCTTTAGTTTTACAAACAACACGTAAAAATATTTTAGTCATTTAACTACTTTTATAGAATGTAGATAACATATGTTACGACAGCCAAAAAAATGGGCACTCTTTTTGCGAGGGTGGAAGTACATGTACCATCTTCACTTTTTTATTTCATCATTTGGACACATATGCCTCTAGCCTAATGTCCTTTTCAGTTTCTTTATTAATCAAATTTTGATTTTTCCTTCCTTTCTATAACTAAATATTATTTCCATTTTCATTGGAGTCAATGACACGTACTTATTTAATCTTAGAATATGATAGAATAAAGCAAAATAACTCGTTAAATTGGTCACGCTTCTTATATTATGAAGTAGCAGTTGATCGACACAGCTTGACGCAATTTTCATTATGAATCATCGGGAAACAACCTCAGTGTGTTTCTAACACGTGACTATGGTTACGTACATTCGACCTCTAATTTTCCGTCATAGACGTAAGCGTCTAAAACAATGAGGTAATGTTGTTGTTGTTCTATAACTAAATATCTTAATGCATAAACAATACTAATAAAAAAAAACTCCAATAAGTGAAGAAAGATTCCCACCATTAAAGTTCCTGGTTCTTCAGAAGAAAAAGAAAAGGGAGAAGATGTCACAAACAAAGACACTTAGCATCACTTAAGAAGTCGTATGTAAAACCACCCTTACCGAGTTCATCCACCAATGCATCAGCTGCGGTTCCACCATCCAAAATCCTCATCCCGTAGTTTTGCTTTCCAGTTACAGACAGTCTTGTATACTGATGCGAGTAAAGAGGGTAAAGAATGACGAGTTAGCACACTAAATCTGTCTTATATACTGATCCGACTGATGCGAGTAAAGAGGGATTGAACCTAGCCCTAGTGGGTAGTTTGTTTTCTGCATGTACAGTTGTTTTTTCAGTAATAATATAAAGATCCTTTTCCTGAAAAAAAAAAAAAAAAAGGATTGAACCACAATCATTAAGCCCAGTCCCAAAGGTTTTGGGACTGGAGTGAGTACCCAACGGTCCGCTAGCAGGAGCTTGTGTATACCTAGTCCCAAAGGTAGTGTAAGGATGTAAATCAGGTACCCAACGGTCAGAGCTTAGTTATATACACAGTAGTCTACATAAGGAGCCCGCAGCACTGCAGGCAAGCCTACAGGCCAAGTAGCTCCCACACTATGCACTTGCTAGAAATGGGTTTTCTTGCCTTTGGCAAGAATTGAACCCTTACCTTCTCTTTCGAGAACTTCTGGTTCCGAGAAGTTCTGTCCGAAACTAGTTAGGCTATGTTCTGAGGACTATGCGAGTAAAGAGTGTCAAAAGAGTGTCAAGAGTGACGAGTTGTAAAGAGTGAGCTCACTAAATCTGCGTATATAAAATTACTTTTAAAACTACGATAATATAGATTTTTTTAATTAAAACTTCAATATTTTTGTTTTCCTTCCCATCAACAATACAACCTAGGGAGTAATTCCTGCAAGACCATTTATAGGGTATTTTAGCTAACAAATAAGCCTGTTGATGTTAATCACCCATCTCATGGATTTTAGAATTGTCCTTAGAGTAGGAATTGCAACACGGTCTTGATAGTCTGCGGAAAATTGTCATCCTACTAACCAATCAACTGTATTTCAAAGGAAAAAAATTTAAACAAGCGGGCGATATTAACTTACAATAACACGAAATATGTTCGTGTGCAGCAACCACTACATGAAAAATAAAAATCACCAGACATGTCCAAGTAACAAATGTATAAACTCGTTGACAAATATTTATGTTTCTCGGCCAACAAAATGTCACCGTCAGTCTTCTCACAACCCTAGCCATAAGGGCAAGGCTAACTAAAACATCAAATTTTTGGAACCCACAAACTTTCAGACACAAAAACTGAACAAGAGTTGCAATCCACTCTCAGACAATGGCATTAGCAGCACTAGCTATCCTGGGCCACAGATCTGCACACTCCTTCCCAATGGGGCCAGTAATAGCAGAACCTACAACAGTTAAACGAGGAAGTCAGAGGTGATATGCAAAATAAACATAATCATTTCGATTAATTTTTTTACTCTACCATGCGTCTTTGATGCATTGAATGCTTAACCATACCTTTCATTTCGCCTTTCGGGTTCACAATGACACCAGCATTATCTGCAAAAGATTGAAAACCTCATCTAAATCAAGTCAAAGGAGCATAGCAGCGGTTATCAGATTAATTGTTCGTGAATTAAAAGAGAGACACAGCAAAACTACAGAAGAAAAAGAAAAGGAGAGCTTCTCAATCTTTTACAAACACTTACAGAACTGAGAGATATGTCCTCTTTCCTTTTCAAGATAAGAGAGGAAAGAAGAACCCTTCTTTCTTGTCATGTAGTTCATCCAAAGGATAACACACGGGGAATAACTTCACATTTTACCCAAAAGAACAAAGAACTCTTTCAAACATATTTAGAGCCCAAATGGAGCAGACATGCGCATGAGAAGTATTAGTATGTCTGTAACGAGGGGCACCTTTACATTTTCCAGCCATGTAACTGTATCAAACCACATGATTCAGGTTGATGCATGACTATGTCTGGTGTAACTTGGCTAATACAGCAACAATGAGAGCAATTAAGCCTTATTCGTACTAGGTAGATTCAGCTATATGTATCTTCTCCATGTTGGGCCTCCCAAATGCCCAAGAAGACAATTTAGTTTTATACTCTCTCCAAGTCTAACTCAGTTTCCTTCTTCCCGGTCTTAACTCAGATACAACATTAAAAAATAAAATAAAAACTGACAAAAAAAGGGGGTGGGGAGAGGGAAACACATAGAAAGGATATTATACAAATGCACATGGTGCAAATTCACCCATAAATCCAAAATTTGTGGAGGTGAACTATTAAGATCCACAAACAAATGCAACTTTCATGCCGGTTAAGACAGAAAGCTACAATTTAATTTGCATGGGTGCTCATGACTCTGTACCACTCAACAAAATTAAAGAACTAATCCAAGATTGATACAGAAAGTATGAGTCTTCGATTTATATGATCATGTTACATATACTCGACAGCATTTGCAGTACGTGTTAAATACAAAAAATCGGCAATCACTGATTAGGTAGATGTCTAATATCAAATACTGGCTCAATCAGAAGAGGATGAAGCTATCAGGTATGTAATGCCCATATGTAGCAGATGTAACCTTGAAAGGCATAAGAACATCTGTAACGATAGACATAGTTAATTTTCCAGACTAGTAACTGTATTAACCATAGGATATAAGAGTCAATACCTGACAAAGTCTGGTGAAATCAAAGTGAAACAAGTCAGCATCCAAAAATAAGAATTGTCAAATGCCACTTCCCATTTGGCTTAGAAAACATATTCACACATCCAACCCACTTAAACTATAGTGTCCATAGGGCAAAAAAAATGTAAGTTACCTGTCATTCAGTAGGTTCTTTTTGTTCTGCACCTGCAGAACCTAAAAGAACCTATAATATTTTCAAGTAACCTACAAGGTAAGTGATGTTCCTCTACAAATAGTAAAAGCACTAGAAACAATCTTAACAAAACAACCAATGCAAAACAGAAGAGATTGAATGGAAATGCGGAAATGACCTTCAAAGTACATGAAAACACCATCCTTTCGGCGCCAGGGTTTACGCTGCCTGACAATGACAGCCGGCATGACCTTCTTCCTCAAATCAGGCTTCCCTTTTTTCACAGTGGCCATCACCATATCTCCAACACAAGCCGATGGCAGCCGATTCAATCTCCCCTTAATCCCCTTCACTGAAATGATGTACAGATTCTTCGCCCCAGTGTTATCAGCACAGTTCACCGTCGCCGCCACCGGCAGACCAAGTGACATTCTGAATTTGTTCCCCGCCGATCCTCCTCGCCCTGTAAATCAAATGGTAATAAGAAAAACCAGCTATACAATGGAGAAAATCAAAAGTGGGATCAAAATAAAATCAAAACACTGTAAACCACCTCGCTTCGACATTTTTGCTCGAGTAGCTGATTCGGGTTTTGAGGAAGGTGGGCTTATATCGGCGTGCTACTAGGGTTTGAAGGGAAGCTAGGGTTTTGACGCTGCCGTCCTCTAATTACATAATGGTCCTTGTACTTTAGGTTAATTATTTCTACTGAGTTCCAGTATAGGAAGACTTGCTTTTTGAAGAGGGAATTACCTTTTTCATAGTGAACTTCAATTTGATTTGACAAATAATTTTATATCGCAATAGCTATCGTGCACAACAATGAAGCTAAGCTATATCTAATGAAGTTTTAATATGGCAGTGGTTCCCGGAAAAGTCAAATTTCCCCAGATCCCCACTCATGACCACGCGATACGGCACAGCAGGGTGGAGCGGTGAGGATAGATGTGGATGATCCTCATCTAGCCTCACCACCTTCTTGCTGCCCACGTGTTGTGCGGTGACGCGTGAGATGAGAGAAAATGGTGAGGAGATCGTATCCCAGATGAATAGGGTACAAATGAATTACGCGGTTCGTGAACCGATCAAATTTGATTTAAATTTTGTTCGCCTAGTTTGGTTCGATAAAACTCGAGATCGACTTCGACTTGACTCAATATTTAACGAACCAATTTTGAGTATATTGATTCTCGACTCATTAACTCGTGATTATGTTTGAACTTATAATATATATTAAAAATTATACATAATTTGATATTATATTAGTATATTTGTTTGATACATACAATAAATTAAATATGTTAACTGACAAATATTTTAATGATAATAAGTTTCATGCAAAAAAACAAATAAGAGTTCAATAATATCAGTTAAAATACATGTTTCTTACCGGACTTGAAGAGGTACAGCAAGAGTATGATAACATGGACAAGCAGTGGAGATGGAAAGCTTCGGCATCAAGGTAAATTTGATACAGCGAGTGCATACAAATATTGTTCAACATCAACAATGCCAACTTCATCCATACCGTGGGATAACATTTGGGCATTGCAGGGTCCCTCTCGGTACAACCTGCTGTTGTGGCAAATTTGCCAATCTTCACTACCTACGCAAAGCTTCTTGCAAAGTCGGCACATTAGTATAAGCTCAATCTGCCGTGTTTGTAACTCAATGGATGAAAGTATAATACTCGCCCTACGTGACTGCAACTGGGCCAAATGTCTTTGGAGATTCTTACTGAATGCTGAGTTTACCCCTAATTCATACATCCATCGAGCCCCCTTGAATGGGTTATGCAGAATCTAGAATCCAACTGGGGCATGAAGAATGAACCCTAGGACTGGCACTACGTGTTTCGGGAAACTGTGTCAAGTATATGGTTTTGGAGGAACCAACTGGTTCATGGAAACATTGATCACCTTCCACCACCATGAACTATCTTTCGTGAAATAGTATGCCGAATACACAAACTTGATATTGTACATATGAATAGATTTAGTGACTCTCTTAATAGAAGTAGTCAAAGTACTTAGATGTGGTAAAGGAAAACAGATGTACATATTTTGCTGACCATGAATAAAGATCCTCTTTTCCCAAAAGACATGTTTATGTCTGATACATGCAATTTTTAATATAAAAAACTATATTCATTTTTGATCGAATACCGCTCCAGTTAAACTCAAGTTCGAAGACGTTCAATCTAGACAAATACAATACGCTTGTCCTCCGTATGCATGAGCAAACGTTTAGTGACCCCTTTTTTAAGTGTCACAGAAGCGTATATATACATCCAAGACACGACACGATACAAGATAATCAATCGAAAACACCAATATTCTACATAGGATGTCTATAAAAAGGGGAAAATAATAATAAAGATATCAATCAATCATACTCAGTATATCCCAACGACAGCAAAAGACAGCAAAAGCTATCGTTAGATTCTGGAGAAGATGAGAGACATCCAAACAATACCTCTATCCCAAGGGGATAGAGAGTTTGCTTCCAGTGAGACCCCCGGCTCTATAGGCATACAAAACAAACTAAACAATGAACATAAGTTGTAAAACTACTCTCTTAGTTCCTAAGTGTTTGATCTCAGTTCCTATATAGTTTTGGCCGAAGAGCGGGTGTTTTGTTATGAATAATTGCAGTAGCAAATGAAAAACACTGTAGAGCTGACAATTTAGAATGAACTGTATGTAATAAAGGTCTTCATGAATATTGTCATCCTCATAATTGTTGAAGTTTGCTTAGAACCCTGCAAAAAACGATCATCAAATTATCAAACCAAGGCTTTCTTCAGTCACTTCTGGATTCTTCAGTAACTTGTTCAGTTTTTTGTTCCTTTTTCAAGACCATCTTTTAATGCAGTTCTGAAAAATGATAATGAAGAGGAAGAAGAATATGCAAACCTCTACAGAGAGATCAACTGCATTGCTATTCCCTGCGCGGTCCAATGGTGGTTGAGTTTCTTGACTGCATGGCTTGGTACTAATGACAGTGAGAGGGCATCCAAGATCCCAGCCGCCACAATCACAATGGCCACCTGAGGTCCATCTATCTATATGCTTGAGGGGCCACCATTTCGGGTTCTTGGTCCGCCATGATATCCTGCAGGAACTACAACATTCATGCTCGTACAGCACTCGCCGCTCTCTCTTAGTGTATTGCTTTCCTTGTTTCCAGATTTCTTCAAAAACTTTAAGCCCCAGCCACCAACACCTTGCTTCTTAGGCACCTCGTGAACATGGTTTTTCATAATTATGGCAGCCAACTCAAGGTTTCGTGGCATTCTATTTTCTGCAGTATTGCCTCTCTTGCGATTTGGTCTAATAGTTACCTCTTCAGAAGGTCCATCTTCAAGGGTGATGCTTGTTGTTGAATACTTAGACGGGTCTCTTTTCTTGTGCGCCCTGTCCTGTTCTTATTACGTTCACAACCTTATTCTTCCAATCCTTTGCTCTTCATAGGTGTCTGATCTGGCGTATGCACTGTTGGGATTAATTCGAGATACGTGTGATGCGCAGCACGTTGATAAGGTTTATACGAATTAATCATAGCTGGACGTTATGTATGATAATATTATATGTCACATATGTCACGTAATAATATTAATTGTTACGTAAAACATCCACATGTTAAGTGATCATCGGGTATACTCGTGGATGTATAGTGTGGTCTAAATGGAAACCCCGAATATGTAGACAGTCATATGGTCAGAGACCGCTGATGGATGGACTCAAAGTGCAACGACCATAAAGTTACGACATCTGGTCCCCGAGGGGCGACAACCCACGTGTGACTTGTAGATAATTGTTGGCACAATAATTAAATATTAAATAATATTTAATAATGTTTATTATTAAATATTAGATAATATTTGGAAATAGATAGAGATAACTTGAATATAAGGAATCTCTATCTATTAATAATTATGCCTATCAGTATTCCTCCATTTTCCCATCTATAATAGAGGAGGAGGCATTCACCTCCTCTGACAGACAGTAAAAGGAACGTGTATACACAGAGGAAGAAAAGGAGGTGTGCCAAATTTTCTATAAAGTCCACACTGCCTAACCTCTCCATCGGGTAAAGCAGTGAATTGTTGATTATGGTTCAAGGGGCATATCAACAATTGGTGGGAGGGGTCGTGAATCCTTGGATCACGCCAGATTCTTCATCAGCCGGAGCGTACGTGAGCAGATTAACAACGGCAATGGAGCAAGGTATACTTTTCCGCATTTTGTTACTTTGTCCATTGATTCGATTAAACGGTCCTATTCGGGGGTTTATTAAATTAATCCAACAAGTGGTATCAGAGCAGGCCTAATCGAATCAATTATTATTCAGTTAATCTGTTCATGTTCGGAAAAACTGGAATTTTTCGGGTTCAAATCGTTTTTCTGGACAGAAGTTTTGGTCAAAGAAAGGGTTCTGTTTTTCCGTTTATATATAAAACGAACCAATTTTCAAAAAACCTGCCGATGGCCCAGCGGCCAGCGCTGCTGCCGTCTTATGCGAAAGTCTCAGGTTCAAGCCCTTATTGCGAAAAACTCGGCTTCAATTTTGTTTTCTGGAATTCTGTTCGTCATTAAATAAATATAAAAGTTCTCCTAATATTACGCAAATAGGACGCTGGCCTGATGGACATCGCCTGGGACAGCGACTGACAGATCGGCGGGTTCAAATCCCCCCCCAGCGAAATTTCAGGCTTTTTTAAGGTTTTCTGTAATTATTAAAAGTTTAATATAAGTCAAAAGTGGCCCTTTGTCAAACACGAAATTGCTTCTGGCCTACTGCCAGCCCGCTGGGTACTTCTTCCTGAAGGTAAGGAGTTCGCTCCTCCTCGCGAAAAACCAGGAGCATTTTAGCTCCTTGCATTTGGGCTGTCTGGACCCCCCCTGTTTCAGAATAGGGCTTCGGCCCAAAGGTTTAATAAAAAAAAAAAAGGGCGAATTTCGGTTTCAGAATGGGCCCCAACCCGGTTCGTTAAATAGTTTCGGCCACTAGAGTATTTAAAAAAAAAAAAAAAGGGTTTTCAGGTGGGCTGAGTTCTCTGCTCCGATCCGGCCCTATTCGGTTTAGTAAAAGGGCTTCGGCCCAATTTTCAGTTGCAGAATCAAATAAGTAAAAAAAAAAAAAAGGAATTCAGAAGTAAAAAAAAAGGAATTCAGAAACTGGGCCGGGCGGGTCTGACCCGACCCCGACCCGCGCACCATTCCTTTTAATTTCAGTTTTCGTTATTTATGTGTATATTGTTATTATTTTGGATAATGTAAATAATAATAATATAATTATTATTATTATTTAAAGTTTATTTTCAGGAAAATAGTAATAATAACAAATTGTTGTTATTATTATTATTATTTTAAAGCCTCCTTTTAAAGAAAATAATAATAATGATGATAATTTAATTATTATTGTTATTATTATTAAAGGAAATAGTAAATAATAATAAGTAAGTATTATTATTATTATTTTAAAGTTCTTTTAAAGGAAAATAAAGTAAATAATAATGATAATAATTCCATTATTATTGTTATTATTTAAAGTTTATTAAGGAAAATAGTAATAATAATAATAATAAATTCTTGTTATTATTATTGTTATTATTTTAAAAGAAATCCAAAATAATAATAATCAAGTGTTAGTGTAATTTTTCCGGTTATTGCATTATTATGTTTATATGCATGCAGTTATTTGTTTATTATTTATTTATGCTTTATGTTTATGCATTTTAATAAATAAATAAATAAAATAAAGTTAAGGAACTTAACCCAATAAGGATTCCGAATCTTGCTTGACCCGGTTTGACCGAGTTCAACCAAGTTAATTCGATGGGCTAAGTTGACTGAATTAACCAACACTTATCAATCAATGCGGTTTTATACTCGTGATAGATGACTCACTGAGTTGTGATAAAACACCGTACACATAGTTTTTGTCTAAGAAAGCCGGTACTTAAGCGAGACCATTGTGACTCCACCGGTGGCCTGGAAATTATGTGAAATGGTAATACACCCTTATGGCAAGTGGGTATTACTGAATCGGTTCACTTCACACTCAATGTGACCCATCATAAGGTTATATCACTTGTTAAATTGATTGATAAAGATATTGTTTCCTTATATCGTAAGGAGAACTGAGCTTGGTTCAAGGTGGTTCTTATTTGAGCCGTAAAGGGAATCAAGCTAGTTCAAATTGGTTTAAGTAAAACAAAACGGATGTTGGGGTTAAGTATGCACGGTACGTGCAAAAGGGTCAGTCAGGAAACTGCGGATCATTTAGAACCATAAAGTTACGCGACTTAGCAAATGTAGGGCTTTAATATGATCCCCTTAAAGTGCGGCAATCATATCATCGCCACTATATTTGTTATGATCGTGAAGGGCATGTATGTGTTGGAGGCAATCATTGACCGGCCCAAAGGAAGGTGTGATTGTCGAAGACACATATGAGCATGGTAGTGGACCCAAATAGGGCCGGCGGCGAAGCTTTAAAAGCGTAGGTTAACTCATCGGCCCAAAGGAAGGTGGTTAACCTGTGCTTGGAGAGCCGTCATATTGACTACTACACCCAATTGTTGGAAGGTATTGGGATGACTCCAAAGAGCCCCAATATTGGAAGACAATTGGTAGATGGAATCGGGGTTCTATTTTGATGTTTGGTTTTTATGCAGTTTAAAGATTACACGTGTTGTGTATTTAAGTCCGTTTCTTGTTTGCTTTTCAGCAATAATGTCTAACATTAAGGATATTCCTACAATGAACGGTTCAAACTATAAGCAATGGGAAGATCAATTTGAGATCTTTCTGGGGATTGCTGATCTAGACAATGCGTTACAGATAGATCCTCCAGCTGTGCTAACAGACGAAAGTACCAGTGAGGAAAAATCTCACATGGCACGCTGGCTACGATCAAATCGCATGTGTCTTATGATCATGCAAAAGACTATCCCCAAATGCTTCAGGGAACACGTTTCTGAGTCCACGACGGCTAAGAAATTTTTAGCCGATCTCGAGCAAAGATATGTAAAGAATGAGAAAGCCGAGGCAGGCAATTTCTTAAAGAAACCTTGCTCGAAACAGTACCGTGGAATCGACAGCATAAGGGTGCATAAAGTTATGAATGCTGTCGCCACCAATTTCGGTGGTAAGAAACGCAAAGCTGCGGAAATGGTTACTGTGCAAAAGGCAAGTCAAAAGGAAAAGGGGGTGCCTACTGCTGACACACCCAAAAGCATGACTTGTTTCTTTTGCAATAAGGAAGGACATTTAAGGAAGAATTGTACCGGTTATATATCTTGTCTCAAGAAAAAGGGTACATTCTTAGTTTGTTCTGAAGTTAATTTTGTTTCGGATATAGCCACTTGGTGGGTCGATACGGGAGCCACGACTCACCTATCTATGACTATGCAAGGTTGCCTAAGCCATAGAAAACCAAGAGACGATGAAAGATACGTCTATTGGGGAAATGGCAGCGGCATAAAGGTTGAAGCCCTCAGGCATTTCAGATTGCTGTTGACATCCGGTTTCTATCTAGATTTGCATGACACTTTTGTAGTACCATCGTTTAAACGAAATCTTATTTCGTTTTATCGATTGGATAAAAGTGGATATTACGGTTATTTTGGAAATGGAAATTTCCAACTTTATCATGCTTCTAGATTGATTGGTCACGGTATAATGTCCGAAATTGATAAACTTTATTCAATAAATGTTGCTTCACATCAGGAAACCTTGCATGTTGTAACGCGAAACGTTAAAACAAAATTAACTCATGAGAATTCAGGATCACTTTGGCATCGACGTTTAGGACACGTGTCCAAAAACAGAATAGAACGTCTTGTCAAAACAGAAATTCTCAATCCTTTAGACTTAACCGACTTAGAGTCGTGTGTATTTTGTGCTAAAGGAAAACAAACTAAAGTCCGAAGATATGAAGCAAATCGTGCAAATAGTCCATTAGAGTTGATTCATACCGATATTAATGGTCCATTTCATCCGGTTACTCGAAATGGCCACTCTTATTTTATCACCTTTATTGACGACTATTCGCGATATGGCTACGTATTCTTGATTAAAGAAAAAGCGCAAGCAATAGACATGTTCAAATCCTTTAAAGCTGAAGTTGAGTTACAACTCAACAAAAGGATTAAAGCCATCAGATTGGACCGTGGGGGTGAATACTACGGTCGATATGATGGATCAGGAGAACAGTGTCCAGGACCATTTGCTAAATACCTAGAGGAAAACGGAATCGTCCCTCAGTACACCATGCATGGGTCACCAAGTATGAATGGTGTAGCTGAAAGACGAAACCGTACACTTATGGATATGGTGCGTAGTATGATGAGTCAAACTACACTACCATTATTCCTCTGGGGAGAAGCGCTTAAAACCGCAGCTTACATCCTCAACCGAGTACCAACTAAAGCAACGATAAGGACCCCTTATGAGTTATGGACTAAGCGTAAGCCTAGCCTTAACCACATAAGGGTTTGGGGTTGTCCAGCAGAGGCAAAGCCTTACAGACCAAATGAAAGAAAGCTGGACACCAAAACAGTTAGTTGCTATTTCGTTGGTTACTCGGAAAGGTCACGAGGGTATAAATTCTACAATCCCACAAGTAAAGTGTTTTTCGAGACAAATTCAGTAAAGTTCTTTGAGGATACTTTGGTTCCGGGGGGGAATGATTTGCATCAGCAGATCATCGAGTTAGATGAGGCACACTCAGATGCGACAGAAATGCGAATCGAACCATCTTTTGGGGAGATAGCATCAGCGATACCCGCACCTGAGGTACCTCATCCCAGTAGTGACGCTCCACAGGAACAAGTTCATGTTCCTGAGGAAGTTACTGAAGAACCCGATGAATTATCGGCTGATGCAGTTCAGGAACCTACAGTATCTCAAGAACAAGTGCCCCTAAGGAGATCCACTCGTGAACAGAGAAACCCCATACCTAGCGACTATGTGGTGTATCTCCAAGAACACGAATTCGATATTGGTATGTTGGATGATGATCCCGAAAACGTCCAGCAAGCATTGCAATGTCGAAATGCAGAAAAGTGGATAAAGGCCATGGAAGAAGAAATAAAGTCTATGCACGACAACAAGGTATGGGATGTCGTCTCGTTGCCTAAAGGTTCGAAACCCGTTGGTTGCAAATGGATATTTAAAACCAAACGGGATTCAAAAGGCAACGTAGAACGATATAAGGCTCGACTTATTGCTAAAGGGTTTACCCAAAAGGAGGGCATAGACTATACGGAAACCTTCTCTCCAGTATCTACGAAGGATTCCTTCCGGATAATCATGGCTTTAGTGGCACACTTAGATCTTGAGCTACATCAGATGGATGTTAAGACTGTGTTTCTAAACGGAGAACTCGACGAAACCATTTACATGGTTCAACCGCCTCAATTCGAGGTGGGAGATCCAAAAGGCATAGTTTGTCGACTAAAGAAATCCATCTATGGGCTCAAGCAAGCGTCTCGACAGTGGTACTTCAAATTCGCCAAAGTGGTTGTCTCCTTCGGTTTTGAGGCAAACCAAATTGACGAATGCGTGTATCACAAGTTCAGTGGGAGCAAGTTCATATTCATGATCTTGTACGTAGATGATATACTGCTTGCAACAAACGATGTAAACATGTTGAGCGACACCAAAGCCTTTCTGAGAAAGCATTTCGAGATGAAAGACCTTGGTGAAGCCTCATATGTGTTGGGACTTGAGATACGGAGGAATCGTACCCAA
Source organism: Eustoma russellianum (assembly GCA_036186865.1). Lineage (NCBI taxonomy): Eukaryota > Viridiplantae > Streptophyta > Magnoliopsida > Gentianales > Gentianaceae > Eustoma > Eustoma russellianum. The sequence goes on from AP025065.1 coordinate 29,728,288, forward strand.
GGTATCTTAGGTCTCTCACAATAGGCATACATCGAAAAGGTGTTGAAGCGGTATAGTATGGATAAGTGTAAACCACTTAATACCCCTGTGGCAAGAGGAGATAAATTCAGTCTGAAACAATGTCCCTAAACAGAGTTTGAACATTCGGAAATGAGGAATACTCCATATGCTTCGGTAGTAGGGAGTATAATGTATGCCCAAGTATGTACACGACTAGACTTGGCATTCATTATGGGAATGTTAGGCAGATACCTCTCTGATCCGGGTAAGGATCACTGAACCGCAGAAAAGAGGGTACTGAGATATTTACAAGAAACGAAACAACACGTACTGACGTATCGGAGATCTGATAAGTTAGAGATCACTAGATATACAGATTCCGATTTTGCTGGATGCTATGATATCATGAATCGACCTCAGGTTATGTGTTTACCCTAGTCGGAGGTGCGATCTCATGGAAAAGCACGAAACAGACCTTATTGGCGTTCTCCACTATGGAGGCGAAATTCGTAGCTTACTTTTATGCATCCAATCAGGCGATATGGCTTCGCAATTTTGTCACAGGGCTGTGGGTATTGGAGACTATCTCGTCTCCAATGAGGATTTACTGTGACAGTAAAGCTGCGGTGCTATATTCAAATAACAACCGGAGTTCATCTAAAGCGAAATACATAGAGATGAAGTATCTGGCTGTTAAAGAAAGAATTCTGAGTGGTCTGATCAGTATTGAGCATATCAGTACAGACTCTATGGTGGCCGACCCTTTGACTAAGGTCGTGGAACCGGGTGTGTTTCACAAGCATGTTCGCCGTATGGGTCTTAGTCCAGTTGAGGATGTTTTATCCTAGTGGGAGTCTGTGAGGTTTTTTCTTGTGCTCAATAAAGTTGTATATTTCAGACATACAGTATAATGTACATTCCGGTTATATTAAAGTTTTTCTGCAGAAGTAATGTACATTAAGCAGTTACGGCATACATTCTGAATTCTATTGATCTCGCTAAAGAGGGCCAAGTTGGAATTAGATATGTATGATCACCTAGCATATTAATTCCACACTACATATCCATTTCAGTATCCATGTCATTCAGTATAATGTTAGTATCATGATTTAAGAGGGACTAGTCACTAATTCAATGTGGCGATGTGCGGCTTAAGTCTTTTGCTAACATTTGCTGATGGACCGGAAAAGGAAAGACACACTAAAGGACATAAGGTATATGAGCTCAAAAGGGTGACATATAATATTTAAGTTGCATACATAGTCCAAGTGGGAGATTGTTGGGATTAATTCGAGATACGTGTGATGCGCAGCACGTTGATAAGGTTTATACGAATTAATCATAAGGTGGACGTTATGTATGATAATATTATATGTCACATATGTCACGTAATAATATTAATTGTTACGTAAAACATCCACATGTTAAGTGATCATCGGGTATACTCGTGGATGTATAGTGTGGTCTAAATGGAAACCCCGAATATGTAGACAGTCATATGGTCAGAGACCGCGATGGATGGGCTCAAAGTGCAACGACCATAAAGTTACGACATCTGGTCCCCGAGGGGCGACAACCCACGTGTGACTTGTAGATAATTGTTGGCACAATAATTAAATATTAAATAATATTTAATAATGTTTATTATTAAATATTAGATAATATTTGGAAATAGATAGAGATAACTTGAATATAAGGAATCTCTATCTATTAATAATTATGCCTATCAGGATTCCTCCATTTCCCATCTATAATAGAGGAGGAGGCATTCACCTCCTCTGACAGACAGTAAAAGGAACGTGTATACACAGAGGAAGAAAAGGAGGTGTGCCAAATTTTCTATAAAGTCCACACTGCCTAACCTCTCCATCGGGTAAAGCAGTGAATTGTTGATTCCGGTTCAAGGGGCATATCAACAATTGGTGGGAGGTCGTGAATCCTTGGATCACGCCAGATTCTTCATCAGCCGGAGCGTACGTGATCAGATTAACAACGGCAATGGAGCAAGGTATACTTTTCCGCATTTTGTTACTTTGTCCATTGATTCGATTAAACGGTCCTATTCGGGGGTTTATTAAATTAAATCCAACATGCAGTTCTTCTGCATCCTTGTCACCAGAACCAAAAAGAACAAATCTTGTCTCCAAGATTTCGGCATTCTGAGGACAGAAGGACACTGAAGTGGATACTTCCATTTTACCAACAAAATTTAGTTGTGTCCCAAGAAGATCATGCTCTCTTTTCCCACCTGCTTTCAAGTGAAAGTTGGAGACATAGTCCATAAACTTATAATCTGGTGACTGAATCTTACTCAAATTGGTAACATAAACCTCCCCAAGGTCATCCACAGAAAACATGTAATTGGGGAGTCCATCTTTCCACGTGCACTTGAGCATTCCATGTGAAACCACATCATCAAAAATGAACTTGTCCGAGCTGGAACTCGGGCTTGATGAATACACTAGGTTTGCCGGCGTATGATCAAGTCTCATACCGATCATCTTTAAGCACCATCTTGATGAATACACTAGAGTTCGCGAACTGTTCGTTTCGTTCAACAGCTCTAGTCACACATATACATACAATTCTTCCCATCTATTTTATAGATAAAGTATGTCTCGACGAGATGTATAAAAATATGCGTTATTATCTAATCTATATTATAACTGAATATGGAAGTCGGCTCATATCAATTAAATTATAAAAGAGAGACTTGACCAATTTAATCATGTGTCATGAACCAGATCTGAACTGTTGACATTAGGATTTTTAGTACTATGTTCTACCAGCTGAGCTATCCCGACCAATCCCAATGTAGCATCTTCATTTTAATTTTATTAGAGGACGAGATTTTTGACGATTAACCATGTAAAAGAAGATTGAGAAGTTTTATCTAGATCTTAGAAGTTCTTTGATCTTAATTTTCTTTTTTTGTAAATTTCGTTATTTTGTGAAAGCAAAAGGTTACAAAATATGGAAAGTTTGAAGTCGGATTTAATTCGATAGTTGAGATAATAATAACACAGGGTAAAGGTACACAAGGAAGAACTTAGAGTTCACTCTACAAATATTTAAGTTGCCCAGGTAGATTTTTCACTTAGCTTCTTTCAAATGAGTGTAACATAGTTCAACTCGTTTCGTTTCACTATTTTACACTCATTTGAAACGAATAAGTTCTTTTGATTTCTAAAATGGACAAGACTTTTTTGTGACAACTTTTTCTTTAGTTTGCTTTTCTCTCTAGAAAATAATGATAGACATTGTAAACCGAACAAAACATTAGAAAATTTTACATACGACTAGATTTTAGTATATACAAAAAGTACAGTGTGTAATATGCCGCGAAGTCATGGCAAAATAAAAGGCCTAAAAATTATTCATCTTACAACTAATTCAGAAACAATGAATAATGCTCAAAAAGATCTGCAAAAACTCTGGAAAAGGTTTTCATGAAGAAAAAATTATGTTCAAATCCAGGACTGGAGAGGATTGTTGCACTTGAAAGAATTCACTCCACTTATATGTGCAAAGATATCCGACGAATCTACCATATCATCTTCCTCCTTTACAACCACCTTCAGTCAAGAAAGAATAACAAAAATTGTTAGGCATGAAATACATCATTCTATAGTATGTGTAAAATTCATAAAAAGCAGTTAAAGATAAGATCGAACATAATGATACACTCAGTGATCATAATAGCGCTTGAAAAGTAGAACAAAAATTGTTATGGAGAAAAATACTATTAGAAAATATGACTAGATTCGGTAATCAAACACAAAATATATGAACATAAAATTGAAAAAAACAATCGAGATGTAACTCAAGAGTTACACCGTCTTTAAAGCAATTTTGGTTCCACCGGTGAAAAAGGAGAAATACTAGCAAATACTTCCAAGAATATAACGGTTACTTCTGTTCGTTTGCTCTGCGAGAAAAAGTTTGAACTTATTTATAAGGAGGTTTAATATTAGAGGAAATAAGAAGAGGAAGATGAAGAGAAGACGACCAATGTTTTCCATCCATTCTGTCGCACCACCAACAAGGTTTACTTCAGAGAAGACGACCATTGTGATGATTTCTTCGTCGTCAGCATTTTCCACCAAAAGGTTGGCTTGGTTGCTCATTTGTCCTTTCTGCTTGTTGCAGTAGGCCGCCATGCGTCCAAGTTTTCCACATACCCAACAAACTCATTTTGGTTTGTGTTGATTTTGTCATGCACTTTGGTCTTACTTTTGTTGCCTTTTAAGTTGTTGGTTTGGATCTTTTGTCTCTTTGGATTGTGATCCACAATATTTGCCTTCATCTGTTCTTCATCACCACTTGCATATTCCAGTCGGTTATTTTTCTCTATTCAGATGTTCTATATTACACTATCCATAGAGATTTTTCTATCATAATGTTTTCCTCTCTTCTTGTACTTGCTCGAAGAAGATGCGTCTTGAAATGTTTCATCGATCTTGATACTTTCTTGTTCAAGATTGTCCATCACTTGTTGGAATTGATCATTAATGGATATGTGGTCCTCCATTGCTGACTTAAATGTGACATAAATGTCAAATAAAGAGTTGGAGAGGAAGTGTAGAATATGTTCTCTAAATTTAACGTTGTCAGCATCATACTAAAGAGCTTATGCTGCATCAATTAGTCTATCCTTGGTGAGGACGTAAGAAACAAAGAGTACCTCAAGAGAAGATAGCACCTTTTTAGACCATCTTTTAAAGTACTTGCCTTCAAGTGGCTCAAACTTTGACATATGAGGAGCAATAGGTTGTTTGGTAGCCATATCAGCAAAATTGCTTTAAGATAGCTAATATGACTACATACGATTACCGGTCACAAAATATATGGACACAAAATTGAAAAACAGCTGAGACGTAACTGAAGAGTTACGCCGTCATTAAACCAAATTTACTTACATCGGCGAGTAAGGTGAACTACTAACGAATACTTTAGAGGATATAATGGCTTACTTCTATTTGCTTGCTATGTGAAAAGAAGTTTGAACTTATGTGTAAGAAGGTTTAATATCAGAGAAAAGAATAAGAGGAAGATGAAGAGATTTTACAGGATTTTTCAAAGTTCTCAAAAGTGTAAGTTTCAAAACTTAGGATCCTTGTATTTATAGATTTTTCTTTACGAACAAGATGTTAATTCAACACCCTTGTGCAGAATTTAACTTCCTACGCTAGTTTATGATTGTTTTAGGTTGAAAGGAGATGTTTCAAGATGCAAAAGTTACATTAACTCATGAAAAGACACCACTGTTGAGATCACCGAACGTTGCCATTGTACGCTCGGTCAACCATTCGCTGAGCGTCAAATTATCACCATGAACTCTAATCTCTTCAACAAACGTTTGATGAAACACACCGAACGTTTGGTGACTTCCATATTTAAGGTTCGGAGAATTTTATCAAATCCATGTTTCATTCTAATCTCGAATTCAATCTTTTTACATGTTTTATATAGATTTGGAACAATATTTAAAATACTTTTATGCGTTTTTTCTAACCAATACTTCATTCTATAGTTTGAGTGGAAATCATAAAAGCCAACCAAAGATAATATCGAACAGAATCATACACATGCAGTGGTCATTATAGCACTTGAGAAGAATAAAAATAAGTAAATAAATAAACATAACACATTTTTTGAGTGTAACACCAAGTCTTATAAGGTAATTAACAAAAGATGAATGGACTTACATCTTCATCTGTGTCTTCTTCATGGTTGCTAATGCTACCAGTAGTTCTAGGCGTCTCCAAATCATCATTCTTGGCAAACCTTCCCCTAACGCGAGGCCGGCTATCAGCCAGTGTTTTTCGACATGCATACTGCAAGATCGCTAGTAAATCAGCGCCCGCTGAATTGGATCAGATTATGCTCAAAGCAACAAAATTGTGAAAGAAAATGGTTTGCTTTGTGTATCATGATATTTGAAGACATGATGATTAGACAAGAGGGAAGGACCTTGATTTTCTTGCTGAAGTTCCTTTCATTCCTTTTCTTCATGTACCTGTGGATCTTCTCTCTTCTTTCTTCAACTGTTAGCTTGCCTACCTTGAAGGAAGGATCCTCTAAACTCGAGATCTCTGGTGCCAATGGAGTCGAATTTGCACCCCCATTTACAATATGTTGGCTCCCATTGCTGATTCCCTAATTACACACACATAAACAATCTAAAAATGTAAATTTGATGCTTCCTCTGTTCGTTAATATTGTGATAGTTGACTTTTTAACATAGCGTAAATTACATTATGTTGAAAAGTAAGTTGTGGCAATTTGGGACGGAGGGAGTATATTAGAAAAGGCTACTAATCATGAATCAATTGGGACAGTACCTGAAGCTCATTAGAGCAATTATATACGCGTTGCACGCTATCAGGGCCAAAAATTCCGCCACTATCTCCTTGGAAGTCTAGTTCTTGAGGTAGTAGTTCTGTGCCAAGAAAAAGGCAACCACCTGGGATGATTCCAGTGTTGTCTGCTGTGAGTGCAGCACTCAGACTGCCTGGCAAGTATGGACCTAAAGTTGGATCGAGCAAAGAACAAGAAGCAGTTGAATTATTCAAACGCGCATAAGGAGGCACCGTGGACAGGCATTCTTCTTCATAAACAGGTCCCATGAGGGGCACCATCGGAAGATCAGTAGGATACTGAGGCAACGTGGCTTCGGTTACATCAGTGACAGGATTAGGATTACTCAATGTGGAGTAATCAAACTGGTTATGTTGGTTAGTGAGGTAATTAGGGACAGTAAAGCCGGTGGGATTATTGAAGTCTAGTGAAACAGAGATGTCATTTTCGTTGTCTTCTTGGGTGTCAAAAATAACAGAGTAATTGCTGTGGTTACTGGTGGGATTGGTTAGAGCTTGCATGGAGGTGATGGTCGTGGAGGGAGTCTCATGATTTTCATCTTTCATCAATAGGGTGTTAGTGTATTGCTCCATCTCCTGATTGAATGATTGATTTGTAGGGTAGGAAGAATTGTCCTCATAGCAGCAATTTGAGTTGGAAGCCACTTCAGAGTTTTGCAGTGTCTCTGTGAACAATTCAGACTCGCAAAATTCAAGAATTTGAGCATTAAGAGGGCTGGAAAGTTCATCCTGCAAGAACAGCATTAAGAGTAAAGATACAAACTTTCATGTCTCAGACTTCTTGTAATGTCAAGGGCTAAGCACGACAATGATGCATGTGATCAATACCAAGAGAAAAAGGGTTTGTGATCGCGATTGATTAACATAAGTTCATGGTGTATATCATTGATCATATTTTAGTTGTTTTGTTCTATTAGATAACTACTGTCAAGCGAATCACGTATGGCATTGCTTTGTATTGACGAGCATCATTTTGAATATATGCTAGCTATCATAGTCAATGTGTTATGGTCTTTGGATGGATGAAAGTTATGTGTCTATACGCAATCAAACGAAGCAAAATTTTAGCAAAGAGAATCATGTTGGTGAGACAGATCTTCCAAAAAAAAAAAAGAAAAAGGTACGCGGATTTGTGCCCCACGTGACTTGTGGAAGCTAAGGTACTTAAAGGCTCCAGTCTATGGCGGGATATAGAGGGTCGGATGTACGTAACGATATCTATGTGTTAGAAACACATACGTTGTTTTCCGATGACTCATAATAGAAATTGTGTAAAACTGTGTCGATTTAACATGGAAATTTATAGCATTGGGAACCTTATGGAGAACAGTGGCCCTATCAAATCCAGAAGGCCAAGAAAAAGAAGGAAAAAAGGGAACTTTGTAGGACTGGGAAGTAATTCTAAGTACAAATAAAGTGCACTGCATAAGTTCTAATGTCTTTCCAAGTCGAATTGAAGTTTAGACGATTGGGAAATGCTTAAGCAATTTGCTTGAAAACTAAATATTCCAATCTGACCCAAAAAGTAAAGGCATTAAGCCACTGACTATTATCAAGAGAGCAGGCACCAAAGTGCTTTGAGAAAATTGACAACTGAGTCAGACCACTTCGATTTTATCAAACTTGAAATATCTTCACCAAGCTCTGATGTAGATGGATGAACAACTTGCACTAATGTAACAGAATCAACATGACCAAAATTTTGACCTTATCCCATAAATATTTTCACAAAAACTATCTGAAAAACTCAAAAATCTAGTTTTCTTATGCAGATAAGATCTACTCCTCATCCAAATTCAAACCCCTCTCTTCAAATTCCCACACCCTGGTGCACTCCATTTCCTTCCTTTATATTGTGCTTCTAACACATGTATGTTTGTGTACATATGACCCCTTGTACCCCGCCATAGTCGAGAGTCTCTAAGGCAATGGGTAATGTTATTGTTGTTGTATATAGCTTTGGTTTACAAGAAGCGGCAAGAGATTATCAGCCGAGCGAGGTATGGATACGCGACTAGAGGAGACTTTCTCTAGATTTGGATATGGGGTATATATATACAGATTCTATATATACATACACACAGTTGAATGAGATTTACTGAAACCATAATAACATCACAACTAAAAGGAAAAGGCATTTGGTGGGTGCATTCAAAACAAGTTCTTTTTTCCACATTTCTACATCTATTAAACATCAAGAAAAAGCATTCAAAGTTCAGGAACTTACAATAGGAAGCGGTTCGGACGATTGGACCATGTCCTGCAGCATTGTTCTATTATCCATCATAAAATCTGCTGCAAAATTTTCCCAAAAGGAAAAAAAAGGAAAAGAAAAGCAAAAAAGGTTCTCCACCTCAAGCTTGAAGTTTAAGAAGAGAAACAAAAATTGTCGTCCACGTTGTCTTTTCTCAGTTCATATGCATGCATGGCTGTACTGAATGGAAGAAATAACACCATGCAGAACAGATAAGAAAATTAAATAAAATAATCCAGGTAGCTACTTTTTTCCAACTTTTTAGGAGAAGCAAAAAAAAATATAAGAAAGGGAAGAAGCAGACCATAGGTTGAAAGCATGAGGTAAACGTTAAATTGGTTAAATAGAGTTCTGGGACAATCGTCCATTTAGTCAAACCGAGGTTGTCGTATGACCGCACATTTGACCCTAAGTCTGCGTGTCCTATTTTTGAGGGGACCAATTACATGCTCACACGTATTAGTAATTATAACTGATTATTTATTTAGTTTAAGTTTCCATTTATTTCGGGGGTAACAAAATAACAAACCCCCAACTGAAAAACTTCCTAGGATTGTATTAGAAACTTCTACCCTATCTGTCAAACGAGTTTTCTGCTTTCCTGGTCATAAAGGTCATTTTCTAATCCTGAAGGGTTCCACCGTCCCAATTCCAATGACCATTGTAGAGGATGCTCACTGTCTTAATCCTAATGAGCATTGTGGAGGATGTAGAGCTCAGCGGCTTCTTAAGTTTGGTGAGGATTTGCGCAGTAATCTACAAAAAGTGTCCCTCGCAAACTAGGCCTTCCGTCTAGCAGTATTGGAACACCTATGCCCTATCGGCCTTCCTTGTCATTTTATTGAATATATATAGTACGACACACATTTTGTATATTGAAGGTGACTATCTAGTAGATAGGTACATATAGGGAATAGATTGTTACAAGAGGAGTTGATATCTAAAATTTATTTGTTTTTTGTGTAGAATACCTAACATTTATATATACCAAACAAATATTGAGTTAGTATATGTTCTTCATGTTTAGAAGTCACGCCCCATGTTGGTAATACTAGTACTATTCAGTGACTAGCATGACATTTGTTTATTTATACAAATATATTTTTTATATAGAAATGGCTACAGTAAATCAGTACGCGAACCACTTTCCCATATGTTAATTAGTACATTATCGTTAATTTATTATTTGTTTCTTGTAAAACGCATGTGTGAATGATTTATACGTGTAGCTAAGCAATATCAAAAATTTGTACAAGAAAAAGTTTAAAATGAAGTACAAAGTAAGGCCTAAATCAAAGGTTGAACCCCAACCAGTAGGGGTCTCTGTCACCTCTGATCCACAGGATGTGTAGGGGTATAAATCAGGTTATCAGGGCCTACTAGTAGAAGTTTGTCATAGCACAGGGACAGGACAAGGAGCCCATTGGCACTGAAGGAACAACCGACGGGCTGGCCTGTCAGCCTATCAGGTTATTCCACGAGCCAATAGTGTTCCCACACTATGCAGCTAGCCTGGAGTGAGTTGAAACATTATTACATTTGGCAAGGTTCGAAACCCTCTACCTGTAACTACTGAGATATGTTCTGGGGACGTAAGGCATAAGTCAATCACAACATAAAGTAGTGTTATCTAAAGAACTAGAATAGTAGAATTTTGGAAGTATAAATGTTTGTATTGTCTAGTGAAGCATATTTGTTTATTCTAAATCATAATAACCATAACGTTTTATTTTATACATAAAGCTGCCTTGTATTATTACTTGTATTTCATCTTGAGTAAAAGAATTCTTGGATGCCATGTTCTCAAATAAGTAACACGACTCAACTCATGATATTACAAATGATATTTGAAGTATGTCGATCTGAGAGATTTTTTCTTTTTTTTTTTGAGAAACTGGTAAGATTGTTGTTTTGTAACTTTAAGGTTACGAGTTCGAGACTATGTACATCAGATCGTAAAACAATCCGGCTAGATCCTAAGTAAACGTGAAAGACTATTACATCAGAAACACCGTCTGTCAACTTGCTACATTAAATAAGTGTAAAGGAATTAATCAAACAACAACAATTGGAAGTGTTACAAAGAAAAAGGCATGTTTCGATCAGAACATATTACTGGGAAGAGACTATAAATATATTGCATGATAGATAATGCAGCCTTACTGGAAAAAAATAAAGAGTAAAATAGCGTCACCTTTTTATAATTCGGCAATAAGCTAAAAGGTTGAACTCCAACCCAAAGGGCCCCGCTGCTCCAGCCCCAATGAGCTGTGTGGAGGATATAAATTAGGAGCCCAGCGGCTTCTTAGATTGGGTGAAATCTTACGCAGTTGCCCACGCAAGGTGCCCCCACAAACCAGGCCTTTGGCCTAGCAGCAGAGGAGCATCCACACTGTACGTGTCTCTGAATTCGAACTCATGACCTCTTTCTACCAATTTCTAATCTGAATACCAACTGGACTATGCCCTGGGAGCATAAGCTATTAATCCTATTTGACCCATAAGCTTTTCTCTTCCTATACTTTCGTTTCTTTTTTTTTTTCCCCAAGTTTTTTTTTCTGAAGAATATTTCCCAAGTTACTAATATACATATTAAGCTGATTCTAGATTAAGTTTCGAGTTGCATATTGATGACAACTTTATTTTAATAAAAAGAATAATTACATTGGTTAATGAAATGACAGTTTAGACCGTATACTCTAATGGGAATATCAACTATTTTAGAAATGTTCGAATATAAACACTTTACCATACATCCTCGGAAAATATGCAAATCAAAGGTATTCCTTGTAATAAATATTGATGTTTTAAATTCCTTATAATAGTATCTCAGTTTAAGGGGATAGCGAGATACCAAATTAATTGCTCCAACATTTGCATCTAGCTTCAATCTTTATTTAACTCGATCTTTAAACTCTATATACACGATATCACTTGGCACCATCATCATCTTAATCGAAGCACGATCTGAAGTAATTCCATTATGTGAAATTCATCGTTTTACCTCTGTGATACAAAGCAATTTGGATTTTGAAAGTTGTTTTCATTATTTGGAGTTTGTAGAAAAATGTTTTCAAGATGATTTATCCATACAACAATATTATCGCGATTAAATAGAGTTTGATTTCGTACAAAAGATAGGACACTTAAGTTAAAACTGTCCTAGAGTGCATTTGTTTTGCGTTTGTTTTATTAAAAGCATCACAAGTGCGTCCATTTTGTTATTGTCGTCCCAGTTGCTTGTCATGAGACCACATTGTTGGAAATGTCCCCGTCAGACCTTTTTTTTTTTTTTTTTTTTTTTTGGGGGCAAAAAGCCACTCTTATAAGAGAAAATTTTCCGATCCCTAGCACAATTGTCTTTCTTTTTAATGGGTTGCCCTTAGGTATCCTACCAGTCGAAAACCAGAAGACTAATTCTTCGTTTCTGCGGTCAACACACGAAATGGTAGGAAACTGGCCAAATGGTTTGCTCTATTTACAAAAGTATTATTAAAACAATAATACTTTTGTATTTTTTATTAAAACAATAATACAGGTATATTCGAGTTAAATCAAAGTACACCGGAAACGCCAATTTAAAACAGCAAAATTTCATTTTTATTTTTATTCTGATAAAAAAACAGCAGAAATACAGAATTTACATCAAAGGCTGCTACATTTATTAACTAAATTATTCCCCACAGCAGAACTGAATCAAGATGATGTAAAAAAAGGAGGGGGAAGAAAACAACATCCATGGATATGATTTAGTAAAAGATCATTGCTAAAATCCAGCTCGTGGATCATCCGATCTTGCGGCCACCACGCCCATACCTCCTGTTGTTAAATTGATCTGCTCCTGATCAGTAGATCTGGTAATTGCCACTTCATTACCATCTAAATCGCGCACAAGCTCATCTATTTTGCGGAACTGATAAGGCCACCTTCCATTATACAAGAACTGCCGAAGATCGAATCTATTATCTTCTGGAGAATAACTCTGCACAGGTAACGAAACCAAAGTTAATCTGAGGGGAAAGGGGCGAGGGGCATCAAAAGCTTTTGAAGGACAGCTGGGAAGCAGCCATCGATGTAAGTGGAATACCTCAGCATGATAGGAAGGTGTCAGTACAGTCATTTTGTGCCTGTTAATGGAATAGTACTTAAAGAAGTACTTCACTTTTTCACCCACCTCTGCAGGGCTTAGCTTTGAACCCCACTTAAAGCACAAATTCTAAGACGAACATGATAAAAGAAAAGTCGTTATTTTGGATGAAAATCTCACATATGCCAGTGTGCTCAGCAAATCACACAACATGCTTTTAGAAGACACACCTTGAACATCGATACAGGACCGCAGCGGAAGATCTTCCGCAATCTCCCATACACAGAAAGTTCTTCATATGTCATCCCCATGTCCACTTCATCTAGCTGTCTCATGGGGGGAAAAAGTCAAAACAAGAAACATCTGTCTTCGGCAATGCATGTGTTTCATAGGTATATCCATTATAATGAAATGAAAAAGGTAAAGACTGCGCAAAAGAACCATTTGGCCCTTGGCAAGTATGGCAATGGGATAACATATTTCCAGAAATTTAGTATATCGGGGCTAGTGAAAAAAAGACTACCAGGGTCTATCAGAATGCAAAAAAGGGAAGATACCTGACTGTAGTTGGATCTTATAGGCTCCAATTCAGCAGTAGGCGGTGCAGCTTCGATTTCCACCAGTGATGGATAACCGAGATGGATACCCGCCCATTTTAAGAATGCTCTAAGGTCTGTCTTACTAATACTTCCAATGGGATTAATATCTGCTGCACTGCAATCATACTGCATTCAGAAGTTCATGCCTTAGTCAAGAAGACTGCTAGCGAAGAAGGACTCGATTTAAGACAGCTAAAAGTACAAAGTTGAGAGCATCTCTGCTTTCACAATCAAAACTAAGGCAACGTACCTTAGTCAAGTAACCACGCAATGCTTCATCCACATTGGAGCTACCCAAAACCAAATAAAAGCCTGGCTTACTATGGACCCAAGGCAAAAGTGACGCCAACAAGAATGCTATCACCATTCTGACTCGAGCCTGAATGTTTTGTAGCCCTAAGTTCTCAACGTTTGTTCCTCCATCTACCTGCAAGGGGATAACAGAAGTATTCAAAACTGAAACTTCTGCTGTACAACAGATTCGCTTCACAAACAATTAGAGAATATGACTACTTGAAGATATGCATGTATTATCACGCCATAAAATGAAACTCCAAGTGGAGAAAAGAGACCGATAAATTATCATGCTTCTACCTTGTAGCGAGGGCGCTTCCCAGTAAGTGTTTCAAATAAGGATAGGAGTGAAGATACTACACTGTCTATAGAAAGATCAAGATGCCATGCTCCAATTTCTTCTGCCAGAACTTTTGCCCGTTCTTTGGTAGCTTGGGAACTGTAAGAGATTTAGACCTGTTAATAACCAGTGGTGATTCAGGAAGATACTTTCAATCTGTTAAGTACAAGAAAACAGAGGCGAGTCAGTTTCATTGGCATCAGAGGAGCAGAAAATCTTGCTATATGCTCTCGTTAATTTCTTGCAGTCGCAATGACATTTGAACATTTCCACCTTAGAATTATAGGAACAATGAGAAACACCTAAAAAAGTGATGATATGCTTTGGAATGCCAAGAGGACAATTTGCAAATTTAAAGAAAAAATCACTGAGAAGTTCAAGTATTTTGCCCATTATTCACAAAACACTCGATCATAAAAGGAAATGAGCACCTGGTCCCTTAAAACCGTATAATAATAGACATGGCGGCAGAGAAATGCTAGAGGTAAACAAAGGCACTTTTGGTGAAAATAATTAAAGGAAAATGGACAACAATTACATTCACAAAACCAAATTGAAGGAGTGTTCAACAGAGAATTCCCTTTGAAAATACAAGTTAGTCAACAATCAGGAAAAGTGCAGAATGTAGACCAAGAGAAAAAGAGGTAAGCGTAGCCAAGCTGGATTGCCCACCGTATCAGCTAAAGTATTTACCTTGAGTTGAGCACAATTGTCCAGAATTATCATTGTATATAACTTATGTGAAAACCAGATGGTGAGATACTCAAGAGTAGAGAAATAGCAAGGACAACATAATATATCTACGAACCTATTTTCAGATCCCATGAAAACTGTGTAATATATGCGTTTAGCAAATTCTTTGCTCTCGGTTGGATATTGCCCATCAGTGTAATTTCCAATCCGCACGGCATCATCTTTAACTCGTTCATCCCCATTTCCAATTTCTGCATAAATTATGTATGTCATCAAATCAAAAGTAAAAAACAGAAGGTGACAAGACATCATATACGCTGCTCCTTTTACCCCTTTCAATTTCTTACCTTTACTCCTCTTCTGGGTATCCAAGATATTTTACAAGTTCTATAAGCAACACAAGTTCAATCAAATTAAACAAATACTTTGAGCAAGCAAATCCTGAGTCATCGCTGAATGCTGAACAAAACGACCATATAACACAGAGAGTAAAATGAGCTCTGTCCAAGTGCACCTAAAACCACAAATATCATTCCTGGACCAAAAAATCAAAGCAAGGGAATCAAATGCTGACCTTTTACAACTAGCTGGCACATGCAACCAACAATGGCAGCAACAGAAGAGCTATCAGCCCCACCGGAGAGTGGAAGCAAGAAGCCAGAGGCCCCGCTTCTCCTCAGATAATCCCATAACCAACAAGCAGGTCCAAAAGCTATTTCCTCCTCTGGTGAATGATATTTGATCTAGAAAACAAATAAATGAATGGGACCATGGTCAGAGGTATGTTAAGCTAGTATGCTCACGTGACCCAATTCAAATTTGAAATGTTTTTTGCATGTTGGAACAAGCTGAACTAAAGCATAGTACAAAAGTATACTCGAGTAAAAATACGACAACTATCAAAAATAACTGCCCTCAGGGTAGAAGTATCATGTGCATGTAATAAGTACTGAAATGCAAAGGAATAAGCATCCTGTAAGTGTTGAATATTCGCCAAAAGTAGACGCATCATACAATTTTCTAAAACACTTAAACTAATCCATGACCAAGGCCACCAATTCTATATTCTATATAATTGCAGCAAAATGATCACTTCATTCGGATCATAACCTGTATTGACTGTTGTAAGTGTTACAGTTCAACATGTTTTCCCTCCATTAGGCACTGTTTTCTAATGAAGGTTATTATTGTCATCTAAATGCTAAATGCATTAAGTAATATCAAACCATCAAGAATAGCACGGTATATGGAGTCAGACTCATGTTAGAGACCGCACTAGGAACCTTCTCCACTACAGCTAGAAAGCTTTGTATAACTGTAAATTGTGCTATCACAAGCCAACTGGGCCTCACCTTAAGTGGACTAGAAAGTGGTGTTTCCATGTTAAAGGACTGACAAAGTCTAAGGGGTACTGCAACAGATGATATTTTCTTCTTGCAGCTAGCTTGCTCCTGAAAACTACTTACGGATCCTCTTAGACTAGCAACCTGCCACAGGTAAAAAGATAAATTAAAATCAAAGTCAAAAACCAAATCAGTTCATGGATGATAAGTAGGAACCAAGTTACTTTAGTACTAATAAATAAATAAAAATAACTAAACATGTCAAAAGGGTCATTGAACCCAAATAATGGTACACATTGCAACAATAAAACCTTCAAATAGCACAAGAACTCTGCTGAAATGGATTTTCTTTTCACAAGTGAATTTAACTCTGTTGATGATGGAAAAAATGAAAACCAGCTAAAAAGGATTTTTAAATTACTCGTCTATTAAAGTTCTCTGCTAATAGTGTAATTTGACAAGTTAAAGTAACATAAGCTTGTTAGCATTTCCAATTTGGTGCTGTTGACAGCTTCAAAAGTCTTATTCAAGGCATTGAGAGTTCATCTTTGCTTGACATCCGAAGATATACGTTGTTTTGTTATTCCAATTTCTTGCTATCTGAAGAGATTAAACAAATTACTGGAAACTGGGGGCACTAGACCATTTAGACACTATCTTTTAGTTTTTTCGGTCATTATCTTTTTCTTCATGATTATTCCACAAGAAAATGTGTGGTTATAAAAGTAATTGTCATTCTGATATTCACAGAAACATGCAGTACATGAGGAAAAAGACAGCAACAGCTTAGTAGCAGTAGTGAATCAAAAAAGTAAATTAATTCATAGATGGTCAACCTGATTGATAGAATTACCCTCAATTCACTAATTCAGGGTACTAATCTTATGCCAACTTTCCTCAAGAAAAATGCACAATGCTGAAGTCTCATCCTCTTAGGTAGGCTAGCTTTTATTCAAGAAACAAGCAAAGCAGCAATCTGAATGCATCAAATGCATATACATGGAGCCTTTATTCGAGATGACTAAAAAAAATAATTTGTAGCTCACCGCATCGAGATCTATTTGTGCAACTACCAACTCGACATCTTTTAAAGAAAATTGTGAGCCTTGGGCAACTACATCTCCGTTCACGACAATGCAAGCACATCCATCTGCAAACAAGGGAAGCAATAAAGTCATTTTCTACATGTCAAAAGGCTAAATGCTTAAGACATAGACATTAACACCAATAATAGAGCAAAATATTCATCTTTAGCCCAAATAATTACTAAGCCAATCAAGGATATTAACTATAAAGCAAGTAGGAGCATATTATGAACCATAATAGAGGCGCCCTCCATCACATCCTTGTTGATTACTGTACATATAAACTCCTCCACGGGTATGAGTAGCACCAATAAATGCACGGAGCCGCAAATCAAGCTTTCGCAACTGATGATGACTTCCACTAGCATTCATAAACACTTCAACTCCATTTAGAGCAAGTTCAGCATGAGGAGCCACAGGGCTAAAAAGTTCCTCACAAACTTCAGCTGCAACAGCTCTACAAGGGGTAACAAGTTTAAATCAGAACTACATCTAAGCAAAAAGTTTGCGTCAATTGATAACTAATCAAAGCCACGTAATGCACGCCATTAACAAGAACAACATGATGAACAGTCCAAGTCAGGGAAAATCTTAATCCACCAGCATAAAAGTCAGAGAAGTGTCAACATAACCTCATAGAATGGTAAACATAAATAAGTCACATGATCAATTTACTCCGTGGTAGAAGTACATCAAACACTAAATTGAACAAGTGGGGTTTACTGCTGTTCATTCTGTTAATTAACGCATGTAGCTTACGGACCTGGAATATTATCTTGCAGAAGAAAAATTAACAGCAGGAATTATAGTCAGCTAAGGTCCTAAGACTTCCTTTCACCATCATCCAGTTCATTGAGTTTGGGATTTAGATTGCTTCAGTGAAGGAAAAGCCTCAAACACACACCAAAGCAATAAGTATCAACAAATAGATGCCATACGTGTCTAAAAATTGAAGGAAACCGTAGCCAAATGGCACACTTGTTTGAGATAAAGCCTCAGATATTCCTGGTGGTAGCAGAAAGTTTTCAAGATGCTCCGTTTGCTTCCAAGTCGTAAACCATCTAAGTTCCCTATAGTTCCCATCATTGGCCAGCCACATCTTTGGACGTATCATGATGATTTTTCTGTTTAAACACAAAACCTGGCAATTGTAACGCTCAGATCCCTTTATAACAGGCATTCCGAAGCTGCATAAGATCCCGTCTGTCCAATCACCAAGCAATAGCTCTTTTAAGCAATCCCACCTGAAAATGGATCATCAAGAACCACAATTTTTTATTTCCACAAGAGAAAATTACCTCGAGACAAATAACACAAAAATAACTTACAGAACTGCTAGCAAAAACCCAAACTTTAACCCAAAAGGTCCAAGCTTTACCACCCAATACCGTGATTTTATCTACTCATTCAAAATCAACTAAAATATGCAGTAATCAGCAAATTCAGAAACCCAAATTAGTCCTTGGCAAAACAAATCAACCAGTGGTGCTAAGCAAGTAGAAATCCACATTTACAAGCACCCCATATCATAATCTCAATTCAGTCAAGCAAAAACCAACTAAGATTGCAACAACTATAGACCCACAATTCTGCTGAAAGTAAAGGTGTGTTCTTACGCATGAACAACTGTATCAAGTTCCAAGAAGTGGTCTTCGCAGCCATAACCAGTGATTTCAAGCTCTGGGCCCAGTCTAATAACAGCACCGGATTCTTTAGCTTGTGTAATCGATTCCTTTATATTCTTCAAATTGCAATCAAAATCCATTGCCCATTGATTCAGATTACAAGTTGCTACCTTTATCAATCTCATCCTCCCTTAGCTTTTTGTTGCCCCTGCAGCTCTTTCACACCGCCTTATTCCTCTGAAGAGAATGAACAACCGACTGTCCGAAAAGAGTCGCCTACAAGGCCAGACGAGTGTTATCTGAACTTGGATTCACCGTGACATTCATTGTTTCTCAAAGTTGCCCACAACTCAAAATCTAAATTTATCTACAAGAATCTAAAATTTCATATCTGCAATTACAAATTTCCAATTCAAAGGATGTCAGGCCGCGGAAAAGGAGGTAAGGGTTTGGGAAAGGGAGGAGTGAAACGTCATCGCAAGGTTCTCCGTGATAACATTCAGGGAATCACGAAGCCGGCGATCAGGAGGCTGGCAAGAAGGGGTGGAGAAAAGGGTATCAGTGGATTGACCTATGAAGAGACTAGAGGAGTTTTGAAGATCTTATTGGAGAACGTAATCCGTTACTTACAAGGAGCATGCTCGCAGAGACTGTTACCGCCATGGATGATGTTTATGCATTGAAGAGGCAGGGCAGGACTCTTTATGGTTTCGGCGGCTAGGATTTCCATCTGGTTTCGTTTATTGGGAATTATGCTTCAATTCTCTATATTTGTGATGAGATCCCAACTCCAAAATCCTTCACCTCTATCTCCGTGGCACGACACGTGACATTAGTAAAGAATGGTAAAGCTGCCCCAGGGGCATAGTCCAGTGGTAAGTGGCAAAGGTGATTGGGCCTAGAATCCCGACGTCCTGAGTTCGAGTCCGTGTGGAGACAATCCTTGTTGAAATATTACAAGGGTTGTCTCTGGGCTGGCTGAGTCTCGTGTGTCCTCTCCCTTTACAGGGCTGCCGGTGGAGCACATCCCTCGATTTACATTCTACCTGACTAAGGGGCCTCTGGTACAGGTGGGGGGAGAACTCACTCCCTCATCAAAAAAAAGAATGGTGAAGCTAGATAAAAGTGACCTGCATTTACTTTCATCACCCCTTTATTGCCACGTGTCGTGCGGTGGAGATAGAGGTAAGGAATTTCGGACTTACCATCCTTTTTACTGTCACGTGCCGTGCGATGAAGACAAGGGTAAGAAATTTTGGGGTGAGTTGATCCAAATCCTCTTTCTTCTGGTTTTTAGTCTTGGAAATGTAAAAATCGGATTTCACCGATTGAGATTGCCTGACCCCCTCCGCGTGACTGCCCGCCACGTGGCAGCAAGAAGGTGGTAAGACTGGGTGCAGATGACTCCTACCCAGACTCACCACCCCTCTGCTGCCACGTAGCATGGGGTCGTGAAGGGAGTTAGTCGAGCGGCGGTCAGGGGATCCTTTCCCGGATTTCGCTAATATGAAAGCTTATGAATCATATTTTGTTTGTATCAAAAAGAAAAAGAAAAAAAAAAGTTGCCCACGACTCAAACCGAGTGGTATATAAAATTAGGCATATAAAAACAAAAGCAAAATAGTGGGAATATACATACATTATATATATATACACACACAAAATAAAGTATAGCTTATAAAATAGCGTTAGTATATGTATCCACTAACAACTTCAAGCAAAAACTTAGAATATAGTTTTTTAAATGACAATGTCGTATGAAATTAATATAATTTTAATTTAATTCAAATTCTGTGATTCAATAAAATAAAAAGTATTTTACAATGAGGATTTCTAATTTTTCATTGTAATAATGTTTGAATCTATTTGATTTGAACTTTGTGCTTCACCAAAATTGATATATTTATTTATCTATATAAATAGTATTTGCACTTTAGATTGACTTTGCATATTTTGTTTTGGTCATTTTCTTTCAATTATTTGTTTATGTTCATTATTATGACTATTTTAATATCGGAAGACTTTTGTATATGTTTAAGTTGACTTTGTACTTGTTTGTTTATGTTTTGCCGTTGTTTTATATTATATGTACATATACACGTTATGAGTATTTTAATATCGACAGCCTCCTATTTGTATTTCCTGAATTACCTCACTAACACACTAGCACAGCATATCCCTGTTATTGTGCTGTTTATGCAAGTACATATAGAGCCAGGGGTCTCACTGGAAGCAAACTCTATATCTCTTGGTATAGAGGTATTGTTTGTCTGCCACTTATCCTCCCCAGATCCTAGAGATAGCTTTTGATGTCATTGGGAAATACTGCGTACGATTGATCGATCGATCTATATAAATAGTTTTCCTTTGCCTACAAATCCAACCGAGTGGTATACAAAATTATAGAAGAGAAAATAGTCACAAAAAAATACTTCCTCTGGTGTAATAGTATTAACACTATCAAACAAAAAACTATTTTTACAATAAAAATAGTCATAGAATAGTGTTAGAATATGAATCCACTTACAAATTCGAACAAAAATTTATAGTGCAATCTGTTTTAATGATAATGTCATTTGCAATTAATATAATTTTTAATCATTGTTTACTTATGATCATTTGTTTTCTTCGCCGATTGGAAGGTACGATACCAGAGCGAAACGACGAAAACTAATATATGAACTGATATCGACCGTTGGTTTAACCAATACTAAAAGCAAAATGACTCACTAAATTGTATTCACTCTTTATATTATGGAGTAGCAGTTGATCGATACAACTTGACGCAATTTTCATTATGTTTGATTGGAAAACAATCTCTGTATGTTTATAACACATGGGTATAGTTGAGTACATCTGACCCTCCATATCCCGCCATAAACGGGAGCCTCTAAAGCAACAAGATAAATGTTGTTGTATACTTACATTAAACAAAATTTATAACTATTCTCCTTATTCTCCTCCCAAAGAAAAAAGAAAAATAAAAGAGAAAGAAATCTGTAAAGAATTAAGTTGTCCTCTCCCAACATAAATATAACGAAGTCTAGAATTCTTTTCGTCTCACTTCTTTTTTTTCTTTTGAAAGATACAAGCCCTTAGAAAAGTTCTAATACTCTAGTTTCTATAGACAAGGACGTTTCTAATGTACTAAGCTCCGTCCGGGCCCGGTGGGAGCTGCACTCTTCAGGGAAGTTCTCTGTGGCCAACGCATATCATGCCCAGACATCTGCTACTGAGGCAAACAAAAGTCAAGCGTGGCACCGAATTTGGAGAATGAAAGGACCATACAGGGAGAATGTGTTTTTGTGGAGGCTAAGACTGGATGTTCTCCCTACATTTCACTTTTTGATGCGGAGACATATTAGCGAGTCCGCGCGATGTACATTATGTGGGCGGAATGATGTGGGCGAGTTACATGATTTTAGAGACTGCGAGTGGGCTTCCAAAGTATGGAGATTGATTGTGGATGAAGGCATGTGGGAAGGATTTTGTAGACCTCATACAATTTGTAGTTGGGTGGATCTAAACCTATCGCATGATTTTGGCAATGAAGACTGTCATGTTGCATGGTGTTACATGTTTCGAGAGGTGGCCAGGGGGATTTGGCACCGGAGGAACAAGGTTTTACATAACCAAGAAGAATGTAATAGGTCCCCTAGAATTTTTGTAAGAGATGCGTTTCGGAGAGTTGGAGAGTTAACATGTGCTTTCCGCCTTGGAGAAGATGTAGGTCTTTTTGCTCATTTTGAGGTTACTTGTAATTATATTATTTTACGATTAATGAAATCGATCCTTTTCCCGGAATGTACTAAGCTCATGTGTTTGCGTAGGGTCTAAAGAAGAGTCGGTCGGATTGCTTCAGATACGCATAGTCGTACTCTACACTTTCTTAACCTACACTTTTTGTGTAAGAGTGTGTTTCCACGGCTCGAACCCGTCAACTCAACGCCACAAAATATCAATTTTATTAGTTGTTCTAAGGTCCGTCTTTAGTTTCTGATAGACAATTAAAAGTAAATTTTTTTCTGCTAGTTTCCAGACTTGATATGTCTGATATTGACTGATTATCAACATATATCAGTTGCTTTATTTGATGAACATAGGCTACATAGCGATTTCTTTACTGTTGTCTTTGTTTTCAGGATTCCTGCCGGGTTTTTTTCTTCCATTTTTCCTGTTGATGGTGGAAGATGCACTTGACTAAAACAATTGCTTCCATATGGTTTATATTTATCATATTTACCTTTTAACATACTGGCTATCAAATGTATATGCCCTATTGAAGTTAGTTATTGTGTGAATGTGTTTGATTGATGCATTTATTAAAGTTAGATCTACCTAAAAACGCAAGAAAAATAATTGATTTGTCAAGAACAAAGAAATTAACAAGATATGGAAAAATTTATGTGTGTTTTGCATTCATCCATGTCCGTGTAAATATACAAGAGTGAGTATAGTGTATACAAGGAAGTTTCCTCTAATTTCTCCTATTCCTATTAATTACAATCAATCAAAGATCTCTGCTTTTACTCCTAAATCAATTACATTTATTTGGTCAATCAATCACAATTTGTTTCCTAACACTCCCCCTCAAGTTGAACCGTAGGATCATCAACGTTCAACTTGCACAGTACTGATTCAAATGTTCGTCCACAAACTGCCTTAGTAAGAATATCTACTAGTTGATCTTCATACCTTACAAAAGGTAGCTCAATAACCCTATTTTCCAGTTTCTCTTTGATAAAGTGTCGATCAATCTCCACATGCTTAGTTCTATCATGTTGCACAGGATTTTCGGATATACTGATGGCAGCTTTGTTGTCACACACAAGTCGGGTAGGTAAGTGTACCTCGAGCCGAAGTTCTCTGAACAGTTTTTGAAGCCATAGGACCTCTGTGATTCCTTTTGCTATTCCACGAAACTCAGCTTCGGCACTAGATAATGCAACTACCTTTTGTTTCTTGCTCCTCCAAGTAACAACATTGCCCCCTACAAGAGCAAAATATCCTGATGTGGACCTCCTATCAACCGGATTGCCAGCCCAATCTGCGTCAGTGTATGCTTCAATGTCTAGATGCCCATTGTCTCTAAAAATGATCTCTCTACCTGGTGTATGCTTTAAATATCTCAAAATTCTGATTACAGCCTCCCAGTGATGATGTTGAGGGCTGTGCATGAACTGACTTACGATACTCACCGCATATGCAATATCGGGTCGAGTATGAGATAAGTAGATCAGTTTTCCAACAAGTCTCTGATACTGACATTTGTCTGTTGAAGTGGCCCCTTCAACCATTTCTAATTTGAGATTCGCTGCCATATGTGTATCACAAGGTATGCAATCGAGCATCCCTACTTCTGTCAATAGATCCAGTACATACTTCCTCTGGAGATATAAATGCCTTGCTTGGACTTAGGACTTCTATTCCCAAGAAATACTTTAGGTCTCCGAGGTCCTTCATCTCAAATTTGGTAAACAAATGTTTCCGAAGTTGCGTCATCCCTTCAGTATCATCCCCTGTAATTATCATATCATCAATATAAATAACAAGACAAGTTATCATACCTTCCCGGCGTTTGATGAACAAGGTGTGGTCGGCATTACTCTGGTGATATCCATTTTCCTTCATCACTAAGGTAAAACATCCAAACCAGGCTCGAGGTGACTGCTTCAGACCGTATAGTGCCTTTTTTAACAGACATACCTCCCCTGGCTGGTAATCTTCTTCAAAACCTAGAGGTGATTCTATGTACACTTCTTCCTTAAGGTCACCATGTAGGAATGCTTTCTTCACATCAAACTGTCTTAAGGGCCAATTTTTTGTTGCAGCTATGGAAAAAGTACTCGGATTATATCAATGCAAGCAATGGAGAGAACGTTTCAGAGTAGTCGATCCCATAGGTCAGGGTGTATCCTTTTGCCACAAGTCGAGCTTTATGTCGCTCAATACTCCCATCAGATTTTTATTTGTTTGTGAATATCCATCTGCACCCTACTGGCCTTTTTCCTTTAGGGAGAACACATTTCCTCCATGTTTGATTCTTGTTTACCACATCCATTTCAATTTGCATTGCATTTTCCATTCTGGTTTCCCTCTAGCTTCACTGACTGTTTTTGGCACTTGTCCTGAACAAATTGCAGTAAAGAAACCTTTTGCCATATCAGATATCCTCCGTTTTTCATTACCAATGGGATACCTTGATTTCTGAGATATCTAAACTGGGGTGTATCGTTCTGGTGGAACACCTCTCTTGGTCCTGCGGGTAGCACTCGCTCTGTTTCTACTCATTTAAAATGTTAGCAGTTTCCATATATACATCTGAATTATCAAGATCATCAACAGGCAAGGGATTTTGAGTGTTACACATGGAAGTATTTTGGAAACTTGAAGCATTTTCAGGGGTTTCAGGGGTGAGTGTCATCATGTCATCATTACTAGTGTTAGATTGTATAGTCTCATTATCCACAGTGATTACCTCTGTGCCTATATTCATAGGAGTTTGACCATTGGTGGACACTGAAGGATCAGGCGTCACTCTGTTGGGAGCAGTAGCACAGTCGGCGCCATCTACTGGCCGTGTTGGAACTATATCCGGACACGTGCGTGGTGACAGACAATCAAGGGTTCCATTAGAGTTCTCCCCCTGAACCCGAGAATGGGGAAGGTAATAGAATTCAATTTCAAGAAAGATACAATTCATGGTAATATGAAGGCGACGGGTCCGGGGGTTGTAGCACCGATAGCTCTTTTGGGTAGAGCCATAGCCTATAAAGACACAGCGTTCACCACAGAGATCAAGTTTGGATCGTTCGTGTTTAGGGGTATGGACAAAGACAGTGCAGCCAAACACTTTTGGGGATAGTGTGAAAAACACAGGAATAGGATGACGGGTTGATAGTGTATATATGGGGGTCTTATGGTCCAGGATTTTGGTAGGTAGGCGGTTTAGTAGGTATGTAGCAGTGTATACTGCCTCCAGCCAGAAACTCTTCGGGATTTCTAACAAGATTCGATTTTTTCTTTCGGCCACTCCATTTTGTTCTGGAGTATTAGGACAAGTTGTTTGATGTATGATTCCATTGGATAGAAAGAATCCTTTTAGTGCCTCAGTAAGATATTCCCCACCGTTGTCTGATCGGAGTATTTGGATGGTGGTATTGAACTGTGTTTTCACCATCTGATAAAATTGCAAGAATTTTTGATACACTTCGGACTTATGTTTCAACAAATATATCCAAGTCATACGGGAGAAATCATCAACAAAAATAACATAATATTGGAAACCAAATGGGGTGGCATGTGGGGATGGACCCCAAACATCAGAATGTACTAAAGAAAATATATTATGCACTCGTGTATGAGTAGATGAATAAGATGCTCGAGTTTGTTTTGCCCGGAGGCAAGTATCACAGGATAAAGTACTATGGTGAGAAGAAAATAAGATGGGAAACAAATGTTTTAAGTAGGTAAAAGATGGATGCCTCAGACGGCGATACCACAACCACACCTGTCTAGAGACTGTCCCGGTGGCTAGATTAGACTGTCCCTGTTGCGCCACCGCATCAACATAGTATAAGCCATCACGCTCAGTGCCACGCCCAATGATCACCCTCGTATGAATATCCTGCAAGAGGCAAAAATTGGGATATATGAGTACAATGCAGTCTAACTCCTTAGTAATCTGACTAACAGACAGTAGTTTTGTAGACAAAGTTGGAACATATAGACAATTTTTAAGGGTAATTTGGGGTGTGATGACAATGGATCCACCACCTCTCACAGGAATTGATGTTTCATTGGCCGTTTCAACAGCTGTTTTTGTGGGTGAGGTGTGGGTGACAAAATCTTCAATATTATATGACATTGTATCGGTGGCCCCACAATCGAAAATCCATTGGGGAGCACATTTTTTTGTGAGACATAGAGATTTGGAATTCGGACGTGAGGTGGAGGGCATAACGGTCATTTTATGAGGGTTAGGGGTAAATTTGGTCGATTGAGTAAGTCTGTGGGGTTTTCTGTAAGTACAGGAGAGTTCAGGGGGGCTGTGCAATATCCGAAAGTGGAGTTACTGAAATTAACAATTCAGATATATTATGGACCAAACTAACATTTTTTTAAAGAAGCAGGGGGCAAGGGTGTAAATTATAAAAAAGCTGGACTATTTAAAGGTGGATTAGGGTTAGGGTTGTATTCCCTAACCCCGTTACCTTCCCCTTCGTTGTTGATTGCGGCCGCCATGTGCGATGCTGCTCCTTCTCTATCGATTGCTTCTTTTTCTCCACTGGTGGTGCCCTTGTTGTTGGTACTGCCTTCTGTGGTAGTGATTGCCATCTTTGCTTGAGATTTCTTTTTTGAAATCTTTCCACCATTAGGGATATTCGTGTAATTTGAAGCATTTTTATGCTAGATGTCCCCGTTTTCTACAGTGAGTGCATTCTAACGATGATTTATCACCACCACGCGATGAGGGGTTGACTGAGCGTGGTGGTTGTGAGTTTCCTCGGTCAGGCCCTTGGCCTCGTCCTCTGCCCCTTCCTGTTGTCCCGCGGTTTACAGTCAATCCATAGCCCACCCTTTGTGATGATAATTCTGAAAAGGTGATTATCCCTTCCTGGATTTCAGACATTCGAAGTTCGTTGTAGGCTGTTTCTGCAGTTGGTCTGGGATCTCGTTTGAGCAATTCCTTTTTGATAGTGGAAAAACGTTCATCAACAGCCACAAGTAGTTGGTATAGTCGGAATTCATGTACTTTCCTGTTGTAGGTCTGAATATCCCTAGGTGACTCCATGGGATTCAGATCTAGCGTGTCTATTGTCATCCAAATCTCTTGAAATTGGTTCCAGACAGATTCAAGAGTTCTGTTCCCTTGTTTGATTGCAGCTGCTTGCTTGTGTAAATCATAAACTTGGATAGGGTCTCCACCCAATCCATATGTGATTGCCAAGCCTTCCCACAAAGACTTGGCTGTAGGGTATTTGGACACGCTGTTGATCAGGCTGTCCTCAATATTATCAATGAGCCATGTGAGGACCAACTGGTCCTCCGGTTCCCATCTGGCATAGTTCTGATCAGTAGGCAGGGGAGGTGGAGGTACCCCAGAGATGTGGGCGCTCTTTCCCCTGCCTCTAAGGGCCATCATCATCAGTCTCTTCCAAAGTGTGTAATTTCTGCTGTTTAATTTTACTTTCAGAACAAGTGTACTTTCTGTTGCCGGTGAATTGGCTTTGTGCCAGTGTTGTTGAATAAATTTTGCAAATTGTTCTGAAAAATCCAAACCAGCAGGCGCTTGTGGTTTGGTTTCAGAGCTTTCTCCTTCGGTTTCCTGGTTGGTTGACATGGTGTTTGTTGTATGGATTGCAGGTATTGCAGATTTGAAAAGATATGGGTATATGAGCAAAGTGCTTGATCCGTCTAGAATTCAGCACAGTATGGTAAGGCAAGGTAAGGTGCTTGATCACAAGCCGGGGTTGGGAAAGGTATTGGCAATGATGAACTCACAATTTGAGCCACCAACGAAAAACAAACAATTTTGTTATATTGCCTGCTCTGATACCATGTCAAGAACAAAGGCAATTAACAAGATATGGAAAAATTTCTGTGTGTTTTTCATTCATCCATGTCCGTGTAAATATACAAGAGTGAGTATAGTGTATACAAGAAAATTTCCTCTAATTTTTCCTATTCCTATTAATTACAATCAATCAAAGATCTCTGCTATTTACTCCTAAATCAATTATATTTATTTGGTCAATCAATCACAATTTATTTCCTAACATGATTTATATAGACGATCTCACATGAGAAAAAAAAAAACTACTTCTGTATTTGTTGAAAAAGGTTTGTTTTGTATTCGAACTTAGATGACCAAAGGGATCATGAACAATCATATATCCTCGTCTACATAAGTAAAACAACAGTTTTTCGAAGCCTAAGTTATATGAAAAATCATATTGGGGAACCTTACTTCCACCATCCTACATTTATTTAAAAAAAGCATTCTCCTTGAACTAAGCTAACACATTTGCACAGAGTTCAGGAAGATGCTATGTTTGCACAGGGTTTGAGAAGAGTCCGGATCGTCTCGCGATCTGATATACAGTCTTACCTTACACTTTGTGTAAGAAACTGTCTCCGTGGCCCGAACCTATAATCTCACCATCCTACGTTTATTCAATATAGGAAATAAAACACAGTTTTCTCTCATACTACTTATTCATCACAAGTTTATGCTTCAAAATAATGTATATTTATAATTTTTTTATACGTAAATCACTGTTCCTAGGCAAAGGGCGTCTCACTGTTATACCTCGAAAATTTTCGAGTTAGCCGTTAGGTAATAATTTAAAACTAGAGCAGCGGTGGAGGGTATCGACTCCTCAAAATATATATATATATATATATATATATATATATATAAATTAATCATAGCAAGTAGTGTGCATTCAAGTGATTTATAATCTTAAAATGTAGTATTAATTATACATATAAGGGTTAAGTATGAGATGGATAAATAAAACAAAATAATAATCATAAAGAAATATATAGAAATTCAAAAGATACTATAGGATAAGAATAAGGATTAAAGAATATATATATATATATATATATATATATATATATATATATATATATATATATAAAGGGAAAAGTCTAAACAAAAGGAAGGGATAAGGATTAGAATTTTTAAAAAAATAATCATAAAAAAAATATAGGACGTGTAGGGGGCGTTTGTAACCGCCCCCAAATTGTTGCACGATGGGTATGATAAAAAGGGGGCAGATTGGGGGTTTATTTAAAAAAATAGTGAAGAAAGAGAATGGAGGGCTGAGGCAACGACATCAGGAAGAAAGAGAGGAAAAGAGAAAGAGAAGAGGGAAAAGAGAGAAGAAGAAGAGAAGGAAAAGGAGAAGCCGGGTGTCTCAATCTACGCGCTACCGTATACTGGTGGAAATTGGCTGCATCTAGGTAGGTTCCTTTTCCCCCTCCGTTTGGTGCAAATTCAAGCATGCTCTAGTGGTATTTTATGTGCTTTTGTTGTTTTAATTGTTGAAATTCATATCATGTGGTTAGATATATGAAAAGCATGAGTTTTGATGACTGTGAATACGTTTGATGGCGGTGGAATGCGTGTATATTGTTTGCGTGTGTCTGATTTGATTTTAGGGAAATTTTTGATAATCAAAATGGTAAAATGAAATTTTGATTTCATTTTGTTTGGCCTTAGAATAGGTTCCCTTAGACTGGAAATAGGCGAAAATATAGATCGGGGTCGAAAAATAGTCGCCGGAGACCGCCGGTGCGCCGCACGCGCCGCCAGAAGTGGCCGCGCGCGGCTGCACGCGTCGCTGGTGGGGCTGGCGCTGGGAGAGTGATTTATAAAAAAACTTATAAAAGCAGAAGGGCCGAAGGCCCTGTGCTGCTGGAAACGCTGATGGGCCGAAGGCCCTGAGATAATGGATAGAGGCTGGCCTTAACAGGCCAGCTAATGCTTAAGGGGCTTGGCCCAATTATGCAGCTAAAAAAAAGAAAGGGGCAGGCTGGCGGACCGGGCCGAATGGCCAACGGACCGGGTCACCTGTTGGCCGGCCCAATAACGACTTGAATTAAAAAAAACCTGGTAAATAGCGGGCCGGACCCTGGCGGGCCGGACCAGTGCTGAGGGCGGGTAGGACTGGCTGAAAAAGGGCCAGCCCAACAGTTTATATATTTTCTTCTTTATTTTATTTTAGGATAATTTCTGTAAATTGTATAATTGTTAATTTAATTAATTTTAAAAGTAATAATTATGAGAAAAATATAAACAAATATCAGAAAATTCTAAATAAATTCTAGAAATTATAAAATGCTGAAATTAAATTATTTTTACTAAATTTTAGTAATTTTGATAATTTATTTAATATGGATAATTAGGTAATAAATAGAAATAAATTAAGGAAAAATAGGAATAAATTAGGAAAATATAGGAAAGGCACGATAAAGGTATACATGACGTGGAAAAGTGGATTTGATGCCGAACAAGGTTGAGTCAGCATCCGGATAATAAGTGAACCTAGAATTGAGTGACGGAGGATAGTGAGGATGGGCGAGGGGCCTCAGGCGATTGTGTTTTTGCATTCATGGCACGTGCATTGCAGTGATGGCGGGTCGTAACGTACGGTTCACGGGCGCTCAGGATGGTGTACGGTGGCGGGGCCACGACACTCAGGATGGTGTACAGTGGCGGGCCACGACACTCAGGATGGTGTGCGGAGGCGCGACCACGCACACTCAGTATGGTGACTGTGGGGTGTTCGACCTGCAGCCACTCAGTAGGACCCGGGTTCATGCATTGCACGGTATGAATATTGGCATCCTGCGTGACATGACTTTGTTGCGTGTGACATGCATAGTGGGACATACATCATGTTGTTGCGCATTCTATATCTGGAGTGATTTACCTTTCCGCAGTCTTTGCATGCTTATGTGATATTATGTGTTATTTACCTTTCCGTATTCTTTTGCATGCGTATGTGACATTATGTGTTATGTGCTATGTGTTATATCATTATTGGATGCTTGTCTTGTACTACTTGGAGGCAGGTGCCTACTGAATGATTTCCAGTCATTCACCCCTACTCCCCCCCACCAGGTGAGCAGGAGGAAACGTTTGATTATGTCTTTGTTGAGGACGGGGCTGACACAGTGGAGTGGGTGGACGATGGCCGCATCTAGGACATGAGGAGACCGTGCGGTCATTGATTATTAATTTATTGGGATTTCATCAGTCATTACCTTGTTTAGTGTGATAGGCTCTAGACGCTAGCGTGTTGACTTTATTGTAGTATTATATTTATTGTTTCCATGGAGGATTAACTTTTATTCATGTGAATTAATGTTATGATATTACGTTTTCCGCAAAAAAATTTCTACGCCTTTTCGGATATGTTGGAAATTGATTCGACGCTTTGTATCCTCCTTAGTGAGATACGGCGGGTGCACTGTTCCCGATGCTAGGGTTCGAGAGCGGGGCGCTACACTCACCTAGTACACATACACAAACACGCACATGGGAGAAAGGCCCTGACTTGAACATTTACTACCAAGAAAATCGAAAGCGTCCATAGTAAACATGTAATATTCATGTCCACCAAATATTTGTACATAGAAAAGGCAGATCTTAGGTATGATATATCTCAAAAAGGACTACAAACTACTTAAAAAGCATAGGGTCAAAAGGAATTACCAATTACACAGCATTAAGACATACTAAAAAAAATATCAAGGTATTATTTGTCGCCTCTCACCCTCTCCAGACCATAACGATAGCTTGATGTCGTTGAGCTGAGTAACAACTCTCCAGACCATAACGATAGCTTGATGTCGTTGAGCTGAGTATGTGTTGTTGTTGTTACAAGACATACTAAAACAATGCAATATCAACCCTCTTGAACAATTGCATACTAGTCACAACATTTCAACCCTTTCAGACTATCCACACTCTATAAGAACCTATTTTTGGTCAAATACTACTCCATGCCCAAAGATCAGACGATGAAACTCCAAAATCAATGAAATTACAAAGAACGAACGAATAAAGAATCGTGTTATCAGCAGTATACTAAGTTACCAAACACTCTGGTAGGGAAGATACTGAGATGAATGTGTAAAACCCCACAGCTGCAACAGATGGAAAGCGAGAAATGATCAGGTGAAACAAGTAGGATTTGCATCTAATAAATGAAAAGCTGATCAAATAGTGTTTCGGAATTAGAGGCCAGAGGTGAGCCCTTATTGCTTATCTTTTTTATGAGGGATTACCTCTACGTTTTTCAATTCAAACTCTCTCTCATGAGCCAAACATGTATTCCCAAATGTTTCAGAAGGTCCACTAGTTCCTGTTAACCTTCACAATAGTTTTGCAATCACAGAAAACAAGTTTGTTAATTGAAGGGGAAAAAATAAAGAAATACAACAACAACACATACCCAGTATATCCCAACGACAGCAAAAGCTCTCGTTAGGGTCTCGGAAGGATGAGAGACAGGCAAACAATACCGCTATCCCAAAGGATAGAGAGTTTGCTTCCAGTGAGACCCCCAACTCTATATGTACCAGTATAAATGACATAATAATAGAAATATGGTGTGTTAGTGTATTAGTGAATGGATTCAGTAAATACAAATAGAACATTTTTGATATTAAGATAGCCACCTGTATATGCACAAATAATGAAAGATAAAGACAATCACAGAAGTGCAAAGTCAACATAAAGTGTAGAGAGTGTCTAAGCCCCTACATATACTCTAACATGCCCCTATATACTATCGAAACATCGTTAACCTTAATCATCTGACTCCATGAACTATTATCATGGACCATGTATTCAGAGAGGTGCAAACTAGTATGTCATGCATAATCGGCTCATCCTAAGTCATTAAAGAAGTAAACACTGAAAGATGGAGAAAAGAGCTTACAGATCTTCATCCAAGCTCAAAGCAAAATTTGAACCACCTCCAAGTGCAAGCAAATCGTTCAAACACAAATAGAAGTATCTGTTGGCACCTAGCATGAGAAAGAATACTGAAATTAGCTGATCCATTAGAAAGGTTTTGGGAAAGTTGATGTAAAAAGTAACCAAGAGTGACATAGCCCTTGGAAAAAACCAAATCTAACAGCCAAAAGACACCCAATTAGATGAAGGGAATAATAAGTGCGACATAAATTAAGCTATGTCATCAAGGAGGAACATGTAATAGTGTGTTCAATGGCTTGATTTTGGCTTGTATTATCTGGCTAGTGCGTTTGCATGTGCGGAAGACAATACTACACGAGTATAGTATGGCCGATGCCTAAGGAAAGAGACAGGGCCATACATCTGCATCATGCATGTTTGTGTTGGATATATATCAGTATTTAAAGTAAACACAAGTGCATCTTTGTAGCTCAAACTGCATGCTACTCTGATTTTTCTGAAGAACTTAAGCCTTCAGACAAGCATACCCCAACGATTAGCTTCTCCACTAGTCCAGGCTAGTAGGCAATAACTAGATCATGTTAAAATGTACTAAAGGAAAGAATACCAATGGCCAAATTGACTTCTAAATGAAAGGACAAGTAGCTTTTGTCAGACATTTGATTTTTCATGCCTAATCATTGATACTAACTTCATGCCTAAGGATTGATACTTGGATTCTTCAGTCATCGCATTACATACTACTAAAAAAAGATTCCTCATATGTGCTTTGAAATAGCAACGATGCCATATACTCAACTACACTCAGACGCCACCAAAACCAGAACTGCTGAAAATATTGGAACTTAAAGCATATATGCAGACATAACTTGAAACCAGAAGCAAAAGTTCATGAACATATCACAGCTTAAAATCATAAACAAGATTAGATTATGGTGGAAGTACCGCTTGGTAGGCAAATGGGGAATCAAGGCCTACAGTCCTTGACAGAGTTTAAGCATCTCTCCAATGTTGACAAGAGATCATTTTACATGGAAGATTTTTTTACTTTTCAAGATCAAACCATTCTGCTACTTGGAAAATTTACTGTCAAATTGAATGAAGTTATAGCAATTTGGTCAAGTACTCCATAGAAAATTACAAGCGAATCTAGCAAGCATAATTTGTTTTAATGATTCAGAATCTTCAAGAAGTTCGAAACTTCAAACTGTCATTCAGAAAGTAAAATATCCAACAGCAAATAATCCTACAATTGCAATTTGCCTAAGTCACATAACAATAT
This sequence comes from Eustoma russellianum, assembly GCA_036186865.1. Lineage (NCBI taxonomy): Eukaryota > Viridiplantae > Streptophyta > Magnoliopsida > Gentianales > Gentianaceae > Eustoma > Eustoma russellianum. The sequence goes on from AP025065.1 coordinate 29,762,728, forward strand.
TTTTGGATACTTGTACAGCCCCCCAGCATAACCAAAACCAAATACAAAACAAGTTTCCCAAAATTGTTCCAGCCATAGCCTATCATCATTCTTCCAATAGTACTTTGAAGTGTCAGAAAAAATTGATGAAATTTTGAGATCTTACCTGTAGATCTAAATAGCCTTGGTTCACCAAATAAGGTTGTGAATACAAACGTTTGATTTGTTCCCTATCCAAAATCAATATATGTTAACGTTCAGTTTATGACATGAATGCTTTTATCAATTCACCCTCATTTCTACATTCTGTATAGTGAATTGGTTTACTTGGTACTTCCTTTTAGCAGAGGGCGTCAGAGGACACTCCAGCAAGCCACCAAACACTGCACCCTGCTTATCACCTGTAATCTACAGCCAAGGCAAATACTTACCGTCTATTCCTTACTAAGAATAAAACAAAATGATACCCAAAGCATTTCAGCAACACAGAATTAAATGAATGATCTTTCAAGTTCTGTCAACATACCAGCAAACAAGGCCCAGAAAGATTTGTGCTCTTGCGAATGAGTGTGTGGAGTGATATTCCATGTTTGACAGTACTGCCCTTCATTTAAATAAATGAATCACAAACAAAGACTAAGACCAGTTTTAATGCTAGAATGTTTGGAAACTGAGAAGTTTATAGAAGCCATACCTGTACAGTAATGTCCAATGACAGCCTTTCACGACATTAGGAAGGCAGGACTCAAAGAACTCATACAACTCTGTGGAAATGAAAACAGAGTCATCAATGAGATGGGGCACAGCTTTCCCAAAATTATAAGGACCTGCGGCATCTTCAAAGATGTCTAAATCACTTCTAGTGCTCCTTCCAGTCCCAGGATCACAATACTCTTCAGGAGAAGTTGAACTTCCACTGTTCCGAGACTCATGGATGTACTCAGCGGGTCTATTCAATGGTTTATCCTTCAATGAAAAACTTTTACTTCGCCAAGTAAATGAATCTGATCGTAATGTTGTAATATCAGCTTGATCATTATCATGCCTGAATCTAGCAAGATTCACCGGTGGGAGAAGAAATGTCCAAATAGAAGTCCAAGACTTTCCTTCCTTGACAGATGGCCTGGCCTACACAGCAGAATCTCAATATTATATCCCCTCGCGTAATACTACATCAATCGAACTACCATGAAAGACATACATGAAGGAGCATATTTGAGACAGAAGTAAATTCACAAAATCAGTTTCCAGTAGTCCAGTTTGGTGTAATTCTTCGTAATTAACCTCGCACATCAGCATGGAATTTATGCATTGCTACCTCCGCTACATTCCAATAGAGCTGCTACTCCAAGTAGATAACTAAACATGGCTGTACTAAATAGCTACCTTTCCATTCTATCATTTAAAGTAATTTCAAAAGCAAAAGGGAAAAAATATAATTCTGGATAATCTACAAATGTTTGAGGTGGCAACTAAGACTAAAACCACATGACATTCTCATACAAAATAAAGTAAGTAAACAAAGACACCAGCTTTACCTAACAAAATTGCATCCCAAAAAATTCTAGAGGGCATCCGAATCATCTATCAAATTGGCTCAAAATTAAAAGATCTAGCCTTCAGAAGAAAAGAATCGTGTCAGGCATCATAGCTGAACCTCAAAAATGGGAAATGTTCTTTTTCCCCTTTTTCTTTGGGGTACCCACATTGCTAAAATTCATCCCTTTACATTCTACAGCACATACATAAAACCAATCATATGAACCATGAAATCCCAGAAACTGAAGAAGAAAAAGATTTACCTTAGGACTAAGATCTGAATTCGGAGATGGGGAATCGGAAAAAAGCCTTGAGAGCTTCTCAGAGATACTTTCTTTCAAAGCATGCATAACTCTTTCTCCTTCAAATTTTGCTGCTTTTCTTTCTTCTAATATCGTGATTTAATTTTTCTGTTTATGGGTCCTGTCTTTAAGAAATAAAGATTACAAATTCATTGAAGAAAACGTTCAGATCAACAAGTTATAGGCAGAATCTTAGGATCTTGAAATATCTTTGGCACAAAGATTTAACAGACAAATGTGAAAGAAAAGCCAAATGGAAGAAATAATTTCGGTGGAAATTGAATGGGGACAACATGAGCCACCGACACATGATGCATTCACCTGATGGGAGACAAGAAATAGAATTCTTTATTCATTTATTTCCTTTTTGTTATGCAAAGAGAAGAGGAGAAAAGTGTATGATCTCTTTCATTTGCAACAATGGTAAGTAAAATCATGCAGTTTGACTGGTTGCTGGATTTATTTCAATGAAGAAGAAAATAGTTGAAAAAGTACATAATAATGTTAACATATTAAAATTTGTAATGGTCAAGCATAAATATACCCTTTTTAAATACAAAATAGGGTTATTTTTACATTATTGATTTCATTTCTTCCTTCATTATTAATCATTGATTTAAAAAAGTGTTTATTTATCGAATAAATATGTATATTTAACATATAGCTACAAGGTATGACAGTGTTGTCTAGTAAACTGATTGAGTACTCGTATAATTTGTGAGATAGTTTTATTGATATTATTTATAAAATGATGTTAATATAACATTTTACTATCGTGTATACATACCAAGTCTATCGATCTTTGTTTGAAAATGATTTTGTTAAATGTATTTATATATACATACTTGTATTTTATATTTAGTTATGAAATTTATTTCATTTTTACTTAGCATCGATTTGAGATCATAAAATACATCGTTTAAAAAAAAACGAAATACTGACGGATTTCATTCATGCACTTCTCCAATATCACGAATGTACATCTCCTTGCTCCTTTATTTTTATGTCTAATAACAAGAGATAAATTGAATCACATATGTCATACGTCCATTGGGTGTTAACGAACCGAACTGAACCGAATACTAGGTTTTCGAATTCAGATTCGTTAGCTAAATGAACTGTTCGGCTCTGAACTTTAAAATTGGTTCGAGTTCTGATAACATTATACTGTTTAAACAAGCCGAACAGTTTGTGAACAGTTCGGTTCGTTTAACTAAACAAACCTGAATACCTGTTTGAATTTGGTTCGTTAACAAATAATTACCGAACGAATACGAACTGAACTCGAACTGTTCAGTTCGTTCAACAACTCTAACGTCCATTAACTAACTTAAATCCAACTTTTGAAAAATCATCACTAAGAGATCTCTTAACCTTTTAGCAAACCTTAGAAAAAGGGCACTTGAGAGCTCCGAAGTCAAAAGTACACTTGACGAATCTTCCGCCGGCCCGTCGCTCATGAGGATAGGATTCTCTCACCCATTTTCTCTCGTAGTACGTGTTATCGTACAACACGTGACAGTAAAGGAGGGTGGTGAGTCTAGACGAAGGTCACCCGCTCATGGACCTCCGCTGGAGAGCTCTGCGTGGGGCATCCTACTGTTACATAGGATGACAAACTGCTTCGGTGTTGCTACTGTTCATCAGAAATCCTATCGATCTGTACCTCAGTGATCTCCAGCCACGTGGCTTAACCAGCATATGCAACTTGGATATTTTCGTGTTCTCTGAGCTGACCTCGACTAAATTACCTATAAATACAGTCTTACAATCCACATATAAGAGATCGGGATCTAACTCCCTATTTACAGAACTGGAGCTTCATTAATTCTGCTTACTCTAAATTCCTATAACTCATGACTTGAGTATCAGAAAGATTTTTCAGAATAAGCTATGAGCACCTCTAACTTTGATTGTTTTACAGGAATTCAGGCGTTTTCATGTTTAAACATTCAGACAAATTGCTCAAGCCCAATTCCATTTCCGGTTTAAAGTTTATTTCTTACAAGTTCTAGTTTACTCAGGCAAGAAACCTACCTAGACAAGTCCAAAGTTCATCCTACAAAATCAGAAACAAATCCTCTTTTGACGGGAACCAATCTCGTCACATACATCTATGTGAAAATTGGGGGGGGGGGGGGGGGAACTTGGATAGATATCTCAAATTATCTTAACAATTAACAATATCCAATTCAGGAAGCACATGTAATTCTTAATAAGATTAGATAGGATCCTCTACCCTTCCTGCAGTGTTCAAATGACGTAATATGATCTTCTGTCTAATTTTTTCTCAGTATGCGGCATAAAGTGAAGAATCTTTATGCTAATCTATTATATAGGATGCAAGATTTTGTACTTGTTCTCTTGTATTGTGATGATTTCTTTTCTTCTTCCACCTCTGCAAATCTAAAAAATAACCCAGAACTAGGCAGCTTAAAAGAAAGTGAATACCAAAACACCACAAATCTAAAAACCTATGTAGAAATTGTACTAATAAGACAGAGCCATTGTAGCCGTTGTAAAATATTACCGTTGGAAATCATACCGTTGAGGTGGAAGACCTCCTTCCCACTTGTATATATAGTTATCTAGGTGTAGTATTTTACCTCCAAGCAAGAACTCAATAATATTTGATTCTTCTTCAAACTTGTGTCCACCATTATTGCACTGCATCTTTCTCTTCCTTCAACATGTTTCTTCTTTTTCAATTCCTCCAAATTATCTTCAGAATTCCAACATGGTATCAGAGCCTTGAGGTCTAATAAGATGTTATCTTCAAACTTGATTCAAAGTTATTTGCAGACGTGGATTTGCAGACTTGTATACTATCTGGAAATATAGAAAAACTTCAGGTAGAAGAAAGAGTCGTGCGAGGATGACATCTGAGGAAGGGAAAAGAGTCAATCATTAAACCACGCCTAAGCTGAGAATCCAATACACGTGTCCTCCACTTAAGGATACGTGTCTTTGACCGAAGGACACGTTTTCCACTTCCGATTACCTTCAATTAAAAAAGAGAGGCCACTTGCACCCTTTTTTTTCCCCTCCCATTTTGCTTGTGGATTTCAAAACCACATTTAACTTTGGTTAAATTTCCGTCCGTGAAGTTTCCAAGACTTTGTCTTTCCCATAAAGTAAATCTATCTTATTCAATTATTGAGAGGACAACTGTTTCCTCATCAAAGTACTTCAGTTTTCATTTATCAAGATTCGTTTCTCTGAAAAAAATTATAACAGTTCTTCTACAAAACACAGTCTTTCTTCCTCTGAAAAATCCCATCTACCGAAAGTTTTTTTTTAAAATCACATCTATCAGCATTATTTGCATCTATTCTTCAACCACTCGGTTTTGAAATCTTTCTAATACTCTGACTTTAATCAATATTTGTCTAATGCTGGTGCATACATAATCTCTGTAATTAAGTTTGATTATATTTTAAACCTATATACATATCTTTGATTACATTGATTCTATTTTTATGATCAAGACTGAGCCGTGCATCTCAATCCTAAAGTTGCATGTGTATCACTGTTTTTAATCCCTGTTGTCTGAGACTTGAGTGCAGATATTTTTGAGACATGGGTGAAACGGGTCTTTTCTGGTTTACTATTTCCCTATGGGAGAGTGTTGGAACAAGAACAAGACTGTGAATTCATGTCTTGTTTCTTTCCCTCTGGGACCAAGTGAATTTTTCGTTCAATGGAGGTCGCCTAGTCCTGCTTAATCAGATTTCTTGTAAGCAGAACAAGAATTCTCAAAATCTCCAGGTGTACACTTTTCACTTGGCTTCTTGTCTTGAATACCACTATTCTGTTAAATCAGTGCAGTAAGCTTTAAGCTCAAATTCTTTTTCTCTTCAGTAGGCTATAAAGAGCCTTGGTCTTCGACCGAAATCTTCTCATTTAAGAGGCTATGAAGAGCCTTGGCTTAGTGCCGGAATCTTTTTCAAGAGGCTATGAAGAGCCTTGGCTTAGTGCCGAAATCTTTTTCAAGAGGCTATGAAGAGCCTTGGCTTAGTGCCGGAATCTTTTTCAAGAGGCTATGAAGAGCCTTGGTATAAGACCGAAATCTTTTCTTGAAAAGGCTATGAAGAGCCTCGGCCATGAGCTGAAATCTTTTCGATATATCAGAGATGCTATGAAGAGCAATAAATTTTCAAGACCATTGAGCAATCTTCGAAGGCCAGAGAGCCATAAGTGTTTCATAATTTGCGGCAGTTACTATTTTTCCATATGACAAGTCTCTTGACCAAAGCTATATCTATTTCTACAAAACTGCAACCATCTATATGCATTTTTCCGACCAAATTCTTCAAAGCATCAAAACTCTGTTAAAGGCATACAGCCATTTCTTCAAGACCATTATGTCTATAAACTTCCACATGAGGCTATGAAGAGCCTTGGCAAATAGCCGAAATCTTTTCTTGGACAAGCTATGAGAGCCTTGGCAAAGAGCCGAAATCTTTTCTTGGACAGGCTATGAAGAGCCTTGACCATAGATCTGAAATCCTTTTAATCTATTTGATATGCTCTGAAGGTTTATCTCGAATCTTTATATGCAGATATTTGCTATATTACGTGGACTTATGTTTGATCTGTTAAAATGTTTTTTTTCCTTTGGCATATTCCCCTGTTGAAATAAATAATTCAAGGGAAAAGATTTCTATTTGTATGGGTTCATTGTTCCTTTGTTAAACGAAAAAAATGCTGCTTATATGATTGTAAAGCTTATTACCATGAGTGCTTTGATTGTCAAAATGCATCCTGTTCACATTATGATCTGTTTTATACATTTTGGCATTGTGTTCCTTGAAGATACCTAATTGACTTCTACGGTAAGTCAGTTTTTTGAAGCTCTTCATGCCTATGATGATGTTATGCTTAACTTGTTGAAATATTGGACGCATAGAATACTGAGGGTCACTAACTGTGTTGTTCATGTTGAAGAACATAGTCTTGTTTAAGCAAGTATGTTTGTTCATCTCACATTAAAACATGTGCAAAGGTGATGACTTATATCAAATTGTTCGACCTGTTGAAATAAACTATGAAATTCTTTAAGAGTGTTCTGGTTGATGGATATATTCTCTACTTATTCATGGTTATCTTGCTCTTAAATTTCTTCAATGGCAAGGCATGATCCTATATTGTTATAGTTACTGTTCTAAATTTGACCCTTCCTAGTAAAGAACATTGATGCAGTATCTTGGTGAAGTTCAATCTTATTTCAATTGTCTTACACTATTTTCATAAAGAATGTTTCTTTAAATAGAAAAAAAAAATTTAAACTTTTCTGGTCATCTTAATTTATAGGATACTCTATTTGGTACAATATGTCCCTCAAGTTTCTTTCTCAAGTTTTTTGAAACTATGTGACTGACTATGTTTTTTTTTCAGAAAATTTTGAGCAGTTTTTTGTTAATAGCAACAATTGTAATTGCTTGAACGTTCACACCAAACTTTTGTTCATATATTGGCCAGTATATTCTTGTATCATATGATTTATTGTAGATTTTTTTGCCTTTGCTTCAGTGATTCAGTATTTAGCCAGAAATTTAATAATCATTTAGTGTGTTATGGCTTTGATGATACTGCTTGTTTCTTAGGAGCAAAATTGCTGGCTGAAGCTGCCATTTTATTGTTGATAGCAAGGTGCGGTAATTGCTTTATGATTTGTCTATGATATTGTATGTTACCAGAATATCCCTGTTCATCTAGCGTTGCTTAAACGACTTGAAGTTTCTTTTCTATGAAGTGTTCTTCTCACAGTTAAATCTTCATGTGTTAACATCTCTCATATATATGTGTGTCAAATATTTGAGGTGTGTAATTATAAAGAATGGTGTATTAATATGCCCAGTTATCCCTTGAAGAGGAGCATGTGTTATGATTAACATTATGTTATGGGCAAGTGCTTCTCAAGGATTGCAAGTGATTTCTGGGCATGTTGCTATATCCTATGATGTTTTCTTTATGTTTTCTCTTCAACTCAATATTTGCTCAATATTTGCAAGATTGCTGATGCGTTCTTCACCTGTAGCACAGTAATATGTGCTCACTGAGATAATATTATGGTAAACATAATGATTTCCTACAAAAACCGTACGCCTATGCTACTGATTAGGCATGTGCTCATCTTACCAAGTTTTTTATTTGATAATAAACCTGTTAAGTAGATCTTAAAAGTTTGTGAAAAAGATGAGAAAGTTATTTAGATACATCTTACATGTTGATATAAAGGTTTTTTGTCGTGACATTCACGTTTAGTATGATAGCCATTGTTGCCATTAGTTTCAATGGACAAGAGTTCCTCTGAGCTATGAACACGGATAATCTTGAATTATTCCTCTGAGTCATAGACATGAACTCCTCTGAGCCATTTTATTAGGCTAGAAGAGCCTTAGCTGTAGAGCTAGAATCTTCTTAATTATTCCCGGTGTCATGCATGATCCTTGTATCACTTGTGAGATGTGTCCTAAATATCAAGGTTATATTATCATTAGCACTTCTAGTCCCTGTATTTGGTTAACAAAATATTGTGATAACAAACCAATGGGATTTCATGTATGATTGTCTGATTCCTTGTCTTGTTTTCTTTCTAAGGGTATCTTGTCTGTTCAATTTTTCAGGGATTCAATGGATCTTTACGATCTAATATGTGATTTGTATAATTTGTTGAATTATAATCCACCTATTGTTCACAAATATCTTATTATTTTTAGTTATGTAAATTATCTAGTATTGTCCGTTTAAGTTAACTTCTATCATAAATGTCTATTGCTCTATGTTTAATGTATGTAACCTACCAGCTATTCTAAAACTACTCTTTTATGAACAATAGCAATCTAAAATAAATCTTCAGCTGTTAGCTTCTATGATATGTGTCTGTTTTGTCGAAAACTTGAAGTGGTAATTGCGGTGATTCCCTTCAAGTCTGTCATAGTATTGTCTCGGACGTATTTGTAATAAGAATTTACATCTGATCACCCTATGTTTTTTGAGACTTGCGTGTGTTTATCTTTTCAATCCCTCATCTATTTACTTTTCAATCCCTCATCTATTTACTTTTCTAGATGTTCTGTTACATAAAGGATTATGTCACTAACAAATTGAACAAATTATTGGGATCCAATAGCATAATGAATATTGGCCACTTGACGAATATGCCCCAACAACTAACTTTTATAACGTGTCTGTTTAGTTTGGGTAACTATGTATGAATAACTGCAGTTTCTTTGATGATATACTCACATCAGCTTTACTTATTTCTCATTGTCTTGTCATACAGTGAAAAAAATTGATGATATTATTGCTTAGCAATATAAATTGATCTACAATCTGTTTAAAAAAAAACACTGCAGTTTTTATAATTAACAAATATTCAGAGATTGTCTTTCCTCATGAAAAGTTTTTTGGACGGCAGATTTCATTACTTTTATGCAGGATTCTAGAATGACGTACTAACTGTTTCAGTGAAGAATGGAATGTAATTTTCTTGCAGGTGTTCAAGAAGAAATATCTGGAGCGATACACTAACATTTGTTTTGTAGGTAGGTATTCCAAGGTTTTATATATATTGGTATTTATCGTTGACTTTATTTTGCAGGTGCTTCAGATCCAGAAGCGTTGCGGATACTCACGTCAAACTGGAGTTGCGAATTATCTGAACATGCAAGCATACATATGGAGACAGCAAAAGTGAAACAATTAAAGATTAAAGACGTAACAGCTATGGAAGAAAAATTAAGAGCTCCTGTTAAGTATACATGTTCCAAACTTAGTTGCATCTACCTATGCACTAAGTTTGAGGGGGAGTGTAGAAATTGTACTAATAAGACAGAGCCATTGTAGCCGTTGTAAAATATTACCGTTGGAAATCATACCGTTGAGGTGGAAGACCTCCTTCCCACTTGTATATATAGTTATCTAGGTGTAGTATTTTACCTCCAAGCAAGAACTCAATAATATTTGATTCTTCTTCAAACTTGTGTCCACATTATTGCACTGCATCTTTCTCTTCCTTCAACATGTTTCTTCTTTTTCAATTCCTCCAAATTATCTTCAGAATTCCAACAACCTAGTCTTTATCATTTCAAGAAAAAGTTGCATTAATCTAGGAGTCTGCTGGACTACTGATTTACATCCTCCACACAACCCCTTGGAGCTGGGACAGTGAGGACCCTTTGGACTGGGGTTCAACCTTTTGACAACAAGAAAAAGTTGCATTAATCGTATCTTGAAGCACAAGCTTTTAGGCTTTCTACACCCTTTAACAAAAACCATAAAATTAAACCCTCAAAACACTCATCGGAAAACGCCTTTACCTAGACCTCAAAGTCCCAAACTATGACATGGTCCATCAAGAAGCAATAAAATGTGTGGGCATACAAGGCTAGACCGGATCAGAAACGAGGTGTTTCGAGAAAGGTTAGGCGTTGCTAGTATAGCCGATAAGATAAGGGAGGGAAGATTGAGATGGTTTGGGCATGTCAAGCGGAGACAGACAACGACGTCGGTCAGAGCAATTGAAAGCCTAATTGTAGAGGGAAACAGGAGTAAAGGCAGACCCAAACTGACTTGGGATGAGCAGATAATATACGACTTACTAGATTTGCACCTCTCTGAGGACATGGTCCAGGATAGGAGTTCATGGAGACATAAGAATAAGGTCAACGAGGTATAAGTCATATATAGGGACACTTTAGAGCATATGTAGGGACATAGATAAGCATAGACACTATCTACGTTTTAGGTTAACTTCCCACTTGGTGGCGTATGTTTTACCGTTGTTTTACATTACATGTACATATATACGTGATGTGTATTTTAATATTGAAAGGCCTTTATTTGTATTTCTTGAATTTACTCACTAACACACTAGCACAACAAATACCTATTATCATGTCATTTATGCAGGTAGAGCCGGGGGTCTCACTGGAAGCAGACTCTCCATCCCTTGGGATAGAGGTATTGTCTGCCTACCACTTACCCTCCCCAGATCCTGACGATAGCTTTTGCTGTCGTTGGGATATACTGGGTACGGATGATGATGATGACCCTTTATTATACCTCTCTGTTTTTCTCCCACTATCAAACTCTGCCTCTGATTACACCACCTTGGTAAGGTTGTGCAGTGCAGGATTTATCTGATCCAAATGGGGTCTACTCCCAAGCCTTCTCATCCCTTTTTGGCACTCTTCTTTCACAATCCTCAAATGCAAAATTTTTCAAAACAATAACCAGTAGTGGCCAAACAACAATAGATGGCCTTTTCCAATGCTGATTGTTCCAATTGTGTGAGTCAACTCCAAACACTTATGGACAAGCTATATAACAACAAACCTGTGGCTGCAAGAATCCAACTTTATGGATGTTACATGCTCTATGAGGCTGGAGGGTTCCCACAAGCATCTGGGATGGAGATGTTGTTCAAGACTTGTAGTGGGGAAAACATTGGTGGGGAAGGATTTGAGAAGGCAAGAGACACTGCTTTGAATGGTTTGGAGAATGGGATTGAAAGTGGGAATGGGTTTTATAGTAATGGGTATCAGTCTGTTTATGTGATGGGGCAATGTGAGGGTGATTTGGGGACTGGTGATTGTGGGGATTGTGTGAGAAATGCTGTTCAGAGAGCTCAGGTTGAATGTGGGAGCTCTGTTTCAGGCCAGGTGTATCTTGACAAATGCTTTGTTACTTACAATTATGTTTCACGTCGAACTGGGAATTTATGGAAATAATTTTAGGGGGACAATGATGGACATAACTTTCCTTTTTTATGTTGGTAAGTCCTAGGAAGAAGTTCTGGTTATAACTTATAAAAGGAAAAAGAATGCTAAACAATTGATTGATTGGTGCATTTGGTGAGTTTAGGATCAGGGCAAAAATCAGGAAGAACAGCGACAATAATTCTAGGAGGGGAGCAGGATTGTATTTCGTAACTATTTGCCTTGCCTGCGCCAGAGGCTTAGTAAAGAAACATAATGGTAAGCATTCTGTACCAAAATAAATTGTTATTTACTGCTTCTCTTTGTGCTCCACTGCTGTAACCATCTTACTTTTTCTTGCAGATTACTGAAGAAAAAGCTCCAATCTTCTCTAAATATTTTTTTTTTGGGGAAAAAACTTTAACCCGAAAGTATTCACGATAAAGCATGGCTACCTTTCCTAAACACGTGGAATAAGGTGATATAGTCTACCTTTCTTCTATTCATCCGTGTTTCTTGAACTACTCGATTCGCTAAAGCACCTGAAACATTACTCCAAGGGTGTCCTAAAGTTCTTCCACCTGTAGCGCAGAATCATCCCCAAAGATCTTGGTCAAAACAGGCATATGCCAAACATGAATAGCCCCAGAAGCAACATGTATAACAACTTGTTGT
>AP025065.1:29774936-29829150 GCA_036186865.1 Eustoma russellianum
GGGGGGGGGGGGGGAGGGATCTTTTTCTATTGTATTTTGTTTTGTAGAGGTCTGTGTTAGGAAAAGTAACAGCCAAGCATTTTAGTTTATTTTTCATTTTTCATCTTTCATCATTCACTATAAAAGCGAATATATTGTAAGATGCAGCCAGAATTTTGGGGCGTAGTGTTACCAAGGGTGAAATATATACAAGCTGGAGGAGATGCAGCAATACTCAGTCCACGTCATCTTCATCTCTTTTTCCCCCTTTTCTTTTCTAAGTTTTGCATTTCGTTTATTTATTGGTATACTGTCAATTAATCTTTGGCACTTAGACCAATCATATGAAAGTTTCATTAATCTTTCAAAAGAATGACCCAAACCTTCAAAATCATGAAAAATGAATCAGAAGCTGTAAAAAAGGCCAATATTCATGTAATATACAATGAACATGTCGGATCACTAGATTCTGCAGACCAAGTTGTTAACTGCAGTTTCTTTGGATGTTAGATTCTTCATCTTCCAAAACACTATGTTATCATGCTCTGCATCTGATTCACAGCATTTGTTTCTTTTCAACCTAAAAAGACAAACATCCTGAGGCTATAAAAAACAGAAAAGTTGGAATAACCTCAGCATGTCTAATTCAACTTTCTACCTTGACACATTATTAGGACCTCATACCATGTTTTGAAGTAAACAGAATATCAAAAACAACATAATAAACAACATAATCATCTTATTCTGTTTGGTTTGTCTGCTCAAGTATGTACTATAACAACAACACATACCCAGTATATCCCAATAATAGTAGAAGCTACCGTTAGGGTCTCGGGAGAATGAAAAGCAGACAAACAATACCTTCATCCCAAAGAATAGAGAATTTTTTTTCAATGAGACCTTCAGATCTATATATCAACGCATTGCCTTCTTTACCATTACTATGAGCACTATAATTGCAGCATGCACCGCTTCAATAACCTTTTGAAGTTTTATCTTTGTCATGAGAAGGAAAACAAAATTTCCCTACTTTGTTAGATGCTTTATTTTCATTACGACAAGAAGCAAAAACAATCCATTCCATGAAAACAAAACTGCCTCTTTCTCGCACATAACTTGTACACACGTACACAGGAAACCAACGCAGACACCATAAGCTCCCTTTGACACCAATAGACAAATACATAAAGTACCTGAACCTTAACCACATACGGCGTAAAATCTTTGAACACAAGTTCAGTACCCAGGAAATCAACCCGACTAATTCAAGGACCAAATCATCCATTCACATCCCACAACCTTAAAGCACCCGAATCATAACGGTTGAAACATCAAGAATTTGACCCCTCAAATTCAATATCCACAAACTGGCCGCAATCACAGGAAAGACTTGACATTGGCTTCAAGGTCTGAACTCCCTTTAAAATTGAAACACTAAATAACACTCTTATAGACAGACAGAGCAAAACAATAGAGACAAAGGGGCAAAATTTTTATACCCTTAAGCTGTCATAAGAGAAATAGTTGCAAAAATTTAAAAGAATGGTGAAAAGGAAAAAAAAATTTAAAAAATCAACATATAAATAGACAGAAAAAACACATTGATCATCGCGATAAAGCCAAGAAACACTCAACTCAAACAAGCTCCACATAAACTCTTAGCAAAATGCTCATTGCTAATACAGACTAAACCTTTTGCATGCTCAAATATACAACTACTAGCCATCCAGTCGCATGACACTAGGAGAACGGAGAATAGCAGCATTCAAGTTCATCATTTGGTTCACGTCCACGTTTTTATAGATGAAGGCTATGACATTCTATTATGCCCTACCTATATTCCTAAAGGCAATCAACTTGTATAGATAATAGAATCCCTCAAATTCAATGCTAGGACAACAAATGAAGCTTGCAGACTGCCTTCAGCATCCTCAAGTTCCTCTGACAAGGATGCCCTCTTGAGCAAAATATTATTAGTTAAATGAGCAAAGTGTGATACTCTTTTAATCAAAACTTCGTAACCCAAATTTCAAAAACGCAAATAAAGAGATAAACCCCTCACCCAACAAAAACTGCCACTAAACATAAACGAAGGCTGTAGTTATAGGCCAGAGAAGACTAAATTAAAATCAATGCCTTGGTCAGTAATACATCAGATATCCACCAAATTCTCATGCAAATGGACTAAAGAAAATACGAGCAATAACAGAATCTCACCAACCCATTTTAATAGACGAAACCGCACCTCATACAAATTCAACAGCCAAAAGCCACAAAATCAAAACAACCAAAACCCCAAAACCTCCCGATTAAACTAATTCAGCTCCTCCAAACAACCCAAGAAAAAAAAACCTTTTTGCCTTCCAACAGTACCATTGAGAAAAATCACTTATAGACAGGAGCAGGGGGGGCGCCAAGAAGGCTTTGCTGCTGGAGCTCGACCTCATTAAACTGCTGCTCACGGTCCATGGCGATGATGAGAGGAAGGCCAAGGACCAAGAAGGTGGTGGCGGTGATCCAAGCTGCTTTCCCGGTGCTCTTGAGGAGGCGCTTCGCAACGTAAGCTGTATCGGAAGCTGCTTGCTTGCCACGGATGACAATGGGAGAGTCAGAAACCCTAGAAAGTATGCCGCCGTCGGAGTCCTTGGATCGAATCACAGGGATGCGTTTTGCGCCGTAAGATGCCATGGGAATTTGGACTGTTCGTACGATTAAGGAGGGTACAAGAGAAACTATTGTGGTTTGGAAGTCTATCTGCTGGGATGTAAAGAGAGGTCGTCGTTTTTGGCTAAATGAATTTTATAGATCATCCAAATCAACTACCTTTTTACATAGGGTAAATTAGTACCCAGACATAGTCTGATGTAAACCGACAAAAGGTAATCGTCTTGAAAGAGAGAGATTAGAAGTTCGATTCTCTCCGGAGGCATTTGTGGGGAATTTCAATGCTTTGTCTCCATAATACTGATAACATGCCCTTTGTCTGAATCTATCAGGTTCCTGACTTCATTCTACACTTTCTGTGAGACCGAGAATGACAGAGACCCTTACTGGTTGGAGTACAACCTTTACATAGTGTATATAACCTGCCATTTGTCTGAATCTATCAGATTATTGATTTACATCCCTACACTTCCTGTGAGACCGTGGTTGACAGATACCCTTACTGGTTGGGGTACAACCTTTACCAAGGGTAAATTAGATAGTTTAGTGGTCTTTTATTTAGAAGGCCTAGTAATTAGTATATACAAGATGCTCGAGTTTGAGTGGTATAAATCATGTTGTTCGGTGATATTTAAGATTTAATATCTATAAAGTGTCTAAGTCTAAATACACTCTGCTATAAAGTAGTGACTATAGAGACTAAACACTCATAGGCTAAGGTTTGAAAAATGGAAATCTATCATTCAAGTATCAACTGAGTCTCAAAACTTGGAAATTCGAAGTCTATTTCTGAAAATTACACCGGTCCTTTACCGTGCTAAAAAGTAGAAAAAAACAAATAAATATAAAATTTAATACAGTCATTAAATAACTACTTTGACATTCTACTCGTTAATAATCAACCAATTAAAGTAAAGATAGAAGAGTAAGGAAGATGTGTCTTTTTTAAGCATACCCACCATCATTTGCACCACAATTTATTAATAAAAAAAAGTCTAGTCATTTCACAGTAAAGTAAGTATTTATTTTTATCTTTTTAATTTCATTTTTTACCATGTAAAAAATAATGTTATTATAGAATAATAACGTAATTCATAAAGCTATATATATTCTCATATCAAAGAACATGTTAGGAAGATGAAGATGAGTATTATACTAAATGTTTTATATTCTTTATATTGATAATTTAGTATATCAATTCATTGAATCACAAAATTTAAAATTTAAATGAAACCCAACATAATTATCATAAATTAGAAGCCATTTACTATAAGTCTATAATATGGTTCTAAGCGTGCCTTTAATCATGAAAGTTCCACAGCATGCAAAAAGCTTGTCTAAACTACTACCCTGAAGGAGAATTAAAAAAATGGAAAACAAGAAAAAGGAAAATTTAATCCATCATCCTAAAAGAACATGACAAATAGTTGTGTATGTTATGTATATCCACGAAAAAATTATATGAACCAGAGTATTGTTTTTTTATTTTTGAGAACGATGTAAATAGTATACCTAAAGGATCAAGGCGAATCCTGACCCGAAAAATATACCGTAATAAGGGTGCAACCCGTACATAGACTGAGATAGCGAAGCAATAGGCTGCTTGCCAAACACTGCCAAAGCCAAAAAATAATAATACGCAAAAGGCAACAAGCTGCCATGCGCAAATGATCTAGAAAACAGTAAATGCAGTATCTAAACTATACCATAGGCACATAACATGCTACGTGTCTACCTGTAAGCAAAAAAAACAAAAGACTATAATCATTATGTTAGACTATAGCTCTAAGAGATCAAATGTGGGTACATTTTATGCATGATCCTACTACATATGTGTACAAATGTGCCGAGTTAAATCTACAGAAATAAATGCAAAGTCTTCAAATATTTTCTTGTTCGTTCTTTGCCAAATGTGATAGAACCAGAGTATTGTTACCTGATGGGATACATGATATCCTAGTATCAGATCTTGCATTGGCTTATAAATCCGGCTTTGAGTCTGTAGCCTGGTTCTGGGTCTGCTACTCCTGTCTGGGACTATTGTCTTATGGGTCTACTACCTTGGTCTGGGTCTGTCGTCCCTCTTTGGGCTTATTTAACAAGGGTACATTGGTCATTTCAAGGGTTCCTCACTTAAGGTAAAAGACTTCATTTCTCCTCAATCCGCAACCTACTTTCTATCTTGAAACACTACTAAAGCATCAGAAAGCCTTTGGGTTTTAAAATCCACCAGACTCTTATATGTTTTTATCTGTTCTTTTATGTTAAATGCCCGAAAAAGCATTTCGATGTTTTTATCTGTTTTTTTGGTTTTGCCTTCAAGTCATAGCTCAGTTGGTAGTCGGGTTGGGAGATGCTCTAAAAGATACATGGTTTAATTCTAAAGACATGTACAGTGTGGGTGGTTTCACTGATGTCTAGGCCAAATGATCAATTTACAGTGTACACCTTATGTGAGCTCCTTGTGTATGACCTTCTCTAATCTAGAAGGCCGTTAAAATCATGATTTGTATCTTCCACACTACTCTTTTAAGATTGGGGCATAGAACCTCATAGCCATTGTATGGCTTTTTGCTCCAACAAAAGTTGTCTAGCTACTGCAAAACTGTGCTTTTGAAGAGGAATTTTCTTTTCTTTTTTTTTAAAAAAAAGAAAAACTAACTTTCACTGTTGGACTGACCTTATCACCATATGTAGCTCCTTCAATCTCATTGGATACAATCTCCACCTCACCCAGGCACTTGTGGAGCCCACGCTCTGTGCTCCATTCTCCACTCAATCAAAACTCTGTTCTTCTATAGGTTCTTCTCAATCAAGAACTCCGCCTCTAGAAAAATCAAGGCTTAAATATGGCAGCCACCGCTGCAACAGCTGTAGCCTCATCTTTTTCCTCATCCATTTTACATTACATCCCCTCAAAGACCTGTCCTTCTGATTCTTTCCTGAAATTTGCACCCTCAAGATCATTTCCAGCAGCATCAACTTCACAATTTCATGGGCTAGAGTCAATTCTGATTGGCCCACTTGGCAGCAAATGGAGGCTGCCAAAGGTAGCTGCTGCAGTAGCTCAAGAGGAAGCAGCAGCAACAGCAGAAGCTGTGGTGGCACCTATTGAGGAGGCTGCTGCTGAAGAGGAAAAAGTGATTGAGGAGGTGGAGGTGGAGGAGGAGAAGGGAGGAGAACAAATTCCAATTGATACTTCTACCAAGCTTTACTTTGGTAATTTGCCTTACCATGTTGATAGTGCACAGCTTGCTGGAATCATTCAAGATTTTGGAAGTCCTGAGCTTGTTGAGGTATATTATGGTTGGAGCCTGCTGAAACTTACATTAGTTTTCTGCACAATAATTATGTTAGTAAACAACTTTAGTCAGTACCACAGTTTAAAACCAAACTTATGTTCCATATTAACTGGCTTGGGTCTGATAGACCAATCCTCTAGTTAATTCATTGGGAATGCTTGCTACCCGAGGGCTATCGAATTGCTGGTAGACATAGTCACTTAATTAACTTCTGGACGTTTACGGTGCACTAGTCTTTCGCATTTGCGCGGGAGGGCGCGACCTTATCCTATACTTTGTGCAATAAATTGTTTCTGAGCTCGAAACCGTGAACTTAAGGTCACAAAGCATCAGTTTTACAAGTTTCTTGCCCGCCCTCGCTTAATTAACTTGTGGGAATTTATGTAATGAAGTTGGATACAATTTACATATGATGCAGGGCATTCGTTCCACTATTTCAGTTTTTAAGAAAAGGTCAATATTTTCTTGAGTGGGGTCGATAATTCTCTCTCTCTATATATATATACGTTGTTTGGTCACCCTGAAGATCTCCTGGATACACTCACTTGTACAACTGACCCTTGGAGTTGGATTATCTTTTCGTGATCTTGAATTTGTGGGACTACGCAGGTGCTTTACGACAGGGACACAGGGAAAAGCAGGGGATTTGCGTTTGTTACAATGAGCACCATCGAAGATTGCAACACTGTCATTCAAAATCTGGATGGAAGAGTGAGCCCCTCTGCATGTGCATCTATATTCGCGTGCACGAATGCCATTAGTCTTTATAAATGGAAGTGTTCCAGTTGAAACTTGTTCTAGTTAAATGATTTCTTTGATTTCCAATAACACTATTTTTTGTTTCTTGGTGAAATTTTTATCAAGATTTTGTGACGGAGACCTACATGGTGTTTCAGGAGTATGGTGGTCGAACGCTGAGGGTGAACTTTTCAGATAAGCCAAGGGCGAAGGAGCCATTGTATCCAGAAACTGAATACAAACTGTTTGTTGGGAACCTATCATGGTCGGTTACAACAGAGAGTTTGGCGGAGGCGTTTAAAGATTGTGGAGATGTGATAGGGGCAAGGGTTCTGTATGATGGAGAGACAGGAAGGTCTCGTGGCTATGGTTTCGTATGCTTCAAGACCCAGGCTGAAATGGATGCTGCTCTCAATAATCTTAATGGATTGGTACTATCATCTTTTCTCCTGACTGCTAATTAACAAAACTTGCTGCAACATAGAAATCAAACGCGTGTAAAAGAACGCATTCGAAATGACTGCATGTCACATGACATGGCTAGTATTCTAACCGTCTTAAAAAAAAGTTGTACACCAACCAGTAAGAGTTTCTGTCACTCTCGGTTCCACAGGACGGTTCCACAAGAAATGTAAAGATGTAAATCAGGAACCTAATAAATTTAGAGGACATGTTATATACACGGATATAAATCAGGAACCTAGATGTAAATCAGAAACCTGATAGATTCAGACAAATGGGCAGGTTAATGGGCAGGTTATATACACGGGATTCAGACAAATGGGCAAGTTATATACACGGATGTAAATCAGGAACCTAGATGTAAATCAGAAACTTGATAGATTCAGACAAATGGCAGGTTATATACACGGATGTAAATCAGAAACCTGATAGATTCTTCTTAAATCAGAAACCTGATAGATTCAGAAAAATGGCATGTTATATACACAGATGTAAATCAGGAAGGGCATGTTATATACACGGATGTGGAGGGATTCGAACTCCCAACCTCCCTCTTTCAAGGTAATTACCTCTTACATGTTTCCATTAAGCTATGTCATGGGGACATTCTAACCTTCTAGAACTTATGTATGATAGTAATGAATGTCAACTTTTTAGGCCTTTTCTTGATTTGTGCAATAATGGTTAACCTTGGAGCAAAAGATGAAATCCCTCACTCCGTAGGTCCCAACCGCCCCAGCCTCAAGGAGCATGTGTGGAAGATGCAAATCTGGAGTCCAACGGCCTCCTAGTTTGGGTGAGATCTTACGCAGTGACTCACACAAGGTGTCCCCTGCAAACCAGGCCTTCAGCCTAGCAACAGAGGAACACCCACACTGTGCGTGTCCCTGGAATCGAACTCTTGACCTCTTGGAGTAAATCCCAACCCGAATACCAAATGTACCATGCCTTTGGGGCCAATAATGGTTAACCTAAATGACTTGAGATACTTGTGTTCATACTTATATAGTCATTCTTCATTTTCTTTGGGACGTAGAACATGATATTACAGTCAAGGTTAGAACTTAGAAACTAAAACACAATCCCTGCACTTAGAGAATAGGAACTTTCCTCTTAGAAAGACTTGTCAGACAGGCAAATCAAGTCTTGGCTGATTCTGGTTTCTCAATGGGAACTGAATTGTTTTGCAGGAACTGGAGGGACGGGCGATTCGCGTTAGCTTAGCACAAGGAAAGAAACAATGAGATACACTACAAGGATGTAAAAAGTGAGCTGAAATACTTCTTTCTCTCATGGTTAGGGAGAATGTAGATTCCAAGCTTCTTCGCATTCGTTGAAGTAGCATGTAACAGTTAGTGTTGCATGTCTCTAACATTACGGGGGAAAATTTCCCAGAAGTTTTCCTGAAATGGTATTGTTGCTTCTGAGGAGAGATCTTCTGTTCAATCTTTCTGGGGTTCATCTCGGGAGGTCTGAGAATTTGCATATCCTTTTATACTATCGATTCAGAAAAGTAAAGCTGCGTAATAGTTGGGCATTGTGTAAACTTAGCATCTAGACAAGGCAAATGCGATTTATATGTGACTTGTGATGGAAATTACATGCAGATCTCTATGTCTTTTAGCGTTAAGCAGATGATATCAAATTATGAAATTAAAGCGATTTGTTGTCATATGCTCCACTGGCCTAGACTTATGAAGAGATAATATAGAAGAAATGCCAGATCTTGACTTATAAATAGGTTAGAAATTTTGTTTTGGAGACACAGAAGATCAAACATTGATGAAATCAATATAACAAAGTATAAGTTTATAAAACTTAGAAGAGACCATCAAAGAAGTAATACATTGATGAAATCGATATAACAAAACAGAAGTCTATAAAACTTGGAAGAGACCATCAAAGAAGTAATACTCAAATTTACTTTGTGAATGCACAAGGTAATTCGATAAATTAAAAAGATATGATAACCAAACCAAAGAGAAGGAAAACAAAGAAGATGAAAGTAACCGAGGTGTAACAAGTGTTATACTGTCCTTAAAGTGAAATTGCATCCACTATTAAGCAAGATAGACTACGTATCAAATGTATCTCATGATACAACGGATTCTTCATTTTGTTTGCTATACAAGAGGAAGATTGAAAATGTCTATTTAAAATGTTTAATACCAGATGATGAATAAGAGAGAAAAGGAAGAAATTATGCAAGTTTTTACAAAAGACTACATAAGGTTTTAAAGCATTTCAAAGTTCACACCAAGTTCTTCTTTCAAAACATTGTGATTCTTTTATTAATAGACTTCAATTCACAAAAAGAAGTTAATTTAACATATCTGTGCCGAATATAACTTTAAGTTAGTTTATAAATGTTCAAGATTGGACAGAGTTGTCCCAAGTTGCAAAGGTTGCATCATTTCATCAAAAAACGACATAAATTTTATGTTGTATGCACCAGCCAAACATTTGGTCAATTCCACCAAATGTAGGATTCGAAATTTTTGAATGTTATCATCAAATGACTTTACCGAATGTTCGGTGCTACGTTCAATCACAAAACAAAAACTTCATAATCATACCAAACTCAGAATTCCTTGCTGAACATTTAGCCTCTTGTCACCGAAATCAAAATTCAGAGTATGATGACAAACCAAATACAAGATTTTGAGTATGGTCACAAGCCAAAGTCAGAATTGAGTATGATGATCCATGGGAGTGACCACTTAGCGAACTCCAATGGCTCAGCTATCTTCTTACTGATCTCGGCATTCCAGACACCATTTCTGTTCCTTCGTACTGTGACAGCAACAGCGCAATGAAATCATTTTTCAGCACCAATTTCATTCTCTGCAATTTCCTTTGATCAATTCCCGTTTTCTCACTGTTAGCTAGCTTAATTCACTCTCTTCATGCGACTAATATATATATATATATATATATATATATATATATATATATATATATATATAGCGAAAAACCTTTAGGTCTAACGGTTGAGTATCATTTATTCCAACTCCGGGTCTCGAGTTCGATTCCCCTCCCCAATTTAAAAAAAAATTATAATATATATATATATATATATATAATTTGTGTTTAGAAAAGCAAATTGAAGAAGTGTGATAATCATATTCTTTCAGAAGTATAATAATTATTTTACTAAAGAAGAATGAGAGCGTGGAGACACAATTATGGGTCGTATCTAACATGTCCTGTTGGTATGAAAGATCCTCCATTACTACAATACAACCTTTGGGAACCCTGGTGGTTTTCTTTGATTTTTCGGCTGGTGTTCAAAAATGTATAATACATGCAATCAATTGTATTTATTGTTCAAGACGTGTGATGATAGTTTTCAAATGGGTTGAAATGAATTTCAGGAAACCAAACGTGGCTAAAATTTCTTGAAAATCTTGTGAGTATCAATATGGAAAATAAAATTTTTCTATCTTAACCTACAAACTTAATATTCATTTTTTTAGATAATTATATTTTCACTGCATGTAGTTTGACAAATCGCGTAAAGGGCCTCTTGCACAAAAAAAAGTATAGGGTAAGGTTGCGTACATCAGATCGCGAAGCGATCCGGTCCGTCCTCTCTCCAAACCCTGCGGCAACAACAGGAGTCTATTTGTATTTACTAAATTTATCCACTAACATATTAGCACACCATATCCCTATTATTGTGTCATTTATACAGATATATATATAGTCGGGAGTCTCAATGGAAACAAACTCTCTATCCTTTGAGATAGATGTATAATTTACCTGCCTCTTATCCTTACTATACCATACCAATAGATTTTGATGGCGTTGTGATATAATGGATATGCATTGTGTTGTGTGGGTAAGTTATGTACATTCAAAAATTTCATTATCGCCCTAAAACAAAGCGTTATCTATTTATATTTGAAGTCTAATAAAAATTGGGGCGTTACATGAGGTCCCACTTTCCAAGCACAAAACTATTTCACACAATATATAGATTCTTTATGGCTAATTTTATGAAGACCAAACGGGATCCAAGATACTTGATTGCCTCAAACCCCAACCAGAAAAGAAGAAAAGTAAAAGATATATAGATAAATAATGGCCAGATGTCTTGTAAAGGTTTTGGAAAGGAAAAGAACATTGCACCTCTATATGCAATAATACTGTCGAAAAAATATGTTAATGGACAGGCATAGAAAAATAATGCTTTGTAAGTCACACGTTTGTAGAATACATAAAATACCTTTACAAATTCAAATTCTCGATATAATAATCCAGAGAACCTTTGAAAATGTAGGATAAAACTTTGTATATCAGATCGCGAACCGATCCGATTTTTCCCCGGATTATACATAAACGAAGCCTAGTGCACCAAGAATTCCTAAACTGATAGCAGAAAAATTATACAAAATTTTATTTCTGTTGTTTGGATCCCCTTCGTTTATCCTGTTACTCACTTTTGACTCTCACTGTGAATTATTTCAATTATTACTGTTAGCATATCTGGAAATAGTACACGCCCAATACATGGGACAACTAAACTTGACAGAAGGGACTAGATAAACTGTTTACTTCTATAAAATTGAGGATAGGATCACCTCATCGCAAGGGGGTGCGGTGACGTGTGACCGCACGACACGTGGCAGTAAAGATGGTGAAAAAAGTTGGAGTGAGTAGATCCCAACCCATAAAATTGTAGTTTAAGTTGCCGAAGAAGAAAAGGTGAAAATCACTATTTGTTTTCTCAATGTTATTTTATTCAAAGAATTTCAGTAGTGAATAAACTAAAATTAAAAGAACCCTTTCACACTTCAATTATTGTAATATTTGGGCTCTTATCTTCAAATAAACATAGAGATCATTTCGAGAACATTCTTCCATACAACAACAACATTACTCTATTGTCTTAGAGTCACTCGTCTATGACGGAGTATGGGAGGTCAGATGTATACAACCATATACATGTGCTAGAAACACAACGTGGTTGTTTTCCAATGATCCATTATGAAAATTGCGTCAAACTATGTCGATCAAGTGATACTTCACAATATAAGAAGCGCAACTAATTTAATTACTTATTTTACTTTATTCCATCATATTCTAAAGTAAAGAAAAAGTGTTTCTTTTAACTCTATTATTTCATAAGTAAATCGAAATCAAGAGTTGTTAATATCATCTCAACTATTTTTAAAATACACAATAGTCATTTACACTACATTTGAAGACATAATAATAAACGGCATAATCCTTTGTAAAAGTTGCATAAAGATTTTAAATGACGTCCATGTATTTCACTCTTTAGTTCTCTCTTCAAATACTTCCAACGACACTGACACATAAAACTGGGATAGGATCCTCTCACCGTAAGATGGATGCGGTGACGCGTGACCGCGCGACACGTGGCAGCAAGGGAATGATGAGGCTAGATGCAGGTGACCCTCATCTAGTCTCACCACCCCTTGCTGACACGTGTCGCACGGTCACAAAGAAAGTGAGGAAAATGAGGGTGAAAAGATCTCAACCCCATAAAACTATTTGCTTAAAAAAGGTCTTTTTTCCTGGTTTAACATGCCAGTCTTTCGAATTTTGACATATAGTTGGAAGCAAACCGCGTATCAGATGGAAAGGTTTTTGTTGTTGTTGTGTAAAACTCGAAAATCAAACAAAAATGCTACCAGGAAACTTGAAAATCAATTCCTACATAGCGTATTCCAGTTGTTACCCTGGTTGAAAATTGCTATTAAAAAGGCAATGGTTCGAATCCGGAAATACTTCTGCTAGTCTGTAGAGAGCAATTGCTCCACTTCTGTTAGTCTGTAGGGGCAATTACTCTATTTCTGCTAATTTGTAGGGATACATTATGCGGGTCCTCATGTACAACATGACCAATCTAGAAAGCTGATGAACATCTGATTTACATCCTCAAGTATGAGGCAGTGGGAGAAAGGGCGAAAGATTTCCCCTTTTAAAAACAAAAATGCTACCAGGAAACTCGAGAATCAAGAAAACTTGACAAAGAAGCCTCCTCCTTTACAGAGCGCAAGGAGCACTAGCAGCAGACATATGGGTCCTATAACCATCACTATCTCCACTATCCACTACCTCTGCCACCCTTTTCTGCAAAATCCCTTAACATTCTCTTCTATATACTCAATCCCCTTTGTCACAACCCCTTTTCTTCTCATACATTTTCTAATCCATGGACAAAGCACTAGGTTTAATGGATCGTGGTGGTGGTGGTAGTGGAGGGGACCTGGATGTACATAGAATGGAGAAAGATTACATGGGCTTGTCTTCAAAGGCCTCACCTTATGGCAATGAAGCTGAAATTGAATTGGGTTTAGGCCTAAGTATCAGCAGTGGTAGAGGGGGGGTGGGAAAGGGTACGGGAGCATCTTCATGGGGTGAGTTTGGTAGGATTTTGACTGCTCAAGACTTGCCTAATTGTCTTTCCGTCAGAGCTGCTGAGTGTGTTGGTAGTGTTGAAATTGGTCCTTCCTCGGCTGGTGTCAGGTTAGACCCCAATTTTTTATCCTCCTACTATTTATTTATTTATTAGTATTTTTTCTTTCTATTTCCAACAGATTCAAACACACACTATTCTTTGATTTAAAAATATGATAAAATAAAATAAAATGATTTCAATAAATTTTATGTGCTTCTTGTAATGTGAAATGGCAATCGATCAACATAATACTTGACGCAGTTTTCATTGTGGATCATCTGAAAATAACTTCTGTATATTTCCATGACATAGGTAAGGTTACATACATCCGATCTTCTTTACTCTGTCTTATACGGAAAGCTCTAAGACAATGAAGAAATGTCGTTGTTATTGAGTATGTTATCTTATATTCATAATGAAAATGTAGTAGCTTGCTAATTTCAAGTCATAGGCATATATCTGATGAGATACAATAGATTGTTACCAATTTTCTGCATGGTTCCTTAATGCATTATTAAATTAACTATCAATGAAAAGCTAAATAGGTTAAAGAGAACAATTGAAGAGAAGAGTGATTTTATAAGAGCTAAATAGGTCAAAATTTGTAGACACGGTTTGATATGTCATTCACTTATGTATCCACACAGGGTACATAGGCAGTATGAAGTATCCGTGTACCATAGCCTCCATTGATTTACAGCTAAAATAGAACTCCTGAGGATTTTTTTCCCTCGCCTGCAGCAGTCAAGTAGTGGGGTGGCCACCAGTAGCAGCATATAGAATGAACAACTTGGTTAACCAATCCAAGGTTTCTGATGTTGATGATGAATCTAAGGGAGTTGGCAAGAACGGAAAGAAGGAAATCTCAAAAAAGAAAATCAACTATCAAAGTCGAGGGAACGACGATAACATGAAGGAGAAAATACTAGTTGGTTTTGTAAAGGTGTATGTGGAAGGACTAGCAATCGGAAGAAAAGTGGATATGAATGCTCATACAGGCTATGAATCTTTGGCACAAGCTTTGGTGGACATGTTCTTCACTTCAAGTCCACCAATTGACTCAACCAGTGAGTGTTTGTGTTCGAAGTATATCATTATTCTTCCTGATTTAAATTTATTACTCGAGCTTTATGTTGTCATTTAAGCGATCTCCATACCCTTGCTGTAGTCATGTTCAGGTTCTAGATGCTAACTGCATTGCATTGTTTGAATCAGATCGCGATAAAGAGCATGCAAGACAACCTCCCCGGCTTTTGGATGCAGCATCTGAGTTTGCACTTACATATGAGGACAAGGAAGGGGACTGGATGCTTGTTGGTGATGTCCCTTGGAGGTACATGACCAGTTTTTGTTACTAGTAATAGTTAAGTCTCTAGAATACCAACCTACACAGGAGCCACCAAAGTTCCCTCATATGATTCATAGGTGAAACACTATTTGGCAAGTAGTGACTGAAGAAATTATTCTCTGTTGCAAGACAATGAAGAAAATAAAGAATCAATGAAATGAGTACTAATATTGCCAAGTCAACAAGGCTTACATGTTTCTTGTCTTTGATTCGTTCAGGATGTTTCTTTCAACTGTGAAAAGGTTAAGAATTATGAGAACCCCTGAGGCTAACGTGCTCGGTATGTATAACATGATCAATTCTGCATCTTCGTTTTTCATAGCATCATATGCAATTCCTTTCTCTTATTAACAGCTTTTCATTCGTTATCAGCTGCAATGCCTCAAGAAACGCATGAAAGAGAGAAAGGAAAGCCAGTGCGGATGCAGAAGCACTAGCTACCCTGTAGTACGCGATATACAACATACTGCCTGCAGAAGAAGTTTAAGTAAAAAATATACATCACACAGGGGTCATGTGAGCTCAATGAGATCTTCTGGTCGCTTGTTTCACGCACAGTTTGCTTCTATTCTGGTAACTGCAAGTTCCATATCGGATCACTTTTATGTTCTGATAGGATCACACATGAAAGTTCAGTCAAATGTCTAGTCCTCCACTTGTATTTTTCATATATTTTGCTTGGTGTTTGCGGACAAGACCTTCTAATTCTCCAAATATTGCATTTATTGCCTTTCATCTGCAATTGAACAAGCCTGTTGCTTGTCCTGTTTCATAGTCCTACACATAAACATGCAGTGACGTAGCTAACGCGTTCATAATCCCAATCAACGCACATGTGGAGCAACGTGACCATTAGCACATAATCTTGAAAGTCTAACCAATCTATAGTTTATTTCTGAGGGTGTATCATCTGACGGCCTCAGAATTCTAATACTATTGCAAGTTGCAACCACAAAAGTTTTACATCAAAGACTAACTGTGAAAAAACCAACAGCGAAAGAAAGGTAATTGACGTAGGAAGACTAAAGTTTTGGCATCCCAAAATGGAACACAAGTTATATGGAGAATATAGTGCCAAATCGTCCACTTGAGAAAAAATATATGAGTTATATGAGAATAATGTACCACCAATCATTGTCTAAAGACAACCTTAATCATGAGAGTAAAGCTTTGTCGGCTTTATATATCTGGAATTTTGATATGGCGATCTTTTTCTTTGTGATTGTTACGTTTTTTTTCCTTCTCCTTTTTCTTTGGGAAAATTTAAGGTGGCCATATTTCCTCCAAAAAGGAAAAAAAAAAGGTGGCAAAATTGTAACCCACTAGTAAAAATTGCTTGTCCCCGATAGTACAGAGAGACGCTTCTTTGTCAACAACTATGAAAGAACACAATTAGACACCTCCTCAGTTGAAGCAGAACAGAGTAAAGGTCCCTGCAGCAAATGCATCATAACAAATTATGCTGTTGTTAGTTTGGATATAACACAGACCAGAAAAACTTAAATGATAAATTCAAGCCCGTTGACACAAAAAAATCAGTTCAATTGAAAAGAAGAAAGACAACAGACACGACCAATTGAGACCCATCTTTTTCACTTTGCTGCGTAGTTCAGGGTGATATATTGTCAACAGATAGGTAGCTGATTGCAATGAATGGAAGAAACGTGAAGGCACAACACAATGAACCACAAAAAATGGAGAGGTTGCTGTTTATTGTTTGCCTTCCTAGCGTCTTGAAGTTGATGTTTATCTGGTTTAGCAAAGATTTCCAGATTTGGTATAAAAAATAGCATTGGAAAAAGCGATGATCCAGGTATTCAACACATTTGTCACACAAGACGCATATATTAGTTTGAGACGAATCCCATTCAAATAGTTTATCCAGTGTATTCATTCTCTTCCAACATGCAATCTATAGGATGATTGCATAACGTAGAAGAGAATGATTACACCAAACAATTTTACTCCAGTTTCTGAAGGCATAGGTGCTTGAATGGCCTTCGCATCTTTTACAAAGAATTTAGTGCTTGGCTTCCATTTCCAACAGCCATCCCGTTGCTTTCTGTCTATACTCCTACAAGTAATGTTGAATTGTATAACCTGATCATCTCATCTTCTACCATATGGCATTCTCCATTCATTTCTATCTAAGACCGAAGAGACTCTTGCAACATCACCAATGGACAATTTCCTTTTCAAGTCCAGGTGTCTTAATTTCAGGTACCCCACGGATTTCATAGGTCATTCCAAAAAGATGTGTTCTCACCATTCCCTATCACCTTGCATACGCAATGTTCATACCTGTCTCTAACCACCAAAATTCTCTTCCATAGCCATGAATCTAAGAGTCTAGCCATTGTTTCTTAGATTGATTTCCTTTACAAAATCACCGCGTAGACCCATTTAACCCAAAGACATTCCTGCATTTGACAATGTCTCAACTTTTTTCATAATGTGGGCATTATTTACAATGGTCATATCATTTATGCCCAAACCACCTCTATCCTTAGGTTGACGTACTGTAGACCATTTGACTTTTGCCTTTCTTGTGTTGTCCCATTGAAATCCTTTCAGAATTTTATTTATCTCTCTGATGATTTTCTTAGGCAGGAAGTATGAAGCTGCCCCAGTACATGCAAATTGATGTTAACACAGAATTTATTAACTGCACTTTTCCTCCATAAAACAAGTTCTTATTTGCCCAACTTTGCACCCTAGTTGTCAGCCTGTCTAGGAGAGGCTCGCAGTAAGAGAAAGATAGCTTGTCCGTAATGAATGGGACACCAAGGTATCTTATAGAAAGAATCCCCAAAGGCATACTAGGATGTTGAGCAAGAGATAATCCAACAGTTAGCTATACGAGAATCTTGAGATCTTCTTTGAATCCAGTAAAAGGTAAGCTGGTTCACATAGAGAGGTAAAGCCCACAATTACTTGAACGATCTCCTGAGGTTGAAATGAATCAACCATTCCTTTCGAATAGCCCCGAAAAGCCTTCTGGAGCGGAGTGCATATAGGCATATTTGCTACATTTTGAGAATTAAATTTACCAACCTTGATCAAGCTCATCTTTGTTATCTGTCCATTTCTGAAAGACAAAGAAGCTCCCCACCAATCTTTGACGACGCTCAAGCAGGTTCTCCATTGTCCTGTGCTGAGCACTCGAGCGAAGATGTCATTGCAATGCCCACCAGCCTACACATCTCTTCTATGGGCAAATGTGAACCATTGTGTTTTGGTCATGGAAACTTTCTCCATATTGCTATATTAAAAGGCGAAAGCCGGGAAGGGCTAAGCCATTTGCTGGAATTATGCTGCCTTTTCCTCCTCTGAAGGGACAGATAACAAAAAGGCTCTATTTTTCCTAGGAATTCAGCCTCCCTGTTCATACTAGCAGAAGTATCTTCCTTAGGGTCATCTTTTTCCAGAGCAGCATTATCATTCTCAATCCCACCAGCCCAACGTTCCCTCCCTAAGGAAGTCTCCTTTAACGGCAGTAATGCAACAACTCCTCCGGAACAGGAACCGCAACTTAAGCTTGTGTGTATTTCTCCCTCTAGGGAAGCTAAAGGTTACAAACTTTATCGTAACAAAATCACATGGCCCTGAAAAGTAAGCTAAGGAGGATGACATTCGAAAGTGGGAAGGGCATTTGGAAACAAAGCTTCCATCTCTTTCTGGCCTTAAACCAAAAATAACAAATAAAATAAATGATGTGTGGATAGCTGAGACAACAAATAAGCCTTTTTTTTATATAGCAAAACTAAAGCAATAAAACGGCAGTACTATTTCTCTAACATGGCGAACACAGTATATACACACAATACATGCAATAATAGTGGAGGGGTAAAAAAAAAATGAAGATCAACGTTAGAATATCAAAATTCTCTCTCTCTCTCTTTTTTTCTTTCGTTATAAACAACCTAAGGCACAGAAAGTTAGCAATTTACAGAAGTCACTGGTTATCGAAGCTCAAACAGATAGTCACTGGCCTAAAGCAAGTTTGTACTATATCTTGAACAGCTCCAACTCACCGACGGCCAGAGAAAGAGAGGGTTGGGGGGGGGGGCAAAAAACATCAAGTACGCTCAATTATCTGTCTACAACTTCAAAAAGCAAATTGAGAGGAAATACAGAGAGAAAACTAGTGACTCAACTGCAATCTGAAAGACCCCAATAGATCAGTGTTTTCCACCCCTTCAGTATGATGAGAATTTGCTTTTAGATATTGTTTTCGTGATATGTAGCCACAAGAGAGGAAAGATAATTTGTTGGTAAATGGTGAGCGCAGAAGCTCCGAATGCAGAACAGCTATATTAATTCATGGGAAATTACTAGAATGCGCCAGTCTTCTATTACCTAAATAAGAATCATCACAGACACATAATAGAACAGAATAATATGATGCTTTGATGCCGTGCAGGGAAGACTGGATGGTAGACCTGGTAATACAGTTGGAGGCGGTCTTTGCAAGCTAGGGATGACTGTACATAAAAAATCATCTTTTTGCATTTAACTTTTCCATGAGAATTTGGTTCAAAAGCTTTGGGTTTGCCTTCCCCTTTGATTCTTTCATTACCTGAAATATTTGTCCGAACAAATAAAATTATCCTCGCGTTGAATTAAGCATATAAAACAGCATCAAGACAACCAATTATATTAGGCAGGAAGCATACCTGCCCAGCAAAGTAGCCTTGCAGTTTACTTTTACCCCCCCGGTATTGCTCTAGCTGCTTTGGATTCTCAGAGAGTACTTTGTCCACGATCATTTCTATCTCAATAGGGTCAATAATCTATCCCATAACAGATAGACATGGATAAGTCAGTATTCAAGTAAAATCATGTTTTTTCAGGATCAATAAGGCTGATGACAGTATATCCTCTGTATTTCAAATTCTACAGTCAATTTCACGTAGTCAATTAATTCACCTATAAGGATTTGTTACGGCCCACACAGTTCTACGAGTGTCTACTTTATTCTCATTTTCTAACACATGGGTATGGTTGCGTACATCTAACCCCTCCTCCCTTTTACCCCGCCATAGGCGGGAGCCTTTAAGGCAATGGGATAATGTTGTTATTGTTACACAAAAAAAAAAAAGGAAAGAGCATTTGTGAGCTGAAAGGTTGCATCACAAGAATTCCCAACCTCAATCCGCAAGTAAACTATTTTGGAGGAGCTGCTTCAGTCATTTGATTTAGTACAAGCTAGAGACTTCAAATGGGATTACAGGCATCTAATCTTGCAAATTCTGATAAAGTTTGGGTTATAATAAACTAAATTACTCACCTGAACCAAGTCTTTTTCTTTTATCAGTCCCTTTACTGTACCACCTTTAGCCAAGAGTTCAAACAGTATCTGCACATTTTCGAGAAAAACCAATAAGCAAGATGAATACATGAAACAATACGATTATTTATCATAGAATAAGCCTATGCTTGATCCTCGAAAGTTAAGATGCCCGTTTGGTCTAGTTGTTAGAGCGTTCTTGTGTGACTCTGATTACATAACCTTTTGCATTTTTGTAATTGAACTTTTCACTGATTGCAATTTGCAAGGATATAGAAGAAGTTAGGACCATAAGTACATGGTAATAAATGCCTGAAAAACAAAAGCTAGTAATGTTTCTAGCTTTTGGCAAAAGTACTATGGTCAATTCACACTAACCACAATCTCCCAGATTTCCTTAGATTTCCTAATCTCCTCCAAGTACCAATAAAAGATCAAATCAGACATAAGGTCTCCACTGCCTCACTTCTGCTCTCACACTTTCTGAAAAATCCTCAAGTTTCTATCCATCCATACACTGCCATTACATTTTTCGCTCTCTCTTTACATTTTCCTATCATAATAAACCTGTGAAAGTGCATTATCCGGGCAAAGTAGCAGAGTACAGGACTCGGGAGGCAAAGACAGGCAAGCATCTGTCCAATTAGTTGACAGGAGGTTAAAGACTCACATGTTCTACAAATTCATACACCCAAACCAAAATTCATGGAAGACAACAACACTCAAAACATTTTCCCACTATGTCGGGTAGGTTATACGGATCAATCATTTCTCTTGCGCTTTATTTATTGTAAGTTATTTTTTAATTTTTTTCTATTATTTTCCTTTTCAGTCGTAGCCTAAATTATATCCTCCTTGTGTGTCTCCTAATACCTAATGCATAATATGCGTCTTCAGAATGCGCATCTTTCAAAACTATCATATCATCTCAACCCGTGATTCAGGCCACATATCTAAAATTTTCACTTAGATTTTATACCATCCACAAGATATCGGCTATATGAATCAATTTTTCACTGTGCTCTATCGCTGACCATATGCTCCTCAATCGTCATATAAGTCATATCCTTTCTTATTGTCTCTCTCCATGTCTTCTTTGGTCTCTCTACCACATTTAACATGCACTCATTCATTGGCTCGTACTGTATAACAAGTACATCTGCAGGACGCCTTTCCACATGTCCATATCATTCAACATTGACTCTATTATCTTCTCATCTCTAGGAGCCACCCAACCTTTCTCCTTATATGTTCACTTCTTACTTTATCCTTCATTGTATGTCAACATATCCATCTTAACATTCTCATTTCTACCACTCGCATTCTTTGTTCATGCTCATAATTGATTGTCCGATATTTAGATCCATACAGCAATGCAGGTTTTACTGACATCACGTAAAACTTCTTTTTAAGCTTTCAAGGTGTTTTTTGTCATAAAAAAGACCTAACACACTTTTCACTTTAACCACACCTATACCATGTGATTCACATCATTGTCAATTCCTCCATCTTTTTGTAGTATAGACCCTAAATACTTAAAACTCTCACTCAAGTGAACCTCCTGTTCTCTCACTCTCACACAAGGTTTCAAGATCATTCTTTTGTCGCTAAAAGTATTTTCATATAATCTGTCTATTTTCGACTCAATTTGAAACCCTTTTCCTCTAATGTCTCATGCCAACATTCCATCTTAGTATTAACTCATTCACTAGTCTCATCCATTAATACAATGTAATCTGTAAATAATATGCCACACGGAAGTCTATCTTGAATATGCCGAGTGAGCTCATCTAAAACTAAAACAAAATAGTATGAACTTAATGCGGATCTTTGGTGCAAACCTAATGTAATAGAAAACTATGGCCTTAGTCCTCCTAGAGCTCTTATACTTGTCATCGCGTTCTCATACATATCTTTAATAATTTCTATATATGATACTCTTACACATTTCTTTTCAAGCACTATCCATAAGATCTTCCGTGGAACTTTATCATGTTTTTTCCAAGTCAATGAAAACTATATGCAAATCATACTTCTTCTCTCGAAATCTCTCTATTAATCTTCTTAAGAGATGAATAGCCTCCATTTTTGATCTTTCCAGCATAAATCCAAGTTGCTTTTCAGATGCAATAGTCTCGCCCAATCACTCGCACCCACATGTTTATTTTGTGGCTCATTAACTTAATTCTTCTATAATTTGCACTATCTTCTGTATCTCATTTGTTTTTACACAGAAGTACTAAAATGCTTTTCTTCCACTGATCACACATCTCTGTGATCTTCATAATCTTGTTAAAAAGATCTATGTCTCGCACAATATCTTCTTTTCTTAGGCATTTCCAAACCTTAATTGGAATATCGTCGTGTCCAATCGTTTTACCTATATTCACCCTTTTCCAAAGCAACCTCTACCTCTAGCAATTGAATTCTCCTATTATATGTTACGTTTTTGTCCTCTTCAGAGTTATATAACTCACCCAATACGGGTGGTCTGGGTATCCAAGACTTGAATGTTCTTAATCATGCTTACTTAATGAAATGTCTTTGGAATATCTGTGAAAATAAGGAAAGCTTATGGGTCAAATGGGTTGCACACTGTTATTTTAAAGGGTTCCTCGATTTGTGAAATAAAGTCCAAGTCCTCTGACTCTTGGCTTTGGAAAAAGTTACTTCAGACTAGGGATCGCTTTGCTCATTGTATCACAAAATGCATTTGCAATGGGATTAGCACGTCATTCTGGCATGACCCATGGCACCCATGGGGCATTCTTTCTTCCCGTCATCCCGAACTCATAAGGAAAATTAATCTTCCTCTAAATGCCAAGGTCTCTGACGTGTTAAACGGTTCGTGTTGGAACATACCATATGGGAGACGCTGGGATAATCAAGTTCTTGCACTTAGTCAAGTTTGCAGGGATATTGTTTTAAAAAATGGGGATGATATCTGGAAATGGAATCCAGATAAAGTCTTCTCTATCAAAAGTGCTACCAAAGCTCTTGGGAATGATGGCCCTACCCCGGATTGGGTTAATATAGTTTGGTGCGCCCATCATGTTCCTCGGTTTGCAATCATTCTCTGGCTCGCATGTCGGAAGAGGATGAATACACAAGATAAACTATTAAACTGGGGCATCATTTCCTCCAACCTCTGTCTTTTATGCGAAAGAGGCTTAGAAGATCATGACCACCTGTTCTTTGGGTGCCCATACTCTGAAAAGATCTGGTCCACCATTCTTTTGAAATGTATGTGCACCCCTCATAGCATGGACTGGGACACCACCCTTTCATGGCTTGGGAACAATCAGCTCTGGAAGTCCAAACTGCAAAAACATCTTATCACTTTCTGTTTCTCTGTGACTGTATACTCCATTTGGCTGGAGAGGAATAGGAGATTCTTTCAAAAAATCAAACGGAATGAAAACACTGTGGTTTCTGAAATTCTTGAAAACGTCAGATACGCTTCATCTTCTTGGAAAGGTTACAAAAGATCCAAATCAAACTGGGAGCTGGTTTTGGAACTGGGTATTCCCCATTATATTTTGGTTTGACTTTGTTTTGTATTTTTCGTGCTCATCATGTTGTATCTTTCATTATTATTGCATCAACCAGGCGTAATCTTTTGTCATTCCACTACTTCATGTATTTGGTAGATCTCTGCTGTCTCTTTGGTTTCATGCAGACTCTACATTGATCAGCATTTACTTCATCTGTTGGAAAGTCTTACGCCTTGGGTCCTGGGACGCATTTTAGGAGGGAATTGTTGTTCTCTCGTCCTTTTCTCTTTATGGGCTCTCTTTTTCACTCTTTCACCAGGTGTTTTTCTCCATCTTCTTCGTTTGAAATTGGGTTTTCTGTTTCCCCTTCGTTTTACGTTTTCTTTTTCACTTTGCAGGAGGAAGGGGGGGTTGAGTCGCTATCTCAACCCCCTCCCCCATGATGGGGCTGGTGGAGGCTGCATTTCTTTGAAGTCCGTGCTGCGCGGGGCTTTCGCTGCTGCTTGCCCAACTCTGAATGCATTTTGCCGTGGATCTCCGTTTTTGTTTTCACCAAAAAGCTTCATATAACGGGGTTGCTGTGGGAATTTGATAACATGCTGGAGGGATTTTTGGCTACGTTGTGGGCTTGGAAATTGTTGCTTCTATGCTTTGTAAATTTGAACCTTATAGCACAATTTCAAGTTACCATATTGAGTTGAAGAGCATGTCATGCTAGTTGTAATTAGTTAGTATGTTCAGTTAGTCGTAGTAGTTTGTGGTTGCCTCTGACCACCTTTTGCTATAAGGTTGGCTTTAGTGTAGTGCGTTTTGTAAGCCTTCCTTGAAACTGCATTGGCTCGTCTGCTGATGCTTCATTGTAAATTTGCCTTCTGGTCTTTTATGGAAAATTTTACTTGCAAAAAAAAAAAAAAGTTTATCTTTCACTCATTCATTAAAAAGTTTCTCAAAGTGTATTCTCCATCTATTGTTTAATGCCTTTTCTTCTATAAAAATCTTGCTATTTTCGTTTTTAATGCATTTAACTTGAGTAAAATCTTATGTCTCCCTTTCTCTCGTTGTAGCAATTTTATACACACCTCTTTCACTTTCTTTCATATTCAACCGCTTATAAAAATCTTCAAACACAAGTGATTTGGTTTTACTTACGGTCTCTTTATCTTCTTTTCTAGCAAGCCTATGTTTTTCTCAATTCTCTTGATTCATACAAAGTTGAAGTGTCATAAAACTGGTTCTCTTGGTTTTTTATTTTGTCTTGCAATTTTTTTCCACCACAAAGATTCTTTATTTACAGGTGCTCGACCTTTTGACCCGCCAAATAAATTTCTTGCTACTTCTTTATCTTTACCGCTACATCCTCCCAAACTTCATTTGCATCACCACTTGAATTTCTTAAGACTTCTTGCTCTAGTACTACTTTTCTAAAATCTGCTTGCTTAGCTTCTTTCAAATACCACCATTTTCTCATGGGTTCTATAAGCCTGTGTTTCTCAATCTTCCTATGTCGGATACGGACATCTAACTCTACAAGACGGGGTTGTATTAACAAACTTTCTTTTGAGATCACATTATAGGTCTTACAAGCTCTTCTATCTTCCCTACGAGTCATGGAATAGTCTATTTGCGACTTATTTTGGTTCACTTTTGAATGTAATCAACTGTTCATCTATTTTTTTTAAAAAAAAAAACATGTATTAGTCACTATAAGGCTATAGTGTCATATGCTATTTTGAAATCCAAAATCGATCTTCATCCATCGTTCCTGTTTCGAAAACCAAATCCACGATGTATCTCATTGTAATCCTTATTCTCTTTACTTACACGTCCGTTTAAATCTCCTCCTATAAAGATCTTTTCAACTATTAAAATTTCACGTACTATGTCTTCTAAATCTTTTCAAATTGAACCTTTATAGCCTACTCTAAACCCACCTAAGGAATATATACGCAAATTGATTGTTTCTTTTCTGTGCACCAGCTTAAGGGCTATTTATATCTCCTTTCCTAAAAACACCTACAACTTTGTCTCTTAATGAGGCACCTGTAATAACCAAAAAGTTATGGAAAAAGCTAAAAAATTGACAAATGAACATCCATCCGAAATCCGTGCAAAGACAAACTTCACCTGGTCAATAAGATATAATCATTTACCAGAAAATATATGACATTAAATTCAAAAGCATTAGCATCCAGAAATTTGAACCTCTTTGCCCATCTTTCCGCTGATTGTTCCACATTTGATGGAAGCTATGAGCTCTGCCAACTCTTGAGGTCTAAGTTTGATCTCATTTATCGATATCTTTTCATCTTTCATAAATGCAGCAATATCCCCCATTATCCAGTTAGCAGCAAGCTTTATATCAGCACCTTCAGAAACGGTTACGTCAAAAAATTCAGCTACCTGGAGTATTCATTAAGGGAAGCATGAAAAAGAAAATCAGATCAGCAAAATGTACTAATAACCATCCTCAAGTGCCTCAACAGAACAGAGATTAAGCAATGCTCTTATCAGTCTAAATTAACCACTCATTCTAAATGCTCTTAAATTAAAATTAACCTTTCATTGTTTTTCTTTCTCATTTGATAATAAGAGATATACTCGTCATAAAGCACCGTTATGCGTCTGATCCAACATACAAATTTTCACAAGACGATGAAACAGATAAGAAAGAACTTACTTTGTTGTCATTGGTAAGAAAGAGAACATCCTGCATGCTTAAACCCATGTTCTCATATCTTCTGCGTTTTGTTTCTGGCATTTCAGGTAAGGAAGCACGAATATTTTCAACATATTCATCACTGATGGTAACTGCAGGGAGATCAGGCTCTGGGAAGTACCGATAGTCAGCAAGTCCTTCCTTTTTTCTCATCGTTACTGTTTTCTGAAATATGGTATAGTTAGAAACATATACATCTTCCAGAATCCAAACTTTCTAACAACGTGGTATGCAAAGCAATACCTGAGCGCCTTCTTCCCAAAGACGGGTTTCCTGTACAATCTCGTCATTCTGACCTTGACAATGAAGGAGGACTTGTCTTGCAATTTCATAATCAATGGCCCTACTCACAGATGAGAACGAATTCAAATTTTTTATTTCAACCTGTTCAAACAAGTCTAAAGATGTTACCATGCATGCTCATCCATAATTCAATAGTATACAGATTAGGAGAAGCCAATTTCTATATATTTAAGGGCATTAATTAACTGAAGCATTTGTCAGTCCCATCAATAACATTAGGGAGGACCTAGTACCTTCGTACCAAATTGTTGCTGCCCAATTGGACGGATAGAGATATTAACATCACAACGAAGTGATCCTTCTTGCATATTACCATTACTAACTCCCAGATATCTGACCAATCTTTGCAATTCAGCAGCATATTCTGCTGCTTCAATACCAGTTCTCATATCAGGTTCAGAAACAATTTCCAGCAAAGGCACCCCTGCCCTGTTCAAATCTACCTACAGCATGACACTAGTAAGGTCAGAAAGCTTAGCCTTCCGCAGCAGCTTATAATAGATAATGAAAAACGTTAACTCCAACGCAGTGAACAAGCCCAAAATAGACAGCGCTTTCATTTCTTTTTTTCTTGCATTTAGAACTTCAACTAGGACATACTAGGTGCCAATAATCAAGGCAACAGATATTGTTGGAATGAGCGTCATTTGTAACTTCTACAGAGGCAAAAACAAAACGAGATGATACAACTGGTGAATCTCAAGTGCATTCAAGTATCAGATTCCACTAATTTTACATCCAATTTTAAGGAAATACCCCCTACACGCCCACAGGTTTTTCCTTTTGCCACTTTAGCTTTTTTTTCCTTCTACAAATCTGTGTCATTTTAGCAAACAGTTCACACGAGCGACACTGCAGCGTAGGAATTCATCGAACCTGTAAATGCACTGACTTCACGATCAGTGTAAAGACTTAATGCAGCAGTATGTATGCGTATGCGAGGAAGTAGAAAATCGCAGCGTATAGAGGTCTTGGAGAAGCAGACCTTTATATAGGAGGGAAGGGAAAAAGGCAGTTGAAAACAGTTTCCGATCTTAGCCGTCGGATCTGTCGGTTTCATCAGCAGCCGTTAGATCGTAAACCGCGGAGAGAGTCGTAAAGCATTCCCAAGGAATGCCAAACTATCTAACATGACAATCTATTTAAAGAAAACAGAAATTACCAGAGAAAAGTTCCCATTGCCAGTATGAAGCAACTTTCCAGCATCCTCTTCCATATGAACCCTAGTAACACCAAACCTTCTATGTCCACCACCAAACTCAACAGGGAGATCAACATCAACAAAACCATCAGTAGCAATAGGGACATCAAACTGAGAAATTTGGTACCCTTTTGGAAGGTCTGGATAGAAGTACTGTTTCCTATCGAATTTCGAATTCAAAGACATTCTACAATTCAATGCAAGGCCAACTTTCACAGCACACTCTATCACCTTCGAATTCAAAACAGGCAAAGCCCCAGGCAACCCCATACAAACAGGGCAAATGCTAGTATTTGGTTGAGCCCCATAACTATAAGGGCAGCTACAGAAAGCTTTGGTTAAAGTGTTAAGCTGCACATGAGTCTCTATTCCAATGATTGCCTCATAATTTTTGAGAACCTTATCCAATTGGAATTCTGGGGAAGCTTTCATTTCACCCGATAGCTTATCCTGTGTTGTGGCAATTTGGGATGCTGAGCTTTTGATTCTAGAGTAAGAAAAGGCATGCTTTCTTGCAAAATATGCAGATGGGTATTGGATAAAAGGTAAGGCTTTAATCCCTTTGAACAAAGTCAATGCCATTTGAGGTTAGCATTCAATCTCGCCAGAATTACAGGTGCAAAGAAGTAAAGACTGGATTTTTGTACCTAAAAACACTTGGGAAGCTAGAAAAGAGGACAAAGTTTGAATCTTTTCAAGGCGAAAGTAATCAAATACAAAGTGTACTGAGTAAAGAATTCTGATTGAACGAAAGAGCCACAGAAGAGACACTCTGAAAAGGATAATCAATATAAAAACTTGGATAGCCTTGAGTTTCCTAGGCAATTTTATTTTCTCTTTTTTACGGTTTGTTGTGGATTTAAGGCCATCTCTGATTTTCTGTAAATAAATATATTTAAAAAACATAAAATATTTGACCTTGCTCAATTCTGTGATAAGACTTTCATAGCAACTAAGCAAAGTGTACACTCGGAATAAGTACCCGATTGGACTTGAAAAATGAGGCCAGGCTTCCATTTATGTAACCAAAAAGAAAAAAAAAGACGAGTGCTTCGAGCTCGACACTTTTCATTTGGGTGAGATTTTATTCTTAACAGCAGGGAATCATGTCGCATTTATATATGATAAAAGTTACCCACCAATGCATCAAGTGGTCGTGCCGGAGTGGTTATCGGGCATGACTAGAAATCATGTGGGCTCTGCCCGCGCAGGTTCGAATCCTGCCGACCACGGTTGTGGCATTTTTTGTTTAGATATTAAATTCTACTGTGTCTCCAAAGATTTTATGACAGAGTGACATTTTATTTCAGTTCAAATTAGTTTCAAACTAGTATTCCAAGCACTTTATTATAAAATTACATTTTATTTCGTTTAAATTCTGCTTTGTTCCCAGCGCTTTATTATAAAATTACTTCTACATTCACTTGTGATTGTTATAAACTCAAGCAGAGAAAAAAGAGAAATTTGTATCTTATCTTTCATATATGATATGTGGTCCTATTTATAGGACTCAATGGAGTGAAGATAAACCTGGATAAACCATTTGGATAATACAAAAGATATAATACTTTGGATATCCACATCTAATATAATGTCTATCTCTACAATGTATATCAACAACATGTTTATCCTTGAGATTTCAATATATCCATAACACTCCCCCTTGGATATCCAAACTTTATAGAATATGCCTCATTAAAACCTTCTCAAGAAAAACCTAGTGGGATAAAAACTTGATCGAAGGAAAAAGAGTACATATTCATAATAATTGGCAAGTGTGATACACTGCCTCGTTAAAACCTTGCCAAGAAAAACCCTGTGGGATAAAAAACTTGGACGAAGGAAAAAGAGTACAGTGTGCATGTAGTAATCACACTCCCCCCTGATGCTGGCAAGAGATCTTTGAGTCGACGCATTCCAATGTTGTAGACCATCGCTTTAAATGTAGTCGTCGGTAGTGCTTTCGTGAACAAGTCGGCAAAATTCTGGCTTGATTATATTTGTTGGATATTAATATCATCATTCTTCTTGAGCTCATAAGTGTAGAAGAACTTTTGTGATATATGCTTCGTTCTTCTTTGATGTAGCTATTTTCAACTTGAACAATACATCTACCATTATCCTCAAACATTGTTGTCGGCGTCTTCGATATACTGAATCATCAACCTCAACCAAATGTATGCATCGCTTGCTTCATGCAACGCCAAAATCTTATGATGATGAAAAGATGGTTGTTACTGTCTGTTTCACTCATCTCCGTAATATGATCGCATCAAACATGTCCATTGTGGTCTTTCATTATGCGAGTCAGATAGATAGCCAGCATCATCATAACCCACTAATTGTGGTTCTACCTTCCTTGAGTAGTATAAACACCCCTATGGTGTTCCAAGAAAATAAAAATGTATTTGTCATCATTCCAATGTCTTCGTGTTGGTGTTAAGCTATACTGTGCCAATAAATTCACTGAAAATGCTATATATGGTATTGAAATTCGCAAGATACTTTAAAGCACCAACAATACTAAAATATGGTACTTTAGGACCTAATAATTCTTCATTATCTTCTGGTGGTCGAAATGAGACTACTCAAGGCTCGATCTGCAGGTCGAGAGAACATTTGATCTTCTCAAAGTTTTTCATCTCAAACTTTTTCATGATACAACTAGAGGTTTTAGTAAGCTCTTTAGGAGTTCTAACAAGATTGAGATCATCAACATGTACATCCTGCCAGATTGTTTTAATCCATACAATGATTTCTATAATTTGATTGAGTATAGTTCATTCATCCTTTGATTACATGCTGCAGACAATTTAAATCCTTCTGGGATTTGTATAAATATCATCATCTTATAATTCATATGAATAAGCGGTAACTTCATTCATTAACCGCATATCAAGTTTTAAGTGACTGCTAGGCTTATTGTAATGTTATGACATCAATTATCGGGGGAATATGTTTCATCATAGTCAACCTAGTTCTTTGTAAAAAAAACCCATTTATATCCAATATGTTTGATCCCTTCAGGGGTTTGGACTGCAGGTCAAAATAATTTGCGAATGCGACTTTCCTTTCAAGAGTTTTGGACTACGGGTCCAAATGCTTTGCGACTTTCCCTTCAGGGGTTTGGATTGCATCTTTCTATTTTGGCCAATGATTTTTGTGTCGACACTTTTCAGTTAACATTGGTTCAAGATCCTGATTCATAACTTCACATGCAATCCTTCAATCAAAACATGATCAATAATGATCATTTGTCTATCCCAATTTTCTCTTATAATTCAAAGAGATCTTTTCAAAATTGTGTTCACTTGCTTCTTCAGGAGCAACTTGTTTATTGATTTTTAGACTGACTAGTTCTTATTTCTATAGCGCTTTCAAGTTGTGAACATCTGATCTCTTGTTGAGTATTCTCTTCTGGAGTATTATTTGTACCACTCTCTTTCAATGGATTTTATCCTTTACACCAACTGGGCGTCCACGTTTTAGACTTGTTTTTGGTGTACCATTATCATGTCCTTCAGAGACATCAAGTCGAATCGGCGTATTCATCGCCCAAAACGTGGAATTTTGTTATCATTGTACTTCTTGCTCGCATTGATTTGTTCGTGTGTTAAAGTGAGATAG
This sequence comes from Eustoma russellianum, assembly GCA_036186865.1. NCBI lineage: Eukaryota > Viridiplantae > Streptophyta > Magnoliopsida > Gentianales > Gentianaceae > Eustoma > Eustoma russellianum. The sequence continues at coordinate 29,806,491 of AP025065.1, forward strand.
TGAAGGAACGTTCCATGTAATTTCACGCCGTTCTTCAGGAACCGGCATTTTCTCTCCCCCTAACAGCGGGAAAACTAACTCACCAAATCAATGCTGATGCATGTATAGTTGCATATCCTCAAGCTCATGTGGGTAAATTGGCCCTTAAAATCAAACGTCTAGCAATCAATTGTAAACGTTTAATAAATGACACTGCTGGGCCGTTTTAAGTGTGCACATTTGCAACTGAATGCTCAACGCCAGTCTCAAGACATAAAATAATCATTGAAAGCTTGAGATATCAATTCACATGTACTATCAAAACTTAATAAATTTAATCGGATAATCATATAATCTGAGCAAGAAGCTTGGCAAAAGCTACTAGTCTTTTCGAAAGCAAACTCACATGAACGAGTATCACACATAAAGTCATGTAATCTCTTTGTTCATGAAAGAGTTTATAGAATCTCCTGGTTATTTAAAGAGTACACATGTGAGTATTGTACAATTGTACGTATCATTATTTTATCGGGTGACCAAGTCGATTATGTCATAAATAACTTTGTATTATCGAACTTCTGGTTCATCACAATATTACATTCGGCTGGATGTATAGTCGCATAATACAATCCATAGAGAAAATTTGGAGTTTTTCTTTAACAAGCTTCTGGCTTGAATCATTGTCTATAAAAATTTCATATTCCCCTTATTCATAGTTCATTATGAACGCCATTAAGACGTATACCTTTTAAACTCAATAGTTTTCTTTCGACTTGGTGGGAAATGATGCCATATTAACCAATAAATGTGTATCACCCGTTGATAAAATGGTTGCTCTTCTGGAGCCCTCAGTCAATATCACAGTACTCGAATTGGTACTTACATTTGCTTTTGCTAATTAGAACTCTTCTGGAGCCCTCAGTTAATGTTATGTGTGTCATTCCTCTGTCAACTAGACATATGCCTATATCATGCATCGTGGATGATATGTTAGTATCAAAATTAATTTCGAAACATCAATTCATAAATAGTCAATGGTGTTTCTTCAGAAAACACTATTCATATATTAATCAATATAATGTTACCAACCTAGGCAAAATGCACTAGTTGTCTCATGCCTTCATCCTGCTGGAATGTTTGGACAAAGATCAAGAAAATTTCTTGGTGGCAAGTACGGACCATTGGCCTTGGGCTCAATATGAATAACAAGACCGTTTAATCGGTGCACCATTTTTCATAGCCTTGGTATTTTCTTGAGGCCTTTTCTTGTTTTACCATTTCAGGTGGTATGTGTAAAATTGCTATAACGTACATGACTACGACCACGCAGATTATTATAATTACTTCCATTCGCTTCAGGGAATAATAGTAATCCGGTCTGGAGATAATAGTGGTTTTTCATCAAAAGTTCATTGTATTCTGCAGCAACTAGCATACATAAAATCATATGAGAGTACCTTTCAAACTTTTTTTTCTGATATTGCTACTGCAGGAGCATATTGGATACGTAGAGAGTGAAAAACGTATGTATTTATTTTTAACAGATACAAGTAAAATATCTGATAAAATAAGATATTCACTCAAAACTACAGGTTTGAGTTAAATGTTATATGCTTCAGGCATAATGAATAGATCATAATAAAATTGTACTAATACAATTTAATAAAAAAACTGTATATATGACAAAATTGAATATATTCACGAACACAACAATTTACAAACTTGATAACCCGCCATTGAGAAATAACTTACAACAAACAAATTAGAACTGTTGCTTCGGGCATGTTTACTACTCATGCTTCAAGCATGACAACTATTTGTGCTTGAGACATATCTGCTATTCATGCTTTTGGCATGTCGACTGCTCATGCTTCCGGCATGTCTACTATTTATGCTTCAGGCATGTCGAGTACTCATGCTTCTGGCATATCGAGTAATCATGCTTCTGGCATGTGAATTACACATGCTTATGGTATTCGACTATCAATACTGCGGGTATATCAATTATTCATGTTTCTTGTCAACTATCATACCGCACGCATGTCATCTATTCATGCTTTGATCATGACAATTATTTATGCTTCAGGCATAACCATGATTTATGTTTTGGCCATGCTAACAATTCATGTTTCAGGTATATCAGCCATTTACCTTTTTCACCAACAAAAGCTTAGGAAACAAAAAACAAAAAAAACAAAAGTTTTGCCTTCCGCACAGATTTTCTTTTCAGGCAATCTCCAGATACGACAGAACACCTGGCTATACTTCTAATTATTTACGGGGATTTCAAATGTAAATTGAAAGTACCTTCACTAAAGGAGACAACAAAAAATATCTGACAAGTATTCTGTCGTATATTTCAAAATAATTTCAAAGTTTTAGTCTGATATCATTAACATTTCAACATTAAACACATTTAATCCTAATTTCATCCATGTCCAATATGTAATGTAATTTATTTCTTTACATCTATTGTCAAATCTGATCATATATTCTTTAGTAATATTTTTTTTTTTTGCAGTTTCATCTAAATTCATCTAACTTCTTTGCTTTTGTTTTTGATATTCGATTGATTAGGAAAGACATTAGCAGATGCCTTGATTGAAATTTGAGAGTGAAGGCGGCAAAAAGTGCTCCATCAATTCTTTTCTTTCTGCTTACGTATAGCATTTAATATCTTAACTAAGTTTTACAATAAAATAAATATACAACAAACTTTAAAATAGAAAAGTCACAAAAGATTGCGTTGACCCGATTAATATCTTAAAGTATACTAAGCAAGAATATATATATACATACACGTATACGTATAGTTAAAAAGAGACATAAGAATGCTTTAACATGCTTTGTTTCCGAGGATGTGTCCAAAAGTCTTGAAATGCCACCTTTATTTCAGTAAACAAATTTTGAATTGATAAGTGACGGTATTAGAGCCGGTCTTGAAACAACTGGTAAATTTGTTGCTTTGTGACTTTGATGTCACGGGTTCGAGCCGCAGAAACAGACTCTCGCATAAAGTATAGGGTAATGCTGCGTACATCAGATCGTGAAGCGATCCGACCCCTCTCCAGACTCAGCATAAACACAGGAGCCTAGTACATCATAAATGCATTTTTTATATGTGACGGTTTAGTCATTACCATAAACGCTTTAGTAGGAAGATTATATAAAAAAAATCATATGACGTGTTTGTATCACTACAGAATATTCCGATAAAGCATAAAAAATAGAGGAGCTTTGAAAAAGAAAAACTTGTGCATGTAACTAAGAAGTGAAAAGCCACAGACTATTATATACACAATGAATACATTCAATACGTAATTAAAAATTAAAATAACACAATAACTATATGTCAAAATATTCATGCTTCAGGCATGTCAACTATGCATGCTTCGGGCATGATAGTTATTCATTCGTTAGGTGATGAAGCCGGATCTTCACCAAGGGTCTAGATGACCTCGATTTAACTCCGTCAGTTGACATAAAGAATCTGTCAACTGGAATTGAGAATGTGTAGCTGGAATAGCACCAAATACCCTGCACAGAGTAGCACATGTCAGAGGTCCCGGGGGGTTGGTCCCGGAAAAAACCCTCCGACGCTCAAGTCAGTTTGGGTCATATCTCACTGAGATTATAATGTAAAGGGTGAGTTAGGAATTTTTTCCCCGTCTTTGCCGAAGAGCAGGGTGTATGTATCCGTTGTAAAGTCTCCTCCTCCTTTGTCTTGGTCCCTTTACCTTTATAGATCTTTTTCCCAATCTGAAACTCTGATGATGGCTTGGAGAAGACGCTTTGTTTAGGGCAGAGAGCCTAAGGCATGATAGCCGATAGGTCTGCTGATGTGATTAATAGGTCGACTGATGTGATTAATAGGTCGACTGATGTGACCAATAGGCCGACCTGGTGTGACCAATAGGCCGGCCTGGTTGATGTAACTGATAGACTGACTGTTGTGACCTTGGCGTGTTCAGGAAGATCGAAAAGCTGTAGTTGATATATTGGAGAAATATCTCCGTTTAAGGGTCTCACGAAGTATGGGTTCATTTTGCTGTGGTACACAGCTGTCTTCTGCTGAAGGGCACGAGCTGCTGTGGTACACAGCTGAGCCTTGCCGAAGTGCATGGCTTAATATTGCCTAAATGAAGTAGTCCGAAGTGCAGTATTTGAACATATACTGAAGTTAATGCCGATGTGAAAACCTTGATAGATCCTTCGATGTTATAAGGGCGTCATGTTGCCCTACTAAAGTGCTGCCGAGGCCGGACAACCATCTTTAAGCATTAACCCACTGAACTGCAATACTGGGCTATTAGGATTAAACCGTTGACTGGTATTGACTAACTGACAATCCGATTATGGTTTATCATTTGCCCCCAGATTTTGTGTGGTTGAGCTGAACTGCGAAGGCGGACAAATATTGCTCTTATGATGTGGCAAATCTTCATTAACTACATGGTTATCCCTTTATTTATGCCATAACTCCTGTCTTTAACGTAAGCGATAGTTTCGACGCTCTGTTGTTGCTTTTTCCGCGATTCCACTTCCCGAGGGTGGGAAATGCATGGACTTCTGCTTTTTTGAATTTCAAATTTTAAACGGAAAAAGGGGGCCTCTTTTCCTTCTTCTGCCTATAAATAGAGGTGCTTTCATCTCCTCATTGTTCATTCTCTATTTAAGCTTCCCATCCTTGATGCCTATCTTGGTGTTTCATAACATTCCTCCTCTCCATCCAATCTTTTATCTCTATGTAAGCATTTCCGAAATATGTCTGCCTTTTCGTGCCTCATGAATCTGGAAAATACCTGTGGGACTCAGTCCTTTCATATAAAATTTGATTCTGATGGGAACAATCTTTCTTCATGGAGATTGTTCCTTTCCAGCAATCCTTTTTTAGTCATCGTCGTATCTTCCGCTTTAGCGCCTCTGTCATTTCATGACAGGGATTCTCCTTTGACACATCCCTTTCCAGCAAAGGTTTTCCTTTGATGTTTTGTAATTGCACAAATCCCTTTTCTTCCAGTGAAGCAAGAAACAATTGCGATTACAATCTTCGCAGGCCATCTTCAAGGCATGGTAGCAGTGAAGCAAGGGCGGCAACAATGCTGCAAAGTTTTGTTCTGCCATGTAACCATATAGGGGACGATTGCCAAGAAGTCTACCCAAATCTGAATAAGGATCATTCGCTGCTCTTCGTAGTTCGAGTCTGAAGCTGTATCCAGATTACCGAGTTTTCGGAGCACAGAAGAAAATTCCGTAGTAGAATAGGATTTTCCCTTGTAAACAATTTGTAGTTGTAATAGATTTCATACTCAATGAAAATCTATTTTTCAGATCTTGCTTTCTGACTTCTTCTAGTTTTTCAATCTTCCGAAGTTCAATTTGCTCTTTTTCCCTACATGGCGAGTGTTGACCTTCTACTCTGCGAAGTTCTTTCGTTTGCTTTCTACAAATTTTTGTCTTCAACTTGCCCCGCGGTTATAGTTTGCAAGTATTTGTCTTTATCTTTGTCATAAGAGTATTTCTTGTGGCAAAGTCCCTTTATCCAAGTATCAAGCTCTATCTTTTATACTTGGCTTTTCAGCTTGGCTGAATTGGAATGCTGGCAAACTTGTCCCATTGTTAAGACTTTGCCGAAACCCCTAATGTATGGAATTTATTTTGTTCTGCTGAGACTTGCTCAGCCGTTCCGCTGAGACCTGCTCAGTCTCCCAGACCTGCTGGGGTAAATATAGGGAACTTGTCTTGTTCCGCTGAGACCTGCTCAGCCTCGCAGACCTGCTGGGGTAAATATAAGGAACTTGTCTTTTTCCGCTGAGACCTGCTCAGCCTCCCAGACCTGCTGGGGTAAATATAGGAAACTTGTCTTGTTCCGCTGAGACCTGCTCAGCCTCCCAGGCCTGCTGGGGTAAATATAGGAAACTTGTCTTGTTCCGCTGAGACCTGCTCAGCCTCCCAGACCTGCTGGGGTAAATATAGGGAACTTGTCTTGTTCCGCTGAGACTTGCTCAGCCTCCCAGACCTGCTGGGGTAAATATAGGGAACTTGTCTTGTTCCGCTGAGACCTGCTCAGCCTTCCAGACCTACTGGGTAAAGATGATGTTGAGACCTGCTCAACCTTCCAGACCTGCTGGGTAAGAATATCAGGAAACCTGTCCCATCCTGCTGAGACCTACTCAGCCTTCCAGACCTGCTGGGTAAAGATGATGTTGAGACCTGCTCAACCTTCCAGACCTGCTGGGTAAGAATATCGGGAAACCTGTCCCATCCTGCTGAGACCTGCTCAGCCTTCCAGACCTGCTGGGTAAAGATGATGTTGAGACCTGCTCAACCTTCCAGACCTGCTGGGTAAGAATATCGGGAAACCTGTCACATCCTGCTGAGACCTGCTCAGCCTTCCAGACCTGCTGGGTAAAGATGATGTTGAGACCTGCTCAACCTTCCAGACCTGCTGGGTAAGAATATCAGGAAATCTGTCCCATCCTGCTGAGACCTGCTCAGCCTTCCAGACCTGCTGGGTAAAGATGATGTTGAGACCTGCTCAACCTTCCAAACCTACTGGGTAAGAATATCGGGAAACCTGTCACATCCTGCTGAGACCTGCTCAGCCTTCCAGACCTGCTGGGTAAAGATGATGTTGAGACCTGCTCAACCTTCCAGACCTGCTGGGTAAGAATATCAGGAAACCTGTCCCATACTGCTGAGACCTGCTCAGCCTTCCAGACCTGCTGGGTAAAATATATATGCCCCCACTTTCGTTTGCAGGTGGTAGATAAGCATAAATTATTGCTCCATGCACAATAAGGTGACTTAACTATCCTGGCTGAATGCCATATAAGAATGTCTAGTTAAATATAAGAGACTGATCCCTTGATAACATAAGGTCGGGCCGGGAGATTCCGGATGAAGATAGGAAGAAACAAATCGTGATTCGATTGAATCAGGGTCCACAGTCATTAGATTATTCTTATATGCTCAGAAATCCGTGTCCCCCCTCATCGAAATCCGAATCTGTATCATCCAGAAAACCCTGGTGATATATGAGTTTACAACTCTCCTCTGGAGGGGGTTTACCAAAGTCTAGCCTGTTGTGAAGCCTAGACCTGAGATTATAGAAACGCTGCAGGTGACCCAGCTCAATAAGACGCCCAATCTCTTGCCCGAGCTATCTACAATCTTCTGTATCATGACCAATATCATGATGATAGAGGCAGTACAGTTGATGGTTTCTTTTACGGATTGGTCCAGCGAGGGGCTGGGGTTCTTTTGCCAGAGATTTATTCCTCATATAGGAAAGGATATGAGCTTTAGAAGCCAGCAGGGAATTCCTTTCGTCTCCTCGGTCTCCTAACCGAATCTTGACAGAACACCTTTCCTGCAACGGCGCCTTGCCTTTATTGTTAACTTTTTTGCCATGTTTAAATGGCAAGGAGGCTTTCTGAGTACACTTTAAGCTCTGGTAGCTAGACTTTTGTTTCGGCCGTCTCGGCTCGGCCATAAACTCGGCCCGACGCCTGGGGGAATAACCAGGCCGAGTGGGAGAATACTCCAGATGTTCCAGTGGGTGAGAATTACCAGAACGGGATCCACTGGATTTTGCTGTAGAGGCCTTCCCCTTCATCTCCCTCACTACAGCTTGGAAAACCTCTGGGTTTTGGGCCACATAGCGAATGGCTCGCCTGTGCTCTTCATATGTAAAAGCTATGGGAGTTGAAGATTCTCCCGGCTCTGTAGAGCATTGATCAGTTTGTTGTTGAGAGGTTTTTTGACTCCTCCTAGATGTCATGGGTTGTTTGGTCCCTTGACTATCTCTGTTACTCATCCTTCTCTTGATAGCTTCCCAAGCTGATTAGAAAGGTTTCTGAACAATCGTTGGAGAAAAATTTTGAGTAGCTATTGTCTGGGTTAAGGGACTTAGGGCCTTCCTTCTAGCGCCAAATGATGAAGCCGGATCTTCACCAAGGGTCTAGATGACCTCGATTTAACTCCGTCAGTTGACGTAAAGAATCTGTCAACTGGAATTGAGAATGTGTAGCTAGAATAGCGCCAAATACCCTGCACAGAGTAGCACAGGTCAGAGGTCCCGGGGGGTTGGCCCCGGGAAAAACCCTCCGACGCTTAAGTCAGTTTGGGCCATATCTTACTGAGATTATAATGTAAAGGGTGAGTTAGGAATTTTCTCCCTGTCTTTGCCGAAGAGCAGGGTGTATGTATCCGTTGTAAAGTCTCCTCCTCCTTTGTCTTGGTCCCCATACCTTTATAGATCTTTTTCCCAATCTGAAACTCTGATGATGGCTTGGAGAAGACGCTTTGTTTAGGGCAGAGAGCCTAAGGCATGATAGGTCTGCTGATGTGATTAATAGGTCGACTAATGTGGCCAATAGGCCGACCTGGTTGATGTAACTGATAGACTGGCTGTTGTGACCTTGGCGTGTTCAGGAAGATCGAACAGCTATAGTCGATATATTGGAGAAATATCTCTGTTTAAGGGTCCCACGAAGTGTGGGTTCATTTTGCTGTGGTACACAGCTGTCTTCTGCTGAAGGGCACGAGCTGCTGTGGTACACAGCTGAGCCTTGCCGAAGTGCATAGCTTAATATTGCCTAAATGAAGTAGTCCGAAGTGCAGTATTTGAACATATATTGAAGTTAATGCCGAGGTGAAAACCTTGATAGATTCTTCGATGTTATAAGGGCGTCATGTTGCCCTACTGAAGTGCTGCCGAGGCCGGACAACCATCTTTAAGCATTAACCCACTGAACTGCAATACTGGGCTATTAGGATTAAACCGTTGACTGGTATTGACTAACTGACGATCCGATTATGGTTTATCATTAGGTACATAAACTGGTCATGTTTTTAGGCATGTTAATTATATCAATTATTCAACTTCGAACGTGTCAACAATTCATGCTTGGGGCATGTCAAATGATTCATGCTTCGGACATGATAACAATTAATGCTTCAGGCATGTTAACAATTCATACTTTGGGTATGATAAAACGATTCATGCTTCGGATATGATGAAATGATTCATGCTTCGGGCATGATAACTATTCATGACAACGATTTATGCTTCATGCATAACAACTATTCATGCTTCGGGCATGTCAACAATTCATACTTCGGGCATGTTAAACGATTCATGCTTTGGGCATGCCGGTTATTTAGTCATGTCATGCTTCAGGCATGACAATTATTCATACTTCAGCTATGTCAAATATAAATAGTGATATTGATATACTTCACATTTATCAAATATTTGTACGTAAATATTTGCAATGATATACTCCAGGTATATATATATACAAGCCAAATAAACGTACTTCTCATAATAATGGGATATAATATAGTATGATTTGACATAATATGTGAGTAACATATTAGTGCAATTTGTTCATATATATATATATATATATATATATATATATATATATATATATACGACAAAAACGAAACGTGATTAATAGTTATACAGGGCAATTTGATTTTACCGAAATTAGTGCAATTTGATAAACATGATAACCTATTAGTGCAATTTGATTTTACCGAAATTGAACCTAACGATTGTTAGGCAAAGAGGTAATACGAGACCTTGAAATGATGTCAAACTGAAGCTTCGACGAATCAAAGGGTCGACGTTGCGCCTTGTTCCACATAAGGTTGGCTCGTGCTGATAAGGTGTTATAAACTCAATCAGAGAAAAGAGAAACAATAGAAATTTGTATCTTAAAGTGTATCTTTCATATATGATATGTGGTCCTATTTATAGGACTCAATGGAATGAAGATAAACCTGTATAAACCATTTGGATAATGCAAAAGATATAATACTTTGGATATCCACATCTAATATAATGTCTATCTCTACAATGTATATCAACAACATGTTTATCCTTGAGATTCCAATATATACATAACAGTGATGACCGTTATGTTCGAGTACTTTATTATAGAATTACTTTTGCATTCACCTGTGATAACCTATATGTTGAATTAACTTTTGCATTTGCACATATACAAATGAGAAATACACGTCATTGTTATTGTTACGTTATTGATTTTATCATTTATTATTAATCGTTGATAAAAAAACGTATGTATTTAATAAAAATGGTATGCAAACGTGTGCATTAACTAAAAATGGTGTATATTTATCATTTGTGTTGCACTTATCACCTATAACATTGTTATTGTCTTTTTCTTTTCACTCCCCCCCCCCCCTTCTTGGAGTTACTTTTTCTACCATATTAAGCATTATGATATTCCATGAACAGAACATTTTCTTTCTTGAAACCAATTTTGCATGGAGAAAAAGATGATCTTATAGGAAATGTGACTATTTGCTTTATAATGTCAAAACATATAGAGTCATGAGTTTGATTGGAATCAAACCTCTATTTTTTGGTGTAGAGTTATTGTTTGACTGTCTCCCACATTTCTAAGACCTTAACGATAGCTTTTACTATCGTTAGGATATACTGGACATCATTGTTGTTTTTTTGCTTTATGATGTCAAATGTTGTATGTAGAAGTGTGAGTATGTTCCATGAAGAAAGATCTTTTTCTCCACGTTCTTATTGTCCTTTCCTTTTAAGGTTACTTTTCTTCCTGTTCTCAAACACTCAAACATGATGGGTCAAGTTGGATTCATCATCCAGATAAATGATTATTTATTTGAATAAAACCTTGAATAAATCTGTTAAAAAAATAAAGTTATAGGTCCAAAGTTACTTGTCTAAAAAAGCTTTTCGATGGCTAAATCAGTTATAAGTGTTTCATATTTCTTTTACGAAATTGAGAACATGTTTCTACATGTTTTTATACTATTATAAATACGAAAAACATACCCTGAATTTTACGTAATATAATATTTTTATACTTCTCCTCTTCATGTTTGCATGTTGAAGTCGCAAGTGTTAAACTGTTTTTCTGTCAAACACATGCATAATGATAAGTGTCAAAAACAAAAGATAAGTGTTTATTAGAGACGCCAACAAACTTATTTATTATAAATACTGATCTATTTAATATACAATCTGTATGTATAATATATTACGACCTACCTTTCAATATGCAGAGCTAAATGAGAGAGCATTCCAATGCCGAGCACCTGTTAAAAAAAAAAAAACTTTGTAAACCAATCTTCAATAAAGCTGAGCTGTTAAAAAAATCATTTTATAACTTATGCCCTCTTATTTAATTACACATGTCTATGTTGATTATGAGTTCATCAACGATCTTATAGGAAGTGAGTGTTTGTTTTATAATGTCAAAAATGGTCTAAAACACTGTTATAGAGACATCATTTTCTTTGATCAACATGGTATCTGACGCATTAACAAATCTAACACCTCTTCTAAGAACGATTTCTTTTCGTTGGAAACATCCCAAGCGTTATGCCTTGATTAGAACAACGTTACCGGTGTACTAGGCCCACGCATTTGTACAGAGTCCGGAAAAAAAACTGAATCGCTTTGATCTGATGTGCGCAGCCTTACTCTACGCTTTGTGCAAGAGGTTGTTTCCGCTACTCGAACCTGTGACCTCAAGATCACAAAGTATCAACCTTACCAGTTGCTACTAGGCTCCCTCCAAGCGTTGTGTCTTGATAATTATATATATATACATATGTGTGTGTGTATTACACACATGCATAGTAAATACATAGAACAAGACGACTATCTTTTTAAGATAAAAGCAGAAACCTAGTGGATATCAAAATGGAAGAAATTATACAATTTGTGTTACACCCCGTGACTTTTAAGCACGACTTTCAACACTCTAGGTCAACCTTAAGTGCAACTTAATTAATTATGTAGTTTACGAGACTTAGTTGCACAAAACATAGAAGAACAAAAGAAAGGGGTTAAAAGTAGAATTAAAAGAAACTAAGGGTAATTACTTAAAAGGTCCCTACTAGGAGTTAAGGGAGTTACACCACACTTTGGTATAACTCCCCATTGGCCATAAGGGGGGGACGGTTTTTAACATCACAGAGAGAAGGAGAGGAAAAAAATCTGCAGGAGGAAAAGAGAAAGAGAAAGGAGAGGAAGAAGAAAGAGAGAAGAAGGAAAAGGAAGGGAGAAGACCAAACTAGGTGCAATCTTCACCGAAATTCTGCAGTAAAACCGTAAGAATAACTAGAAACCAAGGCAAGTAATCTTTCTATACGCTTTATGCAAATTTTATACCTTTGGCCCTATGTTCTTACAAAGAGAAAATATGAATCACACATTAGTATTCTTGTCTTGTCTATCATACATGCTTGTTATATGTAAGTCTTGTTGCTAATTGCGTAAAGACTTGTTCTTTGGGCCAAATTTCTGGAAAAGTTGTGCAGTACTTGTTGTTAGTCAACCATGCCCATGATAGTATATATGTTGATGTGTTTCTTGCCTTGCTCTACTCTTGTGTTGATTGTATACACTTAGATGTCGAGAGTAAGTGCAGGAAATTGAGGGATGAGTGATGATATTGTTGTAGTCTTGTTGGTTGGGTATTGTTGATGATAACTCTTGAAGGTGGTGAATGGATGAAGATTTAGTGTGGATCTTGTTAGACATTCAATAAGTGTCAAATCATGATTAGATGTATGTTAAGTGTGATGAATCTAGTTGTTAAGATGGATCTTTAAGTGTTGAATCTGGAAGGGTTGAAGAAGAAAGGAGTTGGGTGGAAGTTACTGCAGAAAAACTGCAGTTTGGCATCGTCAGAACACTTCGAACGCCTACATGAGGCGCTTCATGTCACTATAGGCGCTTCATGTAGCGTTCCAAGTGTCCTGGAGCTTTCCCGTACAGAAAAACTGCAATTTAGAACCGTCAGAACACTTCGAACGCCTACATGAGGCGCTTCATGTCACATTAGGCGCTTCATGTTGGTGTTCAATGTGTCCTGAATCATCCCCGAACACTCGAACGCCTACATGAGGCGCTTCATGTCCCCATTAGGCGCTTCAAGTGGGTTTCCAAGTGTTCTGGAAGTCTTTTTGACCCTATAAGCACCCTATGTAAGTGTAGTAACTTTATACACCTCTTTTGAACATAAAATGCAAGGGTATTTGAGGTATATTTGAGGTGTGGATGGTAAGTTGATCAAGTTAGAATAAGATTGAATCTTGAGTGAGTTTGTGACAAGAATGGGCTTGGAATAACACGACCATAGAGTGTGTGAGGTGCAAGGCCGTATGCTTGATAGGCATGATGTATGTGGTGTGTGTTACATGTTGATATGAAGCTATTTGTGCATCCTGCATCATGACATGGGCACTTGCATTTGATTTGAGATATGTTTTGCAAAAGAACAAGAAAGGTTTAAAGTTTTCGAAAGACAAAATGGCTGCTGGTTGATCACAGGGTATAAAGAGTCACGTCTGCGAAAGCAGGGTATAAAGAGCGTGATCTGTGAATCAACAGCAGGGTATAAAGTATGTTATGGGGCCGTGGACCTATCAGCACGGAAAATGAAGTATTTTATGGGGCCGTGGACCTATCAGCACGGATATATGATATATGTAATGGGGCCGTGGACCTTTCAGCACGGATATATGTTATATGTAATGGGGCCGTGGACCTTTCAGCACGGATATATGTTATATGTAATGGGGCCGTGGACCTTTCAGCACGGATATATGATGGCTGTGGGCTGATCACCCACAGGGTATAAAGTTCTGCTACGCGAAGAATATGATATGTAAAGTGATGAAATGTTTTGTGAAATGGCATGCATGACATGTTTATGAAAGAAGACATATGCATGGGTGTTGTGTGTGATTTTAAAGAAGTACATGCATCATGGTACACGAAGCATAAGACTTGACATGCAAGAAACGTGATTAGTTTATGACTTGCTTATGTGATACGTTGTGTTAACGCATGTTGGTTCTCGTATCTGTGTTCACATATGTGCTTTATATTCTGTTTTGAGAAGTTCTTATTAAGATGCCATTTGCTAACCCGAGCACCTTATTTTGGGCAATGTTTTATTCACTGGTGACTCGACGTGTGTGATTCCGTAAGGTGTATAGACGGGTTACTTGCTGGCGAAGTTTTCGCTAAGAACAATCATTCTGTTCCTTTTCAGGTGAGCCTGAATATGAGTTGATATTTATCGAAGATGACGGCGAGTGGGCTCAATGGGACGATGGACAAGGGAATAGATAGATGCTGGATTATTCTGTTTAAGTTTGGAGACTCATTGTTATTATGTTGTTCTAAAACTTCTGTTGGCTAGATGAACAAACAGTTTGTTTTTATTTCCGCTGCATTTTATGGATGTTTAATGACGATGAAGGTTTAAGTTTTATGACGTTTCCGCTGGTTTTAGTATCTTACCTTATGAAGAATGTACGCATGATCTGCTTGACGCTTCGTAGTTCTCGTAGTAGGCTACGGCGGGTGCACTGGTTCCGATAACGGTATCGGGCTGGGGCCGCTACAGGTGGTATCAGAGACTAGGCTTCAGATCTATTTCGGAAACTTAAGTTCATGATCTTTAGACATCTAAGCTATGATTCTCCTTTAAGGTTGATCTTTAGTTATAAGTGTTGATCTCTTTTATTTGTTTAGTATGATATGGGTTGGGTGTGTGCGAGCGCGTCTTATTATCTAACTTTGTATTAATAGTTGTACTACACACCTCACCTATTAGTACGCATTCGAGCCTTCAGTAATCTTTTTGTATTTACTGAATGCTAATGCAATGTCGACCTTTTCAGAGAAATATGCCTCCAAGAAGAGATAACACAGGGCAACTCAGGCAATGGACAGGAGAACCAGCCCCCACAAGTTGTTTTAAACCACAAGTACTCACTGATGCGCTGACGGTCATTGCACAAGGGTATGTGCAGCAGCATCAGCCTCCGCCTCCACCAACCGCCACATCATAACATCAGGTTCTTTTATGGGGAGATGAGAAAGATGAGGGTGCCGGAGTTCGGTGGATGTACGGATCCTGAGGAGGCTCAGCATTGGTTGGCTGAGGTTGAGAAATGCTTCCGGTTGGTGCAAGTTCCGAATGAGATAAAAGTTGAGGTGGCCACACCCCTTTTAAGTGGCAAGGCTGGCGAATGGTGGGAAGGAATGGTGTTGAGAATGACCCCACCAATCTCATGGACACAGTTCTGTGATGTTTTTCCTGAAATATTATGTACCGGAGACGGCGATCTTGGACAAGATAAGGGCGGTTGACAGACTGGAGCAAGGAAGAATGACAGTGTCAGAGTATGCAGATCGTTTTTCATGCCTTAGGTAAGTTTGCCCCTGCGATTATGTCTGATAATCGTCTTAGATGACAAAGTTTGAGAGGGGTTTGGATTCGAGGATACAATCGGCGATAGTGAATGCAGGGATGAAAACTTATTGAGGATATGCTAGATGCGTGTTTACCAGGTGTTGAAAGTGATTTTCGCCGAGTGGCGCGAGAGCAGCTAGTGTTGGAGGGCCTGATAGAGGCAAGAGACCAAGGGAGGATGTGAGAGTGGGTGGAAGACCCGGACGTTGGGTCAAGATTCCGAAGAGAGGGCCAGTTGGGAATTTTCAGAGACTGCCACCCCAGAATCAAGTAGCTCAGCAGGTTATAGGAGTTTGTCCACATTGCGGCAGGAACCATGTTGGAGAGTGTAGGAAAGTAGTCGGAGCATGTTTCCGATGTGGCCAAGTGGGTCACTTGATTAAAGACTGTCCGGAGATGAAGAAGGAATACCCTGGAGAGGCGGCTCAGCAGCCGAGAGTGAAGCCTCGAGCAATGCCCGTGTACATCTAATGACGGACACAGATGTGCAGGAGGCTACCGATGTAGTAGCAGGTATCCTCTAAACTAAGTTTGAATTCAGATTGAGTTAGTGTCTTATGTGCGTAACTTTTGTGTGCAAAACTTTATGTGGCTTTAGGTGCGGTTTTAGTAAATAAGATGCCTGCCAATGTACTTTTCGATAGCGGCGCAAGCCATTCCTTTGTAGCGAAGAGATTCACTAAGCACTTGGGTAGTTTGCCCTGAATGGTTAGAGACTCCCGTATCGCGTACAAGCGGCCGGAGATCAGATTATGGTTTCATACCAGCAGTAGTCGAGATTGCGAATTGGAGTTTTAAGGACAACATTCTCTGCCACACTGATCCCTATCCAGATGTATGACGTCGACGTTATATTAGGAATGGACTGGTTGGCTAAGAATCACGCCAATATTGATTGTCGGTTGAAGCAAGTGACAATCAAGAATGATAAGATGGAGGAGGTAATATTTCAGGGAGATGCAGAACGAAAGAAGTCCCCAAGAAGGTATATGTGTCTGTCGCACAAGCAACGCAAAGCATTGAGGAAGGGTGCTGAGGGATTCTTAGTGTATGCCATGGATGTTAATCAGGAGGTGTCGTCTATGGAGGAAAATTCGAGTGGTCAATGAATTTCCTGACGTGTTTCCGGAAGATTTACACAGGAGTGCCACCTCCGAGAGAAAGTTGAGTTTGAGATTAACTTGATCCCCGTACTGACCTATTTCTAAAGCTCCGTATAAGAAGTGGCTCCGGCGGAATTGAGAGAGTTGAAGGAAACAACTGCAGGAGTTACTAGACAAGAAGTTTATCCGACATGTGTGTCGCCTTGGGGAGGCACCTGTTTTGTTTGTAAAGAAGAAAGAATGGTAGCATGAGGCTGTGTATTGATTATAGAGAGCTGAACAAAGTTACTATCAAGAATAAGTATCCCCTTCCACGATCGAGGATTTATTTGATCAGCTCAAAGGTGGCCAAGATCTTTTCGAAATTGACCTTCGATCAGGATATCATCAGCTACGAGTGAAGGCCGAGGACATCGCAAAGACAGCCTTCCGCACAAGGTATGGCCACTATGAGTTGTTGGTGATGCCATGTTGGATTAACCAATGCCCCCGCAGCTTTTATGGATCTTATGAATACCGTCTTTCGAGAGCAGTTGGATAAGTTTGTAGTGGTATTCATAGATGATATCCCTTGTGTATTCCTCCTGACGAGCAAACTCACACTGAGCATTTGAGAACTGTACTAGGCATTTTCGAGGCAGAAACAACTTTATGCAAAGTTTAGCAAGTGTGAGTTTTGGTTAGAAGTGTGGCGTTCCTAGGCCACGTGATATCAGAAGAGGGGATTGTTGTGGAACCCGAAGAAGGTGGAAGCTATAACTGAATGGCCTAGACCTACAATGTCACCGAAGTGCGAAGTTTTTTGGGTCTAGCGGGTTATTACAGAAAATTTGTTGAGGGATTCTCAAGAATTGCAGTAACCTCTCAGTCGCCTTACACAGAAAGAAGTCCAAGTTTGAGTGGACGGCGGAATGCGAGCAGAGTTTCACGGAGCTTAAAAGAGATTAACGACAGCTCCAGTATTAGCTCAACCCTCTGGAACGGATGGATTTGTGATTTATAGTGATGCGTCAAAGAACGGGTTAGGTACGTAAATTATAGTATAAGGTTATGATCTTATATACTCATTAAGTTTAGACTAACACCTTGTTTGTAGGTTGTGTTTTAATGCAAAACGAACGAGTCATCGCGTATGCCTCAAGACAGCTAAAGCCTTATGAACAAAACTATCCCACACATGATCTTGAACTTGCCGCGGTTGTGTTCGCCTTGAAGATTTGGCGGCATTATTTGTATGGAGAGAAGTGCGCGGTATTCACGGATCATAAGAGTCTAAAGTATTTGTTCTCACAAAGGAATTGAATATGAGGCAGCGGAGATGGTTGGAATTGCTAAAAGACTATGACCTAACTATTCATTATCACCCGGGAAAGGCTAACAAGGTAGCCGACGCCTTAAGTAGGAAGTCCAGCCATGCACGACAATCACCACTGGAAAGAGAGATGGAGGAGTTTGGTTTAGATTTGATTGAATCCACGGTGAATGTTTTGACAGCCTTGACTATCACCCCGAGTTTGATTGATCGGATAAAGGAGGCACAGAAGAAGATAAGGCTTTAAGTGAGATAATGGAAAGGGTGAAACATAGTCCAGTTGAAGGATTTCGGACTAAGGATGATGGGAGCTTATGGTTTAGGGAAAGATTATGCGTGCCGGATGTTGACGAACTTAGGAAAGAAGTTTTGCAAGAAGCTCATAATTCAAGGTTATCGATACACCCCGGTAGCACCAAGATGTATAGAGATCTCAAGCGATACTATTGGTGGTCCGGGATGAAAAGACATATTGCGGAATTCATAGAGAGGTGTTTGTGTGTCAACAAGTCAAGCGGAACACCAGCGGCCCGGTGGATTGTTGATGCCGTTGGAAATTCCGGAATGGAAATGGGAACATGTCACAATGGATTTTGTAGCCGGATTACCAAAGACAAGAAGTGGATGTGACATGATTTGGGTTATCGTGGACGTTTAACAAAGTCTGCCCATTTCCTACCCGTTTCAAGTGAACACCTCTCGACAAATAGTGAATTGTATATGGACAACATTGTGCTTCATGGAGTCCGTAAGTATAGTATCCGACCGAGACTCACGGTTCACATCTAAGTTTTGGACAGCATTTCAAGAAGCCATGGGTACAGAATTAAGGTTGAGTACGGCATATCATCCCCAAACTGATGGACAGTCCGAGCGGACAATTCAAACCTTGGAAGATATGCTAAGAGCTTGCGTGCTGGATTTCAAAGGGAGTTTGGGACGGAATGGTAAAGCTGATGGAATTTTCTTTAACAATAGTTTACCACAGCGCTATTGATATGGCTCCTTTTGAGGCTTTGTATGGAAGGAAATGTAGGTCTCCGATTTATTGGGACGAAGTGGGCGTGAGGACATTACCGGACCTGAGCTATTAGAGAAAACGTTAGAGAAGGTGAAGGTCATTCGGGAAAGACTCAAGACGGCTCAGGACCGTAGCAAGAGTTGGGCAGATTCCAAACGACGACCATTGGATTTTGATGTGGGTGATAAAGTTTATTTGAAGGTATCACCTACGAAGGGCGTCATGAGGTTTGGAGTAAAAGGCAAGCTAAGCCCTCGTTTCATTGGTCCCTATGAAATACTTGAGAAGGTAGGAGCCTTGGCATATAGGTTGGCATTACCTCCGGTGTTGGCGCAAGTTCACAATGTATTCCATGTGTCACAATTGAGAAAGTACGTGGCGGATCCGAGTCATGTACTTGAAGCTCAACCTTTGGAACTCAAGGACGATGTTACATATGAGGAAGTACCCGTGAAAATTGTGGACGAAAGGATCAAGTGTTGAGGAAGCGAGTGATCCCGTATGTAAAGGTTCAATGGAGCAATCACACGGAACGTGAAGCCACTTGGGAGCTCGAAGAACAAATGCGGGAGAAGTATCCTCAGCTCTTCACTAAGGTACGTAAGTTTCGAGGACGAAACTTTTTGTAAGGGGGGTGGAATGTTACACCCCGTGACTTTTAAGCACGACTTTCAACACTCTAGGTCAACCTTAAGTGCAACTTAATTAATTATGTAGTTTGAGACTTAGTTGCACAAAACATAGAAGAACAAAAGAAAGGGGTTAAAAGTAGAATTAAAAGAAACTAAGGGTAATTACTTAAAAGGTCCCTACTAGGAGTTAAGGGAGTTACACCACACTTTGGTATAACTCCCCATTGGCCATAAGGGGGGGACGGTTTTAACATCACAAAAGAGAAAAAAACCGCAGGAGGAAGAGAAAAGAAAGGAGAGGAAGAAGAAAGAGAGAAGAAGGAAAAGAGGAGGAAGACCAACTAGGTTCAATCTTCACAAATTCTGCAGTAAATCCGTAAGATCTAGAACCAAGGCAAGTAATCTTTCTATACGCTTTATGCAAATTTTATACCTTTGGCCCTATGTTCTTACAAAGAGAAAATATGAATCACACATTAGTATTCTTGTCTTGTCTATCATACATGCTTGTTATATGTAAGTCTTGTTGCTAATTGCGTAAAGACTTGTTCTTTGGGCCAAATTTCTGGAAAAGTTGTGCAGTACTTGTTGTTAGTCAACCATGCCCATGATAGTATATATGTTGATGTGTTTTTGCCTTGCTCTACTCTTGTGTTGATTGTATACACTTAGATGTCGAGAGTAAGTGCAGGAAATTGAGGGATGAGTGATGATATTGTTGTAGTCTTGTTGGTTGGGTATTGTTGATGATAACTCTTGAAGGTGGTGAATGATGAAGATTTAGTGTGGATCTTGTTAGACATTCAATAAGTGTCAATCATGATTAGATGTATGTTAAGTGTGATGAATCTAGTTGTTAAGATGGATCTTTAAGTGTTGAATCTGGAAGGGTTGAAGAAGAAAGGAGTTGGGTGGAAGTTACTGCAGAAAAACTGCAGTTTGGCATCGTCAGAACACTTCGAACGCCTACATGAGGCGCTTCATGTCACTATAGGCGCTTCATGTAGCGTTCCAAGTGTCCTGGAGCTTTCCCGTACAGAAAAACTGCAATTTAGAACCGTCAGAACACTTCGAACGCCTACATGAGGCGCTTCATGTCACATTAGGCGCTTCATGTGGTGTTCAATGTGTCCTGAATCATCCCCGAACACTTCGAACGCCTACATGAGGCGCTTCATGTC
Source organism: Eustoma russellianum (assembly GCA_036186865.1). Classification (NCBI taxonomy): domain Eukaryota; kingdom Viridiplantae; phylum Streptophyta; class Magnoliopsida; order Gentianales; family Gentianaceae; genus Eustoma; species Eustoma russellianum. The sequence continues at coordinate 29,827,009 of AP025065.1, forward strand.
CCCATTAGGCGCTTCAAGTGGTGTTCCAAGTGTTCTGGAAGTCTTTTTGACCCATAAGCACCCTATGTAAGTGTAGTAACTTTATACACTTCTTTTGAACATAAAATGCAAGGGTATTTGAGGTATATTTGAGGTGTGGATGGTAAGTTGATCAAGTTAGAATAAGATTGAATCTTGAGTGAGTTTGTGACAAGAATGGGCTTGGAATAACACGACCATAGAGTGTGTGAGGTGCAAGGCCGTATGCTTGATAGGCATGATGTATGTGTGTGTTACATGTTGATATGAAGCTATTTGTGCATCCTGCATCATGACATGGGCACTTGCATTTGATTTGAGATATGTTTTGCAAAAGAACAAGAAAGGTTTAAAGTTTTCGAAAGACAAAATGGCTGCTGGTTGATCACAGGGTATAAAGAGTCACGTCTGCGAAAGCAGGGTATAAAGAGCGTGATCTGTGAATCAACAGCAGGGTATAAAGTATGTTATGGGGCCGTGGACCTATCAGCACGGAAAATGAAGTATTTTATGGGGCCGTGGACCTATCAGCACGGATATATGATATATGTAATGGGGCCGTGGACCTTTCAGCACGGATATATGTTATATGTAATGGGGCCGTGGACCTTTCAGCACGGATATATGTTATATGTAATGGGGCCGTGGACCTTTCAGCACGGATATATGATGGCTGTGGGCTGATCACCCACAGGGTATAAAGTTCTGCTACGCGAAGAATATGATATGTAAAGTGATGAAATGTTTTGTGAAATGGCATGCATGACATGTTTATGAAAGAAGACATATGCATGGGTGTTGTGTGTGATTTTAAAGAAGTACATGCATCATGGTACACGAAGCATAAGACTTGACATGCAAGAAACGTGAGTAGTTTATGACTTGCTTATGTGATACGTTGTGTTAACGCATGTTGGTTCTCGTATCTGTGTTTCACATATGTGCTTTATCTGTTTTGAGAAGTTCTATTAAGATGCCATTGTGCTAACCCGAGCACCTTATTTTGGGCAATGTTTTATTCACTGGTGACTCGACGTGTGTGATTCGTAAGGTGTATAGACGTGGTTACTGGCTGGCGAAGTTTTCGCTAGAACAATCATTCTGTTCCTTTTCAGGTGAGCCTGAATAGAGTTGATATTTATCGAAGATGACGGCGAGTGGGCTCAATGGGACGATGGACAAAGGAATAGATAGATGCTGGATTATTCTGTTTAAGTTTGGAGACTCATTGTTATTATGTTGTTCTAAAACTTCTGTTGGCTAGATGAACAAACAGTTTGTTTTTATTTCCGCTGCATTTTATGGATGTTTAATGACGATGAAGGTTTAAGTTTTATGACGTTTCCGCTGGTTTTAGTATCTTACCTTATGAAGAATGTACGCATGATCTGCTTGACGCTTCGTAGTTCTCGTAGTAGCTACGGCGGGTGCACTGGTTCCGATACGGTATCGGGCTGGGGCGCTACAATTTGTCTTTATACATTATCACTATAGAGTCATTTACGGGAATGTTAGATCATATCATACATAATTTGTGAAGCAAATTGGATCAACAATTAAATAGTTTGTTCTAAACATTCCATTTCAAGTGAGTCAGCACGACTTGGAATATGATAGAACAAAGAGCAAACGACTTACTAAATTGGCTGCACTTTTTATATTGTGAAGTAGCAGTTGATCGACACAGTTTGACGCAATTTTATTATGGGTCATCGGGAAACAACCTCTTTGTGTTTCAGACACATGGATATGTTTGCGTACATCTGATCTCTCATATATCGCTATAGACGGGGAGCCTCTAAGGCAACAGGGTAACGTTGTTGTTATTGTAACACTCTTCAAGGTTGATGCAACAATTAAAGAATGTTGGTAAAAATTAACCCTAATGAACTGCTATCTCGTGGCAATTCGTCTGAACTTACGCTTTGTCCTTTCAAAACCTAAACGTTGACACACATTTTTAGGAAAATATATACTTAATGAAATAAACTATTATATTAATTGCTGAAGTAAAAAACCACTTTCAAAAGGAGAAAAAGCTAATCTTTTGGTGTTGAGATCTTCTCACCCCTACTTTCCTCATCATCTTTGTCACCACGCGACACGTGGCAGCAAGGGAGAGTG
>AP025065.1:29829160-29881471 GCA_036186865.1 Eustoma russellianum
ACGTGGCAGCAAGGGAGAGTGGTGAGGCTAGATGAAGGTCACCTGCATCTAGTCTCACCACCCTCTTTCTGCCACGTGTCGCGCGGTCACGCGTCACCACACCCCCTTGCGGTTAGGGGATCCTATCCCATTCTTGGGAGATATCTTTTGAAAAGTGCTTCTAGAATTGACACGTTTGCACGTACGTCACATTAAACTTTCCGTCATCAGGAGAATGAAATTCTCGGAAGCAAATTTTGATTATAAATGATTAAACCGATAGCTCCGATTTCTAACGTGCTTATAATCATGGTTTAATTTGTATTTGGTTTCCTTCGAATTAAATTAATTCTTTAAGATAGATTTGATATAGTAAAACTAGTTTATGGATAAAAAATTCAAAAAGATAATCATTCTAATTAATATAACGAACTTGTAGTATAAAATAAGCAATTTTTACAATATCATCAATCATTCTTGAAAGTGTGCTTATCTGAACCATGCGCATAAAATTACAATAAGACTTTGTAAATTCAGACGTCCTTAACATTTTGTTTGGTTTTCATAGTCATGTGTTTGTACGTGCACAAAACCTCAATTGTGTTTAACTTCATATTGGGAAAAAAAAAACACCTAAAATCGTTTCCTTTAGGAGTCTACAAAATAAGAGGCATAAACCAATTTCGCCTCTATAATGTGTAAAATAGACTATGCACAAACGTTTTTTAGGATACGATGACGTATTCATTTTAGTATATAAACTTTTGTATGATTGGATTTATCTCAAAACTCAAAAACATACACCTTTAGATGAAAATATGTAATTTCTTACAATTTTATTTTTAGGAAGCGCATGAGGACCGCTTTCGGTGAGCTTCCATGTGAGGAGCACTCCCAGTGAGCTCCCCATAGCTTGAAACTGTGGTTAAGACTGTAAATGAACCAAGCTGTTCGGTTGATCGGCTCGAGCTTGAGTTTGGCTCGGATAAAAAGTTAATGAACAGAACTTGAACACCTTTTCCTGTTCGAGCTCGGTAAGTGACATTGTTCGTTTAAGGTGTTCGGCTTGTTAATGTTGTTCGTGAGTTAAACGAACCAAGCTTGAACAAGTAAATATGTTCGTTTAAATAAACGAACAAGCTCGGCTCGTTCGCTAAGTCAAATGAACAGAGCTTGAACAACGCAATGCTCGGTTCGTTCGGCTCGTTTACAGCCCTAACTGTGGTGTTCTTCATAGCAAAAGGTCCAAACGCCAACGGCCTCTCACACCTCGACCCGACGAGATATTTAGGAAGATGTAAATCAAGTATTCAGCGGTATGTTAAGGGATAAGCATAGAATACGCAGACCCACACGAAATTGTGGTGTTCTCAGTTTTCAATGAACGTTTTTCATATCTTCCGTGAGGGTTATCTAACTTCAAATAGGTGTTTTTGAGTGTTTTAGATATCTTTTATTTCAACCAAACTTTATATTAACTTTTGTATTAAATTGGAGCAGTAAATGAAGCACTCGTAGATTTTCTTTTCCCATAAATTCCTACATAGCCATGTTTAGTCCACTTCTCTTGATATTGTTAATTTACCTTGGGAATTGTAAATCTATGCTTAAAACTTTTTTTTATTTATTTAATAAGAAATGTAATGCCATAAAAATATTAATATAATTGTCTGGCTGTTGAAATAAACGATTGGGTGTTTCAAGAAAGAAGGATAATTGATTGAGATTTGATTATGGAATATCCGAGAAAAGGTTAGTATTATATATATTACTTATATTTCTCTTTCCTACAATAGAAAGAAAGTAATAAACTTTTATCACTTATGTGTCAAATAAGTACCAACTCTGGGTTCATAATGATGAAGGGGGAAAAGGCATTCAGAAGCTTCATAATCTTGATTTTTTATTTTTTATTTTTAGTTATTTGTATTGTTCCTTTTTTTCTTTGATGTTCTAGACCAGAATTAAAATACATGAAAATTAGAAGATGCATCTGCAAATGATTATTATTTTATTGATTTCAACTTTGTTTTTTTTCACTTTGTTACTTTTGTTCCCATGTGTTTCCTCCTCAACCAAGAAAAGAAGGGAAAAAATAAAACACATGAGTAATTAGTATGGTGTAAAGTTGTAGAGGGACCATATCAAAATATAAGTGCATATGCCATACATTATTAATTAGTTATAAATAGTTAATTCTTTGTAAACGATCATATATTTGGTCTATTTATATTATCAACGTCCAAAATTGAATTTGCATCTATCTACTTGCGTGCGTATATACAACAACATTACCACATTGCCTTAGATGCTCCTGCTTATGACAGGGTACGGGAGGGTCGGATATATGCAACCACACCCATGTGTTAGAAACACATAGAGGTTGTTTCCCGATGACACATAATGATGCGTCAAGCTGTGTCGATCAACTGCTACTTCACAATATAAGAAGTGCAGCTAATTTAGCGAGTCATTTTGCTTTACTTCATCATATTCTAAAGTCAAGGAAGAGTGGGTCATTGACTCTATGTATATATGCATGTGTGTATGTGTGTCTATATATGTGTGTATATATATATGTATTACATATGTGTCTGTATATATCAATTTTATTTGTGTAACATTAATTCTAATACGTTCTAGGAGCCCTTAGTTATCAAAACTCTTAGAAAATAAGTGATAATTTGGTTTGTCAAATGTGTTTGTGCATATTATAGTCATTCCTCTTAGTCACCAAAACACTTCATTCCAGATTATCACATGGACTCCACCTGTCCTCTATAGTCACATAACATGCTAAAGTTAAAACTATTGTTTAGTGACATTGCCTGAAAAGGCATAAATTTAAGTTAATTAATTATCATGTGAGCGGATTTTCCCATGTCTGTCTCCTTAAGAGGAAAGAAAAATATGATAAAAAAAAACCAAAAAGGAAAATTATGGACACGTGAGTCAAATTCATTGGTTTTCTAGTGCTTTACACGATTAATGCTGTGATTAGTCCCACTTAAATATTTTACTCTTACTAAGTTAATAGGTATAATTCCAAGGGGCTTGGACCATGAGACGTGGCTATTTCCCTTTCAATTGATGTTTTTATTGTTCACATCTGACTTTAAGAATATTGTAATATGAGATCTTATTTGATTCTTTAATGCATTGTTACAGTATTTCATGACAAAATTTTGTCCCTAAACTACCCCTTGCACTAGATAGAGAACTTCCAATTTATTCTCCCTCCTCCCAGAAACCATTCTTCTACAAAGTCCAACATACAAGCTTTATTCTCATTTTATTGTTCATATGCACTTTTTAATATAGTGTATTGATTTTATATATATTGCAATTATTTTGTTGCAAAATTATTTGTTTCGTATTATGGAAAGTATAAGAAATATATAATATACGTTGAAAATCTTATTAGAAAATATGTAATTGGACTACCTGAAAATAGATGAAAAGTAGGTAACATGACTAAGTCTAGTTACAAATAATTAAGATAGCATAATTGGATCTGATTTATTGACAAAACAACTAATTGAATCGATTCCTTAGTTAGTACAATATTAAGAAGAACAAAAACACAGAATATGAATTACAATATTATGTGGATCCTATATATATATATATATATATATATATATATATATATATATATATATATGTATGTATGTATATATATATGTATGTATGTATATATATATGTATGTATGTATATACATGTATATGTATATATATTTGTTATTCATGGCACCATGAGAAACTAAGTATGGGTCTAATCCTTCTAGTAACTAAAAATATAGGTTAGGCAGATTGAAGATATATGTGAGATAAATGGTAAGGTTGATGTATTGTGTCTTTGAGATTACGGGTTTGAGCTACGGAAACAGCCTCTTGTACATCAGACGCGAAGTTACTGGTCCCTACTCGGACCTTGCGCAAACGCGGAAGCGTAGCGCATCTGGAACATAGGTAAAAAAGAAATAAAAGAAAAAGAGAGAGAAAGAAACGGGGAAAAACTTCGCAAAACTTCAAGTGAGGAACATTTTGGTAATTTTGGTATTAATGTATAAAGTTAGACGTCACGTTCACATGATTGCATGAATGTATGATGATGATGATTCATGATAGTGATGGAGTTGAGGGAACAAACGACAAGATTGGAAGCAAACATAAATACGTTACAAAACACATGCAATTTCTTATGCCCACAGTTTACACAACAAACTTAGCAGACTTATTAGAGCATCCATAGTATTACACCAAGAAGAAGAGAAAGAAGTATGAGTTTCAGAACGGGAGAAGAAGGCTGGAGGAAGGGACCTTGGACCAGTGAAGAAGACAGAGTGCTTATTCAGCATGTGAAGTTGCATGGTGAAGGCAGATGGAACTCTGTTTCTATGCTTACAGGTACTCCTTTATTTCCATTTTTATGCTTGTTTTTATTTTTAAACTAATTTTCTTTTTTTATTTTATTCTATTTGTTACATGTCGAGAAATTTCACTTATGGACTTAATCCATATAGATCGGGTGGCTTTAGCCCTTAAGCCCGATACATCATTATTTTGGATTTATTTGGATACTACAACAACCATACTCAGTCGTATTCTCTTTTTCTCCTCCTTCTTCTTTTCTTTCTCCTCCTTCCTTTATTATTATAGACTTGTGCATGGGGTAATAATGATATTTTGCTTTTGCAGGGCTGAAAAGAAATGGGAAAAGCTGTAGATTGAGGTGGGTGAATTATCTTAGGCCAGACCTTAAGAGAGGCCAAATCACTCCATATGAAGAAAAGGTTATCATTGAGCTGCATGCCATATGGGGGAACAGGTTGGTCACTACTTAAATATTGCCAATAATTTTTCATGTTTCTTAACAATATAGGCAAATTTATAGTGTTCAATGAGTAAATATAGTAGTTATTCACCAACCAACAAAAAGTACAATAATGAAGACCAACCCCCTATTTTATACAGTGTCAAATATTAATTATTCTTTATCTGATTAGTTGACGAGTGTTTGCCCAATGATATATGCATGTACCACCACCACTAATGTCTCAACCATCTTGTCTCTACTGTATTTGATTAAAATAACAAGTTGTTTAGCATAAGGTTTTTTGGTTAACTCTTCAAATATTATTGTGAAAAGACACTCACTTCTAAAGTTAGCAGTATACATACACACATATATATACATATACATACACATGTATATATACATATATATGTGTATACATATGTGTATGTATATGTGTGTGTATATTACTACCCTTTTGTGATACTAAATGTGTATATTCAACGTATACTTGATCCCATGTAGGTGGTCAACAATTGCTAGAAGTTTGCCAGGAAGAACTGATAATGAAATTAAGAACTACTGGAGGACTCATTTCAAGAAAAGAGGAATTCCCACTTTGGGAAATCCACAGAAAGCAAAAGCAAGACTTCTGAGGAGGCAAAACTTTCAACAGCAGCAACAACAGCTGCTGCTATATGAGAAGCAACAAAATGCTCAAATGGCTGAAATGGAAAGCATAAGTTTACTGCAAGAAAAATATACCACTAATTTTATTAAACAAGACTATGAAAATCCTAAAGACTATGCTATTTCTAATAATACTACTGATGATCTTGGCTTCTTGTATTCCATGATCAACAACCATGTTACTGTTCCAGAGGCTATGATTGAGAACACCTTGTGGGATGGATTGTGGAGCTTTGATCATGTCAATGGCAGCAGATGTTACTCGACCGCGACGAGTTCAGTGAATCCCCTGCATAACTCTGCAACTTCATCATCTTGATCTTGTTTTTTTTGTTGAACTTGATCATCTGATGATGAAATATCGCAAAGCTAATCATAGGTTATTAAAAAAAAGGTTATGGTACAAGTCATTTTTGAATAGCAGCCAAAAAAACATCAGATGAAGACTATCAAGTTATAGATATAGTTTCTATGTGTTGGAAGCTTTCAAGTTGTAAGACATGCAGTCTATGCACGTTATTTGTACTATACATGTCAAATAATTGTAATTTCCCTCCAAACACTGGTGCTTGTTTTAATTTATTTTTGATAAAATAGGGGTATAAAAAGAGTCTGATGTTTCTAAATATGCTCATATCAAACTCATATGATAAATAAATATTACTTTTTTGAGGTCTCTTGGTCATTTCATCTTATAAGCGAGTATCATGTCACGTTTCAGAAAATAGATATTTATATTATACAGAATATCACGTCTAAATTAGACGTAACACGCAGGAAATCAAGTAAAAACAATAATAGAAGATTTATATAATACCGGTTAATGGAATAAAGCAAAATGACTCACTAAATTGGCTGCGCTTCTTATATTGTGAACTAGCAGTTAATCGATACAACTTGACTCAATTTTTATTATGAGTCATTGGAAAATAGTCTCTATGTGTTTCTAGTACATATGTATGGTTGCGTACATCCGACCTTCTATACCCGTCACACACAAAAGCCTCTATCGCAATAGGATAATGTTGTCGTTGTAGATAATACCGGTTAATATAAATAATCGTCCAAACCACAAAGAAAGATATTAATATCTTTATGTAGTGGTCAATCATTAAGAATGTACATCAGCAAACACAACAATTCAACCTGTTACACTTTTACTATCGCTATCTAGTCTATCTCTTACACTTTACAAAAGGCAATTTGTGCACAGTCTATCCAACGTTACTTATCAACAACATCAATACATATTCATTATATCTCAACGACAGCAAAAACTATCGTTAGGACACCATTACCTATCACTATCAGATTTTTTTGTTCTTTTTTTTTTAAAAAAAAATCTGCCGTGCATTTTTTTTTTCTTTGAACACAAGATTTTACTGTCTCTAACTGCTTGTGCAGGAATATATTAGATTGGAAAACGAAATTAAAGATACAAAGGTTGTTCTTGAAACAAGTGTTTGTTGTGTTAGTCATCTTATTCTTATGGTTATGGTTTTGGTTTTGAATAGTCAACTCATTGGTCCTTTTCCTAAGCCAAGTTCATTTTCTGTTACTCCCTCCGACCAAAACAACCATCGTCAGTATATCCCAACGACAGCAAAAGCAATCGCTAGGGTCTAGGAAGGGTGAGAGGTAGGTAAACAATACCCTCGTACCGAAACAATGGAGTTGAAAAACTGTGCAGAATATCAACTAGTCTGATTCAAATTGCCAAGGACTAAATCAGGAAAATTCTAGTTTTCCTTCACCAATTCAACTCATCAGAAACTGGCAGTACATGAATGATTCAGTGTCCCATACTCCATGATCCTTTCAAAGGCCAACTTTTTTCCAGCATTATAAAGAGCAGAGGCTCAAGAATGCTTATACCGCATCCAGCAATCGTTTGTGCAAAACTTTGCACGTCTATGCTCGAGCTCATATGGAACACATGAAGGCCTTCTATCATCATTGACCTCTTTGTTTCAAGTACCCTTCTCTCAAGCCGTTCCGCCGCGGTGAACCTGATGGTTCTGCAAGTATGTCAGTGAAAATGAAATCCGACATGTTTCAGGTGAGAAATGCTCCACTTCACGCAAGCAGGCATCTGACTTCAACATTTTATTCAACTTTCAAAGAGTACAAGATTTTCATACTCAAAGTGTAGTCAGACCATCTGATTCCGGAGCATGGAGAAGGAATCTACAAATATAATATGGTTGTGAACTGTTCTTATTTTCTTTTCTTTTCCGCAAAGCAGACTAACACCTCAAGTTGGATGATCAACCCCACATGTTTGATTCTTTTCCTCTTCTGTAAGAATACATAGGATCAAAGGCGAGTTTGCTCACTCTTCTTTTTGACCACCTATGTGTTCTGTATTCGTGTTTCTTTTCAGTTGATGACTGCACAGTAGGCACAAGATTAATCATAGCCATGGGCAGTAGCGCTGCAAGAGACTGAATCATAATACCCAACGATAAGCTTGAGTAGTTATGTGTTGTGATACCGAGAACAGAAGCCAGACCAACACCCAAAAAGCTGCTAACTATTGATGATAGACACAAGGTTGATGCCAAGAATGACACCAAAGATCCTTCACAGCCAGGAGGAGCTAAACTTGCAAAAAACACAAGGAAAGGCAAAAGCTTAAACTGTGCAATAGTTTCAGCAAGTCCAGCAAAGCAAAGAGCAAATCCTTCATTTGGGATTCCCAATTTGAGATTTACTTGGTTTACAAGTGCAAGATCAAGAAGAAGGGATAAAGCGTATATGATCTGCACTGTTCCAATCAATTTTCGCATTGATGTATGCTTCCAGAAGCGGTCATACATCACCGTCAATGAGAGAAGCATCAACTGGCCGGTCACCTTTGACATCCCTATAACTGAAGGAGCGAGATTGAGACACTGAGTTTGGTAGCAAAATACAGAACCTGAAAGGGTTGGAACAATCACAAGGGAAGCAACAATCCATAGAAGAACGGAAGAGATCCTTTCATCTCTTATCACCATCATGAGGGTACTATACTGTTCTTTGACACTTTCTAAGATTGGTTTCCTTGCATCATTAGGATGTTGATGTAAACCAAGAGACTCCTCTCTTGTTGGGAGGGTTAATGTAAGTTGAATAGCCAACAAAGCTCCATATGCAAAGAACAGGGACTTAGGATCTTGTGTTTGTAGCAAGAAAAAACCGCCAATTAAGTTGCCTAGAATTCCACCAGCAGCAGAGGTCATAAGTGCGTAGGACTGAGGGGCTGATATTTGGTTCTTCTGACCATATTCTGCAACAAGAGCATCCTCACCAACTTCTGATATAGACGCCCCAAGATTGCTGAGCAGAACGCATGCCATAAGGGCTGGAAGCGCCTTACTAGCAGCTGGGATTATTGCCAATGGAACCCAAGCGAGAACCTGGAGGAAGACTAGAAGAAAATAAGACAAGAGAATGAGTATTTAACAACGTTTGCAATCGCTGTCATTATAGCCGTCTTCACTCAACCATCCAAATATATTCCTTTGTTATTTTATTTTTTCCTTAAGTAAAAGTTCATATTATTTACAAAAAATTAGTGACTGTTACAAAAGTAAGGCATAAAACTTGCGAGTATATACACACTGTTTAAGCCAGCTCTAAAAGCAAACCTGCATACTACAAAACGTCCTACTTTGCTGCAATGTTTACATTATGTCTAGTAAAAATCTGGTGACCCCCATTCTTCGGTTATAGTTAGGATAAATCTAAAAGAGAATGGCGTCTATGATCCTAAGAAAGAAATTTTTCTTTTTGCTTCTTCCCCCTCTATCTTCAGATACTAAGGTGGAGTTTTGGCAGTACCCTAGGGTGTAAACTTTCACTTGGTAGAGCAAGATAAAGTATTCATGGAGAAGACTCAATCAAGTCAGAGTAAAGCTGCAGCTTTTATCTTCATGCACCAAGAAGTTTTATGGAGAAACTGGAATCTAACCACACCACCTTTTCAGTTAAACTTTCATAATGCATGGACGTTGTAGAAAGAGCTAAGAACCAAAAGAAGATGACAAAGTTCAAGCCAACAACTTGTCATCTCAGTTATTGCTTCCTTCATTCCTTCTCATTGTAGCACAAAAAGTTCCAAACACGGCCTACAACAAGACGGTATTCAAATTTGCATGCACATATGCTCCCACTTCAAGTCCACATTTTGCAACTTCAATATTTGGAACTTAAATACAAGTTTAGCATGAAATCTGGACTAACAAAGCCCCAATTTTCAACGTGAAGACAGTATGATGAGGGCAAAACTAAGATTCGACTTAGACACAGTATAAGATAGTTCAAGAAACAAGAGACTCTGATAACAACATAAGTAAATCAAAAAGCAACACCTTTCAAACATATTAGAGAACTCCATTAACAAACCTTTGACCATATCGAAACAGCGGCAATATAGTAATAAGGCAATCAGCTATAACACTAAATTTGGGATTTTTTTTCTGACACAAAAAGAGCTTTAAAAAACAGGGAATTGAACGCAAGGGGAGGCACACAAACCTCCAATTGAAATCCATGGAATCCTATGATCGCCACCAATAGAAAGAGCATCAGACAGGATTCCATAGAGTGGCTTAGCCACCATTGGTAAATTTCCAGAATTCTGCACCAGCTGCAAAATTGAAGGATCCAATCTAAGGCTAGTCCCCATATGAAAGTTAAGCCCCAACCAAGGAAAACACCTGAAGCCATTAACAAAGTATCCAATTCCACATAAAACCAGCATCTGCTGACAACCCTCAAGCGGAAAAGCATTCTTCTTCTCAAAGATTGGATTTTTATTGTTCCCAGAATTGGGGACTTCTTTAGGCACAACTATCAGAGGGTTTATGAGATGGGTTTTTGATCTTTTCCAAAATTTGCTCATACTGTTCTTGGGTTTGCGATTTTGGTGCTGGCAACTATGAATTATGGACTTCGAATGCAAAACTGATGGCTCTTTTCTGGGGTCTTTGATTCTTGCTCTAAACGGAACCAATGAAAAACTCATGCTTCAGAGAATAAAAGAATTTTACAAGGAGAGTTTTCTGTAAGAACAGTAATCCGTGAAGCAAAAGAGTCTTCTCAGATTCTTTGCTTGATTGTGTTTGGTTTCCACAGTTTGCAAGCAAGAATATCAGTTTAGCGCCATCTGGTGCTTAACTACTCCCTCTCCCCTAAAAATATTGTCTCTTATACTTTTGCATATGTTGAAAATTAAGGCGGAAATTATTTTGGAAAAAGTCGGCAATATTTTTAATTTCTTTCCGAAGAATTTTCTTCCGCTTATGGGGATGATTGATCCCCTCGCCGCAACTCTATCACCGTGTTTGTTATCGTGCGTCACGTGGTAACTAGATGGAATGCTGATGCTAGATGAGAGTTATCATGAGTGGGGTGAGGAAAATATCAGTAAAGTGATCACATCCGTGATTAGGAATATGATTGGTTGTCACTACTCATTAACGCTTATTAGATTTGCTTGAAGGCTGAAGGCTTTGTGACCTTAAAGTCACAGGTTCGAGGCGTAGAAATAGCCTTTGCACAAAATGTAAAGTAAGTCTATATGCATCAGATTCCGAAACGATTTGGCCCCTCTCCGGATGCTGCACAAACACAAGAGCTTAGTGCATTAAAACGCCCTTACATTTGAAGGCGCTAAAGACGCTTCCAGCTGACCAATCAGCCCTCTGATTTTCTTCCTTGCAAAGTCATTAAGTATTAGGATTACCAAACCTAACAATTTGGTGTCCTTGTATAATTTGTTACCTGAATTAGGATTACCAAACCTAATAAATGGTAATGGGCTGTTATACATACATAAATTCATTAATAAATGCAAGGTTTTACTCCAAAGTACGTAACTTTCAAAAAAAAATCATTATGAGTCATCATTGTGATATAATATTTATCTTCCATTTCTAATCGAGTCAAAAGACAATTTCTTTGACTTTGGAATATGATGGAATAACGCAAAATGACTTACTAAATTAGTTGCGCTTCTTATATTGTAAAGTAGCAGTTGATCGACACAACTAGACGCAATTTTCATTATGGGTCATCGGAAACAACCTCTACGTGTTTCTAACACATGTGTATGGTTGAGTACATTCGAAAGCCTTTAAGGCAATAAGTTAATGTTGTTGTTGTTGTATTATGATACAATATTTAATATGTTTAAACACGCAGGATTTACTTAACCTTTTTTTTTAAAGAGGATTCAAACTTGAATTCATGTAGTAGAATTTATTTAACCTTAAAACCAATGTTATTGTCTCATAGAAAAGTAGTACAATATTAAGAATACTGAATTATAATATATGTGTGTGTGTAACACATACATGTGTAATCTAAATTTTTTAAAAGAGTCAGATACTCAACTACTAGGTATGGTAATAGTTTCCTGTTAAGATTAAAGAATGAGACGTACATAAATGGGAGTTGATCCTCTCTTTTTTAGCTCACTTATCCAACTCACAATTAAATTCCATCCACAAATAATATATATCTTAGTAGTTATATTAGCCATTAATAAAATATCTAGCAATTAGTCTGGGGCTTATTTCGTTAAAAGTTGGTGCAATTGAGAAAGTTTTTTGCGACAAAAGAATGGCTTCTCTTTTCTTGGAAAGATTCGGAGGGACCAATCCTACGGCCAACTTCAAAAGAGTTTGCTCCACCTAAGCCCTGTCAGACATCAAATGTCTCTATAGGAAATCTGCTCCCGTGTTCCAGAAATTTGTATCTTTTTGTTTCTGTCGGGTTTATAAAATTATGTAATAATTTGAGGGTAAGTATATGGTGTAGTGTAGGTGTGGCGTAGATATAAAAAAATTGTAGGATTTAAAAAAGATTTTTCAGGCCGACAGCCTTTTTATTTTTCTTTTTTACAACCAAAAATTGACCATCAGATCCGCTTCTATAATTCCATAATTTGATTAATTGATCATGAGGTATGGTGTCTTGCTGTCTTCACACGAAGCATAAAAGGGCGTCTTTCCCCCCTTTTTCTTAGAAGGAAAAAAGCCAGATATTGTCATGAAAAGTTTTCACCGTTCAAGTTCTAATGAATATTGTAAAGAAAGTAAATTAATAGTTCAGCGTCTTTCTAGGTGGAAAGAAATCATACGCAATGAGCCACACAAGTTGTTCACTACAAACTGGACCTTTCGCCCAGACAGCAGACAATGCTGAAACACACAATGCGCATGTCTTTAGAATCGAACCATGTATCTCTTGGTCTTGGAGCAACTTTCAGCCCGAATATCAACTGAGCTATGCACTGGGAGCAAAATTTTGATTTCCCCTTTTTCTTGTGCATATAAGTGAATATTAAAAAGTATAGGTGCAAAATAGATAACTTTTCGGTGGTGTAGTCTCATTTTTATTGTTGAATATCTAACTTAAACTCTTATCATATTTGAAGCTATTGTAGAATGAACAATTACTATATAGGACTAACAAAAGATGTAACATAGTATATAAGAAACGATATAAACAGTTATTTGGAACGGATTTTATTCTCTATTTAGTTTATATACAGAGAATAATTATCGCTAATGGGTAGGAAGAACTCAAACATTAGGATGGAACAAATCAAATATCCCGTTCATCTTAAACACATTTACAGTTAACTTGACAACATAATGTAGATTACATTACGTTTACGAATCAACTTTTTGACGATATTTTTATGACGGAGGAAGTATTCCTTTAATCTACAACAACAACAACACATACCCACTATCTTCCAACATCAAAAATTATCTCTAAGACTGAGAAATATAAGAAACAGACAAACAAGATCTTTATTCCAAAATAATTCTTTATCCTGTCATATTCTTCACATCAACTGATTCTTCAAACTAATTGACAAATTCCTGTTATCAAAAATAAAACTAGTCCAGTAGATGACTGTGAAAGAATACAAATGCTACATAGACTAACTACTTTTGAGTTGCCAAAGAAGTAAACGCAGAAAGAAAGCACAATCCTCTTTGTTCTTAAACAAAATTGTATGTCGCGGAAGCATCCTTTTGCACAAAGTGTAAGGTAAGACTGCGTATATCAAATCGCGAAGCAATATGACCCCTCCCCAGGTCTTGTGTAAATGCAGAAGCCTAGTACACCGGAAACGTCCTTGGTAGATCATCATGAACTTGTTTGAAATCAAGAAGCAATACCGCTTTTCAGCATACAGCATGAACAGCGGATCCCCAGTCTTAACTAAATGTTCAAGCCCGAATTATTTTATTCAATCGGTAATCCCGTAGTCCATTCTTGATCTGTTACAGCATATAAGGAAGAGGGGGTAGCTCTTACAAACTTTTTGCTAGTTAAGAACAATTTCTGGAATATTTGTTTTCATTGATTTTCTTGACTGACAGAGGGTACAATATATAGCCTTTACAACCATTACAATCAAGGAAATAGAATCAATCACGTTTGCTAATTGATTTAGTTACATCAATTCCTAATCTGCATTAACTGTTGATTAGCTCAATTTCCTCCTTGACTTTAGGGCACGTTTTTCTCACACTCCTCTTCAAGCTGAGTCGTCGGATCTCCGATGCTTAGCTTGTACAATACTTCATGATACACTCCACTTGGCACAACTTTGGTGAGTATGTCTGCTAACTGATCTTCGGTTCGAGTGTAGGGTAGACAAATAATTTCGCCTTCCAACTTCTCTTTGATGAAATGTCGGTCTACTTCAACATGCTTAGTTCTGTCATGCTGGACCGGGTTTTCTGCAATACTGATAGCCGCTTTATTGTCGCACATCAGCTTACACGTCCTCTTAGGCGGGAACTCCATTTCTGTTAAAAGTTTCCGTATCCACAGTACTTCAGCCACACCTTTGGCAATCCCTCTGAACTCGGCCTCAGCACTCGATAGCGAGACTATCTTTTGTTTTTTTACTTTTCCAGGCAACTAAATTCCCTCCAACCAGAGAAAAGTATCCTGAAGTTGATCGTCGATCGTTAGGGTTATCTGCCCAGTCTGCATCTGTGTAGGCATGTATCTCCAGGTGACCATTCCTCCGAAACACCACTCCGCTACCTGCTGACCCTTTCAGATATCGTACAATCCGCAGTGCTGCCTCCCAATGCTCTTCTTGAGGTTTGTGCATGAACTGACTTACCACCCCAACCTTAAGCAATGTCTGGCATGATATGAGACAAATAGATAAGCTTTCCTACGAGTATCTGATATTGTCCCTTATCTGCCATTTTTGCCCCCTCGATTATTCGTAAGCCATGGTTTACCATCATTGTTGTTTCTGCCGGTTTACAATCCACTAGGCCAGTCTCTGCCAACAAGTCCAGAATATATTTCCTTTGTGAGATGAAAATACCAGTGTCTGATCTTAGTACCTCGATACCTAGGAAGTACTTAAGTCTTTCTAGGTCTTTCATTTCGAATTCTTTGAACAGCCTCTACTTGAGTTCAGCTATCTCCTCCCGATCGCTGCCAGTGATGATCAGATCATCCACATAGATGATCAAGCAGGTCACCACACTTCCTCGTTGTTTCAAGAACAACGTGTGATCAGAATTACTTTGGCGGTAGCCATACCTCTTCATTGCTACAGAAAATCTTCCGAACCATGCTCTTAGGGATTGTTTCAGGCCATACATCGCTTTCCGAAGTCTGCACCCTTCACCTGGACTAAAGTCATCAGAGAAACCTGGGGGAGCCTCCATATATACCTCTTCTTTTAGATCACCATGTAGAAAGGCATTCTTAACATCAAATTGAAATAAGGGCCAGTCACAGTTGGCTGCTACAGAAAACAGTACTCTTATTGTATCAATTTTAGCCACCGGAGAGAAAGTTTCAGAATAGTCAATACCATAAGTCTGAGTGTATCCCTTAGCCACCAACCGAGCTTTGTATCGTTCAATCGTACCATCTGCTCGGTATTTGATTGTGTACACCCATTTGCATCCAACCGGTTTCTTTCCTGGGGGCAGCTTACATTTCTCCCATGTCTTATTTTTCACGAGTGCCCTCATTTCTTCTTCCATGACATGTCTCCACTCAGGACTCTTTAGTGCTTCTTCTACCATTGTCGGTGTCTTTGATTCATATAATGATGTCTGAAATGATACCGCTTCTCTTGATAACTTCCTTTTTGTCAAGTCAGCTACTGGGTATTTTGTCCTTTTTGGACTATGTTCAGGTTCATACCGCACTGGTGGTACACCTCTGTTCCTACGAGGGGGAAGTTGGTATTTTTCTGCTGCACGTTCATTGTTAGGTGTCTCAATAGTAGTGGAGGTACTAGGTAAAGTAGGTGGTACAGATGGAAGAGAAGGACTTACCTCAGGATGTTCATCCGAGAGAGAGACTCTTGGTGCGTGATCTGACAAGTTGGGTATTACTATGTTTTCAGAGGTATCTCTACCGGATGCCGCATCTGAATGGTTTAAGAGAGAGTTCAAGGGTTTGGCTGAGTTATTTATTAGCTAGTCGAAGGAGTCGGAATTTGTGCGACTATTCTCCCCCTGACTCAGAGACTGGGAAAAGTAATATTCTGTTTCAAGAAAATGGCAGTCCATGGTAGTGTATAAGCGATTGTTTATCGGATCATAACATCGATAACCCTTTTGATTTACCCCATAACCCACAAAGACACATTTCAGAGCGCAGACGTCAAGTTTTGAACGTTGTGCCTTCGGAATATGCACATATACAGTACAACCAAACACTCTAGGGGTGAGGTTAAGGTTTAGTGGTACCGTTGTCTATTGGGCAAGAACCTCAATAGGGGTTTGTAGTTGGAGAATTTTGGTGGGTAGTCGATTTATAAGATAAGCTGCAGTCGCAACGGCTTCGGGTCAAAAATATTTGGAAACTTGGGACTCAATCATAAGGGCACGGGTGATTTCTAGGAGGTAACTATTTTTCCGCTCAGCCACCCCATTTTGTTGTGGGGTGTCAGGGCAGGAGGTTTGATGTATGAGGCCTTTTTCAAGGAAAAATTGTTGCATGTGTTGGTTGACATATTCTCGCCCATTATCGGTCCGTAGGATCTGTATTGAGGTTTGGTATTGAGTCTGTACATGTGCATAAAACGAGACAAAATGGTCAAAAACATCAGATTTGCATTTAAGAAGGAATACCCAGGTCATACGTGTACAATCATCAACAAAAACAAGAATGTAAGAGACACCGTTACGGCTAGATTCCGGAGATGGTCCCCAGAGATCTGAGTGAACTAATGCAAATGGTTTGTTTCTTCGGGTATTATTAGCTGGAAAAGAGTGTCTGTGGCTTTTTGCCAAGATACATGTATCACACGATGACTGAGGTTTATTTTGAAACAACTTTAGAAATAAAAGCTTTAAATAACTTGTGGATGGATGACCCAACCGACGATGCCAAAGCCATGCCTGTCTATCAACCGGACCAAGAGAAAGCATTGCGGTACCTGTATGATCTACCTCATCAACATAGTAGAGTCCACTTTGTTCAGAGCCACGTCCAATGATCCTCCTCGTCTGAATATCCTGCAGTATACAAAAAGAAGGATGTATGAGGACGGTGCAATTCAGTTCTTTGGTAACATGGCTAATAGACAGTAATTTATGAGACAACATCGGGACATATAATCAATTGTGGAGTTGAAGGGTGGGAGACAATTTGATGGTGCCCATGCCTTTTACTGGTGACAACCCCCCATTGGCCGTTTGGATGAATGATTTGGTGGGTACAGTTGGAGCTGTGAAGTCAGAGATGTCATACGACATTGTGTCGGTGGCTCCGCAGTCAAATACCCACCGAAAGGTTTTAGTGGGGCTGGTTTTGTGAGTAAGGTAAGTCTGAGGGTAGGTTCGGGACTGGTTTGTTTTACTGGGGTCGGGCCACGATTTCTGGAAGTGCAAGGGACAGGAAATAATTTGTTGGGAGTGCTGGGGACGGCTTGTGTATTTTGTGAAGGTGCAGGGGTTAAAGGGCAAATTATGAGGGGCATAAGGGATATTTAGATTGTTAAGGGGGTTTTTAGGGTTGGAGGGGAGAGAAAAGGCTGCATTCATCTCCCCCTTCCCTTTTACCTGTCGGCTGAATCTGGTTTTCCCCTTCGCAGCCTACCGCCGTCCCTCTGTCCATTTCTGTAAATCCGGCAAAGCCTCCGGTATTATCACCACCTCCGTTGCCTGTGGTAGCAATGGCGGTCCTTGGACTGCCCGCTACCCCACCGGTAGCGCCTCCTCTTCATCCCCGTTTTCTGGAATCAGGCCACCATTCTGGGTAGCCGATGATTTTGAAGCATCCAGACGCTGTATGCCTTGTCCCTCCGTAATGGGTGTATTTCAGGTGAGCTTTATCGTCATCTATGCGGGAGGATGAAGTTGCCCCAGATGGTGACTCTGACCGCATGCTAGGCCCCTTTCTTCCTGGTATTTTTGCTTTGGAGACTAGGCCATTGCCTAGGCCTCCTCCGCCTGAGGGAGGTTCTCCCTGTGATGTCCCCCCATCAGCCCGCATGATTTCCCTCCTTGCTGCTTCCCGTTGTATCTCTCCGTATGCTTCTTCTACTGTTGGCAAGGGGTCTCTTTTAAGAATGTCCCTCTTTTCCTGGTCATAGTCTCCGCTGACAGCTTGAAGAAGCTGATACAATCTTGTTGTCTGTTGTAATTGATTGAACCTGATCATGTCCTCTGGGCACCACATGGGGTTTGGACTCCGTCTGTCAATTTCCTTCCAAATGGCCTGCAAATGCCCATACACTTTCTCAATAGGCAGGTTTCCTACTTCAAATTGTTGGCCTTGACAGTTAAATCAAAGATCTGAAGGAAATTGTCTTTTCCATTGCTGTACGTGGCTTCAATGCCCTTCCACAATTCTCTTGCAGCCGGGTAATCGATATATTGGTTCACAATTTCGCCATCAATGTTTGATAAAATCCAAGTGAGTACAGTGGAGTAATTTTGACGCCACTTGGAATACCCTGGATCATCTTTAGGTGGAGGATTGGCAGTGATGTGATTAAGCCTTTCTCTCCCGTCTAGGGCTAGACTTATTTTTCTGGCCCATAGAGCATAGTTCTGATCGGTTAGTTTGTCCGTTAGGACAACTGGTTGGTTGGACTGAGTCTCTGTTTGGCTTTTGTTTGGTGCTAAGTTTTGGAGCATCTCCATCACTTGAGCAAGGCTGAAGGTTTGAGAAGGGTTGACCGGTGCTCCCTCTATGTGGGAAACATCGGAGGTGGAGGAACCATCATTCATGGCTGGCGTGTGTTTTGTTTTTTGGATTATTGGTAAATGAGGATTTGGCCGATCATTCTATCCCAGAGATGGAATGATGGCTCTGATACCATGTTTGTTAGTTAAGAACAATTTCTGGAATATTTGTTTTCATCGATTTTCTTGACTGAAAGAGGGTACAATATATAGCCTTTACAACCATTACAATCAAGGAAATAGAATCAATCACGTTTGCTAATTGATTTAGTTACATCAATTCCTAATCTGCATTAACTGTTGATTTGCTCAATTTCCTCCTTGACTTTAGGGCACGTTTTTCTCACACAAACCATATCTGGGACCTATCAAAGGCCCTTACCCTCTTATGCATTCACGGATCGTAGTATTTTTATCCTGTAATTATTCATACGTGTGTTTCTATTTTCAATATAGTCAATAACACACTCTCTTTATAATATGATGTGATAAAACAGAATGACGCTTCTTATATTGTAAACTGACAGTTGATCGGCACAGTTTGACGCAATTTTCATTATGAGTCATCAAAAAACTACATCCGTGTTTTTCTAACATACGAGTATGGTTGCGTACATCCGACCCCATACTCCGTCATAAGCGGATGCCTCTAAGATAATAGTGTAATGTTGTTGTTGTAGTTATTCATGCGTATATAGATACATAAGGTGAGATACTCATTTGGTTGAAAAAGCATCGATAAGGTAATCCAATAGCCAATGAAAGAACAGGTCATATACATTTACATAATTTGTTTAAGGAAGGAGCAATTTCATGAAACCGAGCATGAAATAATGTTCAAGATTATGTCTTACATCACTAGTTCAAGCATAGTAGCTTTCCTTAACTAAAGGATTTATGACCGGCTGATGAATTTTGAAATGATTCAAGAAATTCAAGAAGCTACAAATGAAGAATGAAGAAATTGAGTTTTGAGAGAAATAACCGTCGAAGAGAGAGAAAGAAAAGGAAACCAAATCTTCACACTTGATCAAAATTGCAACTGAAAATTACACGTGCTGCACATTCGGTTGCAGTAGTTAAAGGAAGAGAAAAGCATCAAATTTACCAAACTATCCTTATTTAAGTACTTTATACAACTTAACAAGAAAGGACATTTCGGTAATTTCACATTCTTTTAAATGTTTGCGCTCACAACGTCACCTTCTTCCTTCCATGCTTCTGCATCTTTTACCAGCGCACCTCCTCCATCCTTTTCTATTGTCTCAACACCCTTCCTCAAACCAGACTGACCGAATACATCGCAGATTCCCATGACCAGGATAAGTTTGCGCAACCTTCTTGAGTCTAATGCTTTAATGAATGCATCGGCTAGCTGATGCTCACTACTAATAGGCATTGGTCTAATTACCTCTTGCTGGAACTTTTCTCTCACTACATGACAGTCAATTTCGATGTGTGTGGTCCTCTAATAAAATACTGGGTTCTCTACAATGTGTATTACGCTTTTTTCTGTCACAAAACAGCTCTACATCCTTGCCTTGTCTTACACCCAAGTCATCCAGAAGGTAAAGTATCCATTGCACCTCACAGGTG
This sequence comes from Eustoma russellianum, assembly GCA_036186865.1. Classification (NCBI taxonomy): domain Eukaryota; kingdom Viridiplantae; phylum Streptophyta; class Magnoliopsida; order Gentianales; family Gentianaceae; genus Eustoma; species Eustoma russellianum. The sequence continues at coordinate 29,849,414 of AP025065.1, forward strand.
ACTGCAGCCATGACTCTGTACTCTGCTTCATACGAGGACCTTGATATAGTTGTTTGCTTCTTTGCCTTGAATGATACCAATGCATCATTTAAGAACACGCAAAATCTTGTGACTGACTTCCTGGTTTCAGTGCACCCACCCCAATCAGAGTCTGTAAATGCTTTCAACTGTGGATCCCCTTTACTTGGAAAAAATATTCCCTGTCCTGGTGATCCTTTTAGATACCTCAAGAGTCTATGAGCAGCTTTCACATGTTTCTCCGTAGGAACGTCAAGAAATTGACTAAGTTGTTGTACAACATAAGGTAAATCAGGTCTCGTTATGGTGAGGTGCAACAACTTTCCTATCAATCTTCTATATGCAGATACATCTTGTACCAGTGCCGAGTCTTCGTGAGCTAATTTCAGATTCTGCTCTATAGGTGATTTGGCCGGCTTTGCTCCTAAATTGCCAATTTCTTCCAATAGCTCTAGTGTATATTTTCTTTGACACACCATGATCCCCCTGAGACCTAGCTACTTCTAGGTCTCGGAAGTACCTAAGGTCTCCCAAGTCCTTAATCTTAAATGTTTGGTGCAGAGAAGTTTTGAGAATTTGAATGTCAGGGAGAAAGTCACTGACCACTACAATATCGTCTACATAGACCAATAAAGTTCAAAAAGGTTGTAGAGGTGCTTCGCAGAAATAACGTGTAATCATGTTTGGATTGACTATAGCCATGGCTGATTAGAAACTGAGTCAATTTTTCGTTCCACTCACGACTTGCATGTTTTCGCCCATAAAGGGACTTATGAAGTTTACGTACGGTGTTGGAGTGTGAAGATTGAAGGCCTTCAGGCAGGGTCATGTAAATTTCTTGGTGCAAGTCTCCGTGCAAAAAAGCATTGTTTATATCTAGCTGGTGAACATACCAATTCTTGAGGGATGCCAAGGCAAGGATAAGTCTAACCGTCATCATTTTTACCACGAGAGAGAAGGTATCATAATAGTCAATGCTTAGTTGTTGTGTATAGCCTTTAGCCACTAATCTTACATTCTTTTAAACATTGGCGCGCGCACAACGTCACCTTCTTCCTTCCCTGCTTCTGCATCTTTGACCAGGCACCTCCTCCATCCTTTTCTATTGTCTCAACACTGGCCTAAGAAACGGGAACATCCAGCAGTTAGGTACCCCTGATATTCCTGCTTAGACTGTATTCTGGTACTTTAGATGTCAATTATAAGTCATTTGAGGTGTCAGGTCAAGAATAGTTTCTAATACTGAAGGAACTTCAGTGAGATAAGAGACCTTGAAATCTGGCTTATGTTCCACATCTTGGTACTCTAGTTACATATAGAGTCGGGAGTCTCAATAGAATCAAGTTCTCTGTCTTCTCGGATGCAGGTATTGTTTATGTCTCTCACTCTCTCCAGAACTAGTGATAACTTTGATGTTGTTGTGATATACTATCTAAATTAGTAAGAAGACAACATAGGCACAGTCGAGAAACCTAATCGACAACTGATAGACACAGCCGAGAAACCTAATCATCAACTAAAACAAAGTACGAAGATCACAACTGATTCCTTCCGTAAAACTCTCTTAGGATCTGCAATGTCACTTAAAAGGCTGATCGAATATTTAAGTACCCATGCCAGAACAGTTTCTCCCTGTGTACAAACCATATCATAACTGTTATGATCCAACTCTTATTCAAATGGGCAACTTGGTAGGTTGATATCCACTTTGTACCACACGTGTATGGAAAAATTTTAGTAAGCATGCATAAACTATTTCGTACAACAATTATAAGCACAAAGTTAGTCATCTCTCTAGCTCCTTTAACAAAACTTGGAAGCTAAGATTAAATTTTAAACATGGAAGTGATTGACAGGAAATGTAGATGGGCAGGAAACTCACATCGTCCTTAAGACTATTACCAATCATTATAACTTCATCAGTGGACTCTCCAAGCGGCAGAAAGTATGCAGCAGTGGAGCAGGATCTAGTTTATAAGGACGACACTCTCTGCCCAATGCTCGCGAATAAGTCATCTGTAGCAACAAAAAAAAAAAAAAAAAACTAGGAAGCGTTAAATCCCTTGCTGTTACACCAGGAAATTTTCGAATTGTAACAGGAAATTTTCGAATTAGTCGTGACGTGTTAATTTAAGAATTAAGCAGCCGTGAGATGTAACAACTATCTGGAATTAAGTTAAATGTAGCGTGTCGATCGTGTTCAAGAAATTGTGGAATGATATAAGGAAGTTACATGGGTATATGATAAAAGAAAATGTAATAGATAAATAGTATATATAGATATAATATATAAAAAAATCCCGTAGGACAAAAAAAAATTGAAAAAAATAATAATAAAATAATGCTTAAGGGATAAACGTGGGTTTGGGAATTAAATATCAAAAAATAATAATAAAAAAAAATAAAGCAAACATGGATTACGTGGGGGATAACCGTTCCCCCCACAAATGGCGCCTGGAGGTGAATAAAATAAGGGCATCGGTGGATGGTTAAGAAAAATGAAAAAGGAGAAAGTCACCGTGAAGAAAGAATATAGTGAAAGGGTGCAAAAAAAAAAAAGAAAACTGAGAAGGGGCAAAATGAGAAGAGAGAAGAGGAAAGAGAGAAGGAGAAGGAAAAAGGGAAGAGAAGTCAACCAGGTTTATTCTACTCGCGAAGTTTCTTGTCTGCAATCCAAGTAGGTTCCTTTTCCCCCTCCAAATGGGTATAAGTCAAGCATACTTTAATGGTAGATTTTGTGTTTTTGTTGATTGATTGTTGATATCTATATCACGTTGTTGCATCTGTGAAAGTCTTGCTATTTGGAGTTTACGGAATGTGTCTACTTGTTTTGCGTTGCCCAAATTGATTTTAGGAAAAAATTTGATAATCAAAATCATCATAATTTTGGACAAGATTAGAAGTCTTCATTTTGTTTTTGGCCTTAGTATAGGTTCCTATAGATTGGAAATAGATGGGAATATAGATCGGGCTCGAAAAATGATCGCCGGAGGCGGCCGGAGCGCCTCACGCGCCCCCGAAGTGGTCGCGCGTGGGCTACACGCGCGTAGAGGGGGCTGCTGAATGCGTATGGTATGGAAATTTTAAAAAAAAATTCTTCGGTTAGGGCCGGCCTGCAGACTGCGCAGATCAGACCGCCCGTTAGTGGGCCGCTGGCTGGCAGCTGCAGCCAGCCCATTTAGCTTAACAAATAAAAAAAAAGGGTTGACAGCTTAGCGGACCAGGCCGAATGGCCAACGGACCGGACCAGCTGATGTCGGCCCAAATTAGCGGATTATAAAAAAAAACCTCTGGACAGGCCGGATCCTGGCGGGCCGGACCAAGTTGGGACGCGGATCAGGGCTGGCAGGAATGGCCAGCCCAAAAGTAATTTAAGTAATTAATATAATTTCTGAAATTCTGTTTATATTATATAATTAATTATAAATAGTAGAAATTATAGGAAAAATATAATTAGACATCAGAAAATTATAAATAAATCCTAGAAATTATAAAATGGTGAAATTAAATTATTTTCACTAAATTTCAGTAATTGTGATAATTTATTTATTTCGGATAATTAGGTAATAAATAGAAATAAATTAGGAAAAAATGAAGAAAAATATAAGAAATGCACAATAAATGTATACAAGCCATGGAAAAATAGTTTTGACATCGAACGACGATGAATCATTATTCGGGTAATAAATAAGCCTAGATTTGAGTGCCGGAGGATGGTAAGGATGGGTCAGGGGCCTCAGACGATTGTGTTATTTACATTTATGGCACGTGCATTGCATCTTTGGTGGGTCGTGACGTACGGGTCATGGACACTCAGTATGGTGTAAGGTGGTGGGGCCACGCACACTCAGTATTGTGTACGGTGGCAGGGCCACGCACACTCAGTATGGTGACTGTGGGTGGGTACGACCCACAGTCACTCAGTTAGGACCTGGGTTCATGCATTACACGGTGGAGATATCGGCATCCTGTGTGACATGACTTTGTTGCGTGTGACATGCATAACTAGACATGCATCATAATGTTGCGCATTCTTTATTTGGAGTGAATTACTTTTCCGCGTGCTTTTATATGATTATGTGCCATCATGTTTACGTGCTACGTGTCATATCATTCTTGTATGTGCGTCTTATACTAGTTGGAGGCAGGTGCCTACTGAGTGATTTTCTCATCACTCACCCCTATTTCCCCCCTCCAAGTGAGCAAGAAGAGATCTTCGATTATGTCTTTGTTGAGGACGGGGCTGACACGGTGGAGTGGGCAGATTGATGGCCGCAATTAGGGCACGGGACGACCTTGCGGACATTTGTTATTAGTTTATTGGGATTTCATTCGTCATTACCCTGATTAGACAGTTGACACATTTATGTTATTGTTAGTACTGGTTTAGTGTTTTGTTAAGACATATCCTTTTATTCATGGAATTTAATGAATAGTATTTCGTTTCTGCAAAGAAAAAAAAGAATTTTCTACGTCTTTTCGGATATGTTGGAAATCGATTCGACGCTTTGTATTCTCCTTAGTGAGATACGACAGGCGTACTGTTCCCGATACTAGGGTTCGGGAGCGGGGCGCTACAGGTGGTATCAGAGCCGAGGTTTCAGATCTGCTTCGGAAACGCAGAATTAACATGATCACTTAGACATAAGCTATGATCTTCTCCTAGAAACGACAAGTATAACCCTAAAAATGAAGTAGACCTAAGTTATGATTGGGTTAAGGGGAGGTGTGTGCCGATGGTAAGCTTTTCTTGTTAATTACCGTTTTAACCCGCAACCAACGATTTAATTTATTCTGACTAACCTACCCATTTTTCTATGAACTTGAACTCCAGGAAAATGCCTCCAGGACGTGAGCCAGCAGGTAATGGAGGGCACGACGGTGATGAGCAACAGGGTCAGGGGGCCATTCCCCAAGTTCTTACTGATACCCTAGCTATCCTGACTACCTTGGTGGCTCAGCAGCAGGTACAGATGGCTCACCTGTAGCAGCAGCAGGAGCAACAGCAGCAGCCGCCACCACCACCACCACCCCCAGGACTTCGATTCTTTTATAGAGAGATGCAGCATTCCCGAATATCGATGTTTAGGGGCACTACACGGCCAGAGGAGACCGAGATCTGGCTCCAGAATATGACCGAGCAGTTGAGGTTATTGCAGGTTCCCCGATGACCTGAAGGTAGAGGTGGTCGTTTCATTTCTTGAGGGTGATGTGAGGGAATGGTGGCTTGGCGTGCAGCGCCGGTTGACTCCACCGTTGACTTGGGCTCAGTTTCGGAAAGAGTATCAGAAGCACTACATTCCGGAGAGTGCCATCCAGAGGAGGATCACTGAGTTCCAGCTACTTACTCAGGGGTCCATGACCGTGGACCAGTATTCGGAGAGATTTCATGCCCTAGGGAGATATATGCCTTCCGTTATGGATAACAAGAAGGCAAAGATGTCCAAATTCAAGACTGGGTTGAGTCCTCGCATTCAGTCATTGATTATTTGCGCCAGACCGAAGACCTTTGAGGAGCTACTTGAAGTATGCCGGGATGTTGAGAGTGACCTCAGGAAGGGTGCACCAGACGACCGGACGATGCGACCACGAGAGGAGTATCGTCCTGGGAGATCAGGAAGATGGCTGAAGGTACCCCGCCGCCAACAGCCAGGAAGCTCGTTTCGGCCATCTCAGCAGCAAAGGCAGTTTACTCAGCCACTTACTATCGGAGGACCTATATTGACTGATGCACAGCCAGTGAGGGCGCTGGCACCCATTACACCATGTGTCCATTGTGGGCGTTTCCATCCGGGTCAGTGCTGGAGGACCAAAGACGTGTGCTACAGGTGCGGCGCCCCAGGACACATCGCCAGAGACTGCCCCGCACAGAGACAGGCCCCACCCCCACAGCAGGGCCAGACACAGCAGAAGGGGAGGCCAAAGACTAATGCACGAGTGCATGTTATGACACACGCCGACGTCGAGGAGGCTGGCGACGTCGTAGCAGGTACATCTAATTAAGTGTTACAAATTCCAGTTTACCTTTAATACTTTCCTTATTGTGGCTACGTGTTATATGTCTAACCGTGCACATGTTAGGTGAGATATTGATTAACAAGGTTCCAGCCTATGTACTATTCGATAGTGGTGCCAGCCATTCATTCATCGCAAGGAGGTTCGTAAAGAGTTTGAATATTCCACCGGAATGGCTCGAGGTTCCTTACCGCATCCAAACCGCCGGTGATCAAGTATGTGTGCCGCACCATCAATACAAGGATTGTTCGCTGGAGATTAATGAGCTGAAATTCACTGCGACTTTGATCCCGATCCAGATGCAAGATTTTGATGTTATTTTGGGCATGGATTTTCTGGCTAAACATGAGGCCAAGATCGACTCTCGTCAGAGGCAGGTTTGCATGCAGACGCAGAGTAAGCAGGAAACCACCTTTCATGGGGATGTCAAGTTACATAAGGCGCTTAAGAAGATCTACATGAGTGCAGCGCAGGCGCACAGGGCATTGAGAAAAGGTAATCCAGGTTTTCTTATATATGCTATTGGTGCAGAAAAAGAGATACCCTTGTTAGATTCAATACCAGTGGTAAAAGAGTACAAAGATGTATTTCCCGATGAGTTGCCAGGACTACCGCCTAGTCGGGAGGTGGAATTTGAGATTAATTTACTGCCTGGCGCTGAGCCGATATCGAAGGCACCGTACAGGATGGCTCCGGCTGAGTTGAAGGAGCTAAAAGAACAATTGCAGGAGTTACTGGACCGGAAGTTCATTCGACCAAGCGTCTCACCCTGGGGAGCTCCGGTCTTGTTCGTAAAGAAGAAGGACGGCAGTATGAGGCTTTGTATTGATTATCGGGAGATTAATAAGTTCACTATCAAGAACAAATATCCTTTACCTCGGATCGAGGACCTCTTTGACCAACTAAAGGTATCCTTTAATCATTGTAACTCGTAATTGATATTATAGAATTTTCCAAATGATTCCTCAGTTTTGGCATTCTCCAGGGTGCTAAGGTATTCTCCAAGATCGATCTTCGATCCGGATATCACCAGCTGAGGATTAAAGCCGAAGATGTAGCAAAGATTGCTTTTCGCACCAGATATGGACATTACGAGTTTTTGGTAATGCCGTTTGGACTGACTAATGTTCCCGCAGCCTTTATGGATTTGATGAATACGGTGTTCAGGGACCAGCTTGATAAGTTCGTGGTGGTCTTCATTGATGACATTCTAATCTATTCTCCGGACGAGGAGTCACACGAAAAGCATTTGAAGGAGGTTCTGGAGTTTCTCAGGCGGAAGAAGCTGTACGCTAAGTTTAGTAAGTGCGAATTTTGGCTGAAGAGCGTTGCTTTCTTGGGACATGTGGTTTCAGAGGAGGGAATTTTTGTAGATCCCAAGAAGATCGAGGCCATTACTTAATGGCCTAGGCCGACTAATGTGACTGAAATGAGGAGCTTTCTAGGTTTGGCCGGTTACTATTGGAAGTTCGTTGAGGGATTCTCATCGATAGCGGTGCCCTTGAGCAGATTGACATAGAAAAAGTCAAAGTTCGTATGGACCGCTGAATGCGAGCAGAGCTTTGCAGAACTTAAGAGACGACTGACGACGGCTCCCATACTCGCTCAACCCTCCGGCTCTGAAGGATTTGTCATATATAGTGATGCATCGAAGAGCAGACTAGGTAATGTATATAACGTTAAAGTTGACTTTATATGCATCACAATTGTGGCCTAACTGTTTCCTTGCAGGATGTGTCCTAATGCAAAACGGCAGAGTTATTGCCTATGCATCCCGCCAACTGAAGCCTTGTGAGCAGAATTACCCGACGCATGATATGGAGTTGGCAGCGGTGGTATTCGCTCTAAAGATTTGGCGCCACTATCTGTATGGGGTGAAGTGTGAAGTTTTTACTGATCATAAGAGTTTGAAGTACTTATTCACACAGAAGGAGTTAAACACGCGTCAAAGGAGATGGCTTGAGTTGTTGAAAGACTACGATTTGACTATTAGCTACCATCCGGGGAAAGCAAACCGAGTTACGGATGCCCTGAGTAGGAAGTCTAGCTATGCCAGACAGACGCCGTTGGAAAGAGATATGGCAGAGTTGGACCTTGACATTGTGGACTCCACAGCTAATGTCCTAGCGGCATTGATTATCACTCCATCTTTGATCGAGCAGATCAAAGAGGCGCAGAAGGGAGATGTAGCACTTAGTGAGATTCGAGAAAAGATGATGACCAACCAGGTTGATGGATTTCAAGTACACGATGATGGTAGCATGTGGTTCCAGGGGAGACTGTGTGTTCCGGAGGATGAGGATCTCAGAAGAGCAGTACTAAAGGAGGCACATAACTCGAAGTTGTCGATTCATCCGGGTGACACAAAAATGTATAACGACTTGAAGAAACACTACTGGTGGAGCGGTATGAAGAGACATATAGCCAAGTTCGTAGAGAGATGTCTGGTGTGTCAGCAAGTCAAGGCAGAACACCAGAGACCAGGGGGTTTGTTAATGCCATTAGAGATCCCTGAATGGAAATGGGAGCATGTGACGATGGATTTTGTGGTGGGTCTTCCGAGGACAAGGAATGGTAACGACATGATATGGGTGATTGTAGACCGTTTGACTAAGTCCGCACATTTCCTACCTGTGCCAAATGATGTGACCCTAGAGAGGTTAGTTACACTCTATATCGACGACATCATCAGTTTACATGGAGTCCCAGTCAGTATTGTCTCTGATCGTGATTCGAAATTTACTTCCAAGTTTTGGTCAGCATGTCAGAAAAGAATGGGGACTGAACTACGATTGAGTACTGCATTTCACCCGCAGACGGATGGGCAATCAGAGAGGACGATACAGACATTAGAGGATATGTTGAGGTCCTGCGCCATCGATTTCAAGGGGAACTTGGACGGCATGATCAAATTGGTTGAGTTCTCTTACAATAACAATCATCATAGCGCCATCGGCATGGCACCATTTGAGGCGCTTTATGGGCGTAAGTGCAGATCCTCTATTCTTTGGGATGAAGTGGGAGAGCGCGCTATTACAGGCCCAGAGCTGGTTGAGCAAACCAAGGAGAAGGTTAAGTTGGTTCGAGAAAGGCTTAAGGTTGCTCAAGACAGAAGTAAGAGCTGGGCTGACTCGAAGAGACGTCCTTTGGAGTTTGATGTTGGAGACAAGGTATATCTGAAGGTATCGCCGACGAAAGGTGTTGCACGTTTTGGTCTAAAGGATAAGCTGAGACCTCGGTACATTGGCCCCTACGAGGTGCTCGAAAGGATTGGTTTGTTAGCTTATCGTTTGGCGTTGCCTCCAGCGCTAGCACAGGTGCATGACGTATTCCATGTTTCTCAATTGAGGATGTACGTCCCAGATGCGAGTCACATACTGGATTCACCGCCTGTGAGGATCAGACCGGACACATCATATGAAGAGACACCGATTCGGATTATAGACCGAAAAGACCAGGTGCTGAGGAGGAGAATCATTCCATACGTCAAGGTGCAATGGAGCAATCACAAAGAGAACGAGGCAACTTGGGAGCTGGAGGATCAGATGCGTGAACGCTACCCTGAACTTTTCGATTAAGGTACATCGAGTCTCCTCAGTCTTTACGATTAAGTTTACGTCAAGTTTCGAGGACGAAACTTTTTGTAAGGTGGGTGGGATGTTACACCCGGAAATTTTCGAATTAGTCGTGACGTGTTAATTTAAGAATTAAGCAGGCGTGAGATGTAACAACTATCCGGAATTAAGTTAAATGTAGCGTGTCGATCGTGTTCAAGAAATTGTGGAATGATATAAGGAAGTTACATGGGTATATGATAAAAGAAAATGTAAAAGGTAAATAGTATATATAGATAATATATATAAAAAAAATCCCGTAGGACAAAAAAAATTGAAAATAATAATAATAAAATAATGCTTAAGGGATAAACGTGGGTTTGGGAATTAAATATCAAAAAATAATAATAAAAAAATAAAGCAAACATGGATTACGTGGGGGATAACCGTTCCCCCCACAAATGGCGCCTGGAGGTGAATAAAATAAGGGCATCGGTGGATGGTTAAGAAAAATGAAAAAGGAGTAAGTCACCGTGAAGAAAGAATATAGTGAAAGGGTGCAAAAAAAAAAGAAAACTGAGAAGGGGCAAACTGAGAATAGAGGAGGAAATAGAGAAGGAAAAAGGGGAGAGAAGTCAACAAGGTTTATTCTACTCGCGAAGTTTCTTGTCTGCAATCCAAGTAGGTTCATTTTCCCCCTCCAAATAGGTATAAGTCAAGCATACTTTAATGGTAGATTTTGTGTTTTTGTTGATTGATTGTTGATATCTATATCACGTTGTTGCATCTGTAAAAGTCTTGCTATTTGGAGTTTACAGAATGTGTCTACTTGTTTTGCGTTGCCCAAATTTGATTTTAGGAAAAAATTTGATAATCAAAATCATCATAATTTTGGACAAGATTAGAAGTTTTAATTTTGTTTTTGGCCTTTGTATAGGTTCCTATAGATTAGAAATAGGTGGGAATATAGATTGGGGTCGAAAAATGGTCGTCGGAGGCGGCCGGAGCGCCTCACGCGTCGCCGGAGTGGCCGCGCATGGGCTACACGCACGCAGGGAGGGCTGCTGAATGCGTATGGTATGGAAATTTATAAAAAATTCTTTGGTTAGGGCCGGCCTGCAGACTGCGCAGACCAGACCGCCCGTTAGTGGGCCGGTGGCTGGCAGCTGCAGCCAGCCCATTTAGCTTAACAAATAAAAAAGGGGGTTGTCAGCTTAGCGGACCGGGCCGAATGGCCAACGGACCGGACCACCTGCTGTCGGCCCAAATTAGCGGATTATAAAAAAACCTTTGGACAGGCCGGACCCTGGCGGGCCAGACCAAGTTGGGACGCGGATCAGGGCTGCCAGGCCAGCCCAAAAGTAATTTAAATAATTAATATAATTTCTGAAATTCTGTTTATATTATATAATTAATTATAAATAGTAGAAATTATAGGAAAAATATAATTAGACATCAGAAAATTATAAATAAATTCTAGAAATTATAAAATGGTGAAATTAAATTATTTTCACTAAATTTCAGTAATTGTGATAATTTATTTATTTCGGATAATTAGGTAATAAATAGAAATAAATTAGGAAAAAAATGAAGAAAAATATTTGAAATGCACAATAAATGTATACAAGCCATGGAAAAATAGTTTTGACATCGAACGACGATGAGTCATTATTCGGGTAATAAATAAACCTAGATTCGAGTGCCGGAGGATGGTAAGGATGGGCGAGGGGCCACAGACGATTGTGTTATTTGCATTCATGGCACGTGCATTGCATCTATGGTGGGTCGTGACGTACGGGTCACGGGCGCTCAACATGGTGTACGGTGACGGGGCCACGCACACTCAGTATGGTGTACGGTGGCAGGGCCACGCACACTCAGTATGGTGACTGTGGGTGGGTACGACCCACAGTCACTCAGTTAGGACCCGGGTTCATGCATTGTACGGTGGAGATATCGGCATCATGTGTGACATGACTTTGTTGCGTGTGACATGCATAACTAGACATGCATCATAATGTTGCGCATTCTTTATTTGGAGTGAATTACTTTTCCGCGTGCTTTTATATGATTATGTGCCATCATGTTTACGTGCTACGTGTCATATCATTCTTGTATGTGCGTCTTATACTAGTTGGAGGCAGGTGCCTACTGAGTGATTTCTCCATCACTCACCCCTATTTCCCCCCCTCCAGGTGAGCAAGAAGAGGTCTTCGATTATGTCTTTGTTGAAGACGGGGCTGACACGGTGGAGTGGGCAGATTGATAGCCGCAATTAGGGCACGGGACGACCTTGCGGACATTTGTTATTAGTTTATTGGGATTTCATTCGTCATTACCCTGATTAGACAGTTCACACATTTATGTTATTGTTAGTACTGGTTTAGTGTTTTGTTAAGACATATCCTTTTATTCATGGAATTTAATGAATAGTATTTCGTTTCCGCAAAGAAAAAAAAAGAATTTTCTACGTCTTTTCGGATATGTTGGAAATCGATTCGATGCTTTGTATTCTCCTCAGTGAGATACGGCGGGCGTACTGTTCCCGATACTAGGGTTCGGGAGCAGGGCGCTACACTTGCATAAGAAGTAAGAAGGCAGTAAATTAGAAATAAGAAAGAAAAAAAGAAGTCTTTTCCGACTATCAAGCTTGTAAAACAGGATTAATCAGGATTATGTACTACATCACTCCGAATGATAATGCACTTAGATGAGTCGAACGTAGTAGCAGCTGTACTGAGGAGGTATAAGATATAAGCTCTTGAGGTGAAGCCGAATTGAGCAAATAAAGGTGTAATGCCGAGGTGATCTTAGTAGCAGTTCGGTACCAAACTATAAGTAGTCGAGGTGAAGAAGTGAAGGCCGAAGTGAAGAGCCAAGCTGAATAAATATAGGTATGCAGAGCCGAGCTGACGAGGTAAAGGTGCACCTTGAAGCAATAAAGTATTGGCAGAGTTGAGCAGATCAGCTGAGTTGTCACACTTAGTGTTAGACATGTATATAGAAATATATTAGTTCAGATTTCTTTAGCTGTATACATATTCAAGCTGAGTAGTTAACTAGTCGTTACCAAGTTAGAATCTAGTCGTCATAAATATTACATCAAATAGCTTTTAGAAAAATAAAGTCATAGGAAGCTAATTGTTTGTAACATGAATGAATTTATATTCTTCTATTCTCGACATGTATCAGAACTAAACTGATCATTTCGCCCTTTTAACTACATTCTACTCTCTTTTATTTTTTCAATTATTTAAACAATGGCTCCTTCTTCCACCCGGTTGAATATAATGAGGGCCCCCTCTGTTTCTGATCAAGTATCAGGAGGAGGATCTTGTGATCCACAAGTATTTGATGACTTTTTCATTGTCATTACAAGTCACATATTGAACAGAGGTAACTAGCTCTCATGATCTAGAGGTGTAGAAATATTCGTGACGGGTAAGGACAAGGCAGATTTCATATACAGAGCAATTATTGTTAACTGATGCAAATTATAGATTATGAAAGTCTGAAAATAGCATGATAATGTCATTGACTTATATGTTCTATGCGGCCCAACATCTCCAATGATTTTATGATGTATAATACTCTATTAGAAATTTGGGCTACACTAAAAGAGATATATTCAAAACAAGACAACATATCTGAGCTGTATGAAATTGAAGCTTTTTTTTAACGAGCTTAAACAAAGAAATCTTGCAATACAAAAATACCATACTTTGTTGACCAAGGCATGACAGCAAATAGACATGTTTGAAACACATCAGTGGTCATGTATCATTGATTCAAATTTATGTAAGGAAATATCTAAGCAGAAAAGGGTATTTTGATTCCTTACTGGAATAAACCAAGAGTTTGATAGTGCAAGGAGTAGGATTCTTAGTATTAAACTGTTTCCAAGTCCAAAGGTTGTCTTTGCTGAGATCAAACATAAAGAAATGCGCAAGAAGGTCATGATGTGAATAAGCCTAAATACATATACATCCGCGTTGCTTAGCGAACAACCAGTAGAGCTTCAGGCTTGGCTGTTAAAAGACACTACACTCCTGGAGTTAGTAAAGCAATATGCAAATATTGTAAGAAGGAAGGTCATACAGACATTTGATGACTGTTGGAGACTTTAAGCAAAACTTGCACGTTTGAGAAACCACCACTAAAGCCGAACAGTGACCCTTGAAAACCACCTTCAAAAACTTTTTCTGCTGGACAAAGTGCTACACATCTGGTCAGCAACTCAGCTCAATTCAACACAGTGTAGCTCGGCACATCTTAAATATCAGAAACCGACAACGTTCTTACAAAAGATCATATTACAACACTGATCCAATTGCTTAGCAAGCAACGGAACCGAGCTGAATCTGTTTAAGCTACCATGGCAGGTTACGTTCAACCATATACAAGCAATTCGTGAATTGTAGACTAATTATGGGTTGATCCGAATTGGATCAGAAAGTGAGTCGAATCATAAATTTGAACCGAATCGTGGGCCAACCAAATGGGCTGAGCCCAAACCCGAATATGCATATATTTTTTTGTTTCTCAATGCCGCATGAGCACGCGCGTAACTTTGATGCCAGACACTTTTTTGTATTACTGGGCGCGTGTGGGGCACGCTTCAGACCCAGTTCGCCGCCTCCCCTCCGCGCAAGTGTACATGCGCCTAGCTTCTCCTACCTACCTGCCTCCTTTTTTAATCTTGTCTTCTCCAAAATATATATATATATATATATATATATATATATATATATTGACGATTATGAAAATTAAAGGGCAACCTTAAATCTTTGGTAAAGACTGACAAGATTGCAGTAATGTCTTTTACAAACAATAGTCTCTTAACTTTTAAACAATTAAATTCTTTTAAAAGGTACGCAACTTTGTTTTGTAAATACAAACAATATGGTTAGAGGTAGCTCTGATACCAGATGTAAGGTCAAAATAAAATAGTAGAAGCATAAAAGTTATATACGGTCATCATTGCCTAGCTGATGCCTTCATGGAGAGACAAACTTTTAGGAAAGAGAGCTTTCTAGTATATGACTATTGGGACGTATTTAGCCAATAAAAGATACCGATAAATTTACCTATGTCATCAATTTAATAATTTATAAATAAATTATGAGATTCTTAACATCAATTACAATAAATAAATATGATTGGTTGTTACAAACGGTACCATTACCATCACTATTTTTCAAGAACTTATAAGTCATCATCGTTAATTTCTTCCTTAAAAGCAGATATTGCACCACAAGAGCTTCCACCAAGGCTAAAGCATTATCTATAATACATAATGGTAAATCAAACCCACTGATAGCAGCTCATTGCTCGGGTGAAGAAGTTGAATTCTAGGGTTGTTTTGTATTCAACACTGCATCCCGTTTGCCTAGCTGTGCCTGGATCGGAGGAACAAAAATTGGTTCCTCTATTACTACAAGAAATCATTTATTCATTGACCATATTTAACGACCACCTTCAACACCATACACGGTCGCTAATTTGTGACCGTATAAGAAAACAGTTGCAATTTTTACAATTTAGCGACCGTTTTTACGACCATCCTGAAAACAGTCCAAAATTTGCGACCAATTCACAAACGGTCGCAAATTTACGACCGAAATCAAAAAAAAAGTCGCAAGTGACCGTTTTGCATCCGTTTGAGAAACAAACGCGGATTTATGACCGTTACCAAGAACAGTCGCAACTTAGTAACCTTTTTTTTTGCATGAGTCTCAAACTTAGCGACTGCTTTTTATTTTTACCAATGGTTGGAAGCATCTGCTTGCGGTGATTTTGTCTGTTGACACCGTCAGTAATTTGTAACTGCTAAAATAGTCAGTATCTATGACGGCAAAAATAGTCGATAACTTGTGACTGATACAATTGCCGGTAATTTATGACCGCTAAAATAGTCGGTAACTTGTGACAAATAAAACAATCGTAACTGTGTTACTGTTAAAATTGTCGATAATTTACGACTGATAAAACAGTCAATAATTGGCAACTGTGAAAACAGTCTGTAATTTACAACCATTAAAACCGTCGCTAATTTGCGACCGTCGAAGCCCGCGCTAATTTTCAACCAACAAAATCGTTGTTAATTTGTTGTTAATTTGCGACAACATAGACAGTCAGTAATTTGAGACCGTTCTTCAGATAGTCGTTAAATCTGTCGCTATTTTCTGATCGTTTTCAGACAGTCGCAAATTTCGTTTACCAACCGTTGTTTATCGATCAGCATTTAGCTACCGTATAATGGTCGCTATTCAGTTTACGGACCGTTTTTTAGCGTATAGTGGCCGTTTCATGCGGTCGCTAATTAGCCTTTTTTTGTGGACATGGAGCTGATTCATCCTGAGGTTGAGCACTTGTAGAAGTCTCCTGCTTCTTTCACTCTTGCAGCCATTTTCTTTAAGTCAGATTGTGTTAAATCAGATTGGATTGATTTTCTTTCTTCTTTCATGAAAGTTCCCTTGGTTGAAGGATTGTTATGATCATCAGTCATCACTTCTTTTCTTTTATGTAAATTATTCTGCACATATTCTGGTCATGCCGGTACTTTGATTGGACGAGGTGCATCTGATATTTAATGCACCTTTATTTAACTGGGTTGTTGTTTTGTGAACTTGAGGTCACGTATTCGAGTCGTCCGAGATAGCCTCTTGAAAAAATACAAGATAAGGTTGCGTACATCAGATCGCAAAGCGATTTGACCCCTCCCCGGACCCTGCTCAATTGCGGGAGCTTAGTGCATCGGGAACGCCCTTGTGTGTGTGTATATGTATATATGCGAAAAGCTTTTAGGTCTAATGATTGAGTAGCATTTATCCTATTTCCGCATCTCGAGTTCGATTCTCCTCCCTTTTTTTAAGATATATATACGCGCGCGCGCACACACACATATATATATACACATATATATATATGTATGCATGTATGTATGTATATACACACATATTCACACCTAGATATATTGAAATTCAACATCTAGACATACTAGAATTCCGTAGCAATGCATAAAATCAACGGTGTCTCGTATCAAGATACGTACATCCTTATTTAAAATTGTGTTAAGTATCTAGGCACGCATATCGAATGGCAATCCACACATAATAGAAATTTATCATTGTGGGTGTAAACTACACTTATAACACCCTTAAATAGATGCAACAAACAGACTTTTGAGACACTAGCCCGTGGGTCTGAATGAGACATAAATATTACAACCTTGCAAATAGGTTCACCAACAGCCGTTGTTCTCTTTAAACCTTGACATACGTCCCCGGATAAAAATCATTACGGCAAACGCAGGTTTTTCCATAATTAAAGTCTTGACATTCATAAGGCTCACCGCAACCATCATCCGGTGTTTTACAATCATCGCCTCCCAGCACATATCTTCTCAATGTCATGCTTTGTGTCTTGATAGCCACAGCTTCATCTGCAAGTTGTTTTGGCTTAACTTTACATTATACAAATCAATGAATCTATAATTAATTCTTGGAAGAGATGTGCCTCTATATATACATATAATATATATAGATATAAATGTAGATAGATATAGATATAGGTTGCATGTATAAGTGCGTAATGAAACAACAACAACATTACCCCATTGCCTTAGAGGCTCCCGCCTATGGTAGGGCATGGGGGGTCGGATGTACGCAACCATACTCATGCGTTAGAAACACACAGAGGTTGTTTCCCGATTACCCATAATGAAAATTGCGTGTCGATCAACTGGTAATTCACAATATAAGAAGCGCAACCAATTTAGTGAGTCATTTTGCTTTATTCCATCATATTCCAAAGCTAAGAAAGAGTGTGTCATTGACTCCATTAGAAATGAAAAATAAGAACGTAATGAAGAGTTAATAAAAAACCATATGAGCCTACCAGTGATGGGAGCAGCTTTTGTTTGTCCAACACTCTTGGGTATTTCTGCCAAGGCATATCCAATGTCCGGCGCAGGCATGGTAGCGCTCTGGAAGGACCATAGTATACAAAGATGAAGAAGAAAACATAACACCGTCGATGAGGTGAACATATTGTAAGAGTATAAGTTATTTACTTCCTTCTTCTTTGGGTAAGGGCAGGATGGAAGGGGTAGGGAAGATTGTGAGGATCAATTGGTTTGATAGTTAAAATGGAAATGCATGCTTTTTATAGGCATAATCATACGTGAAAAAATGTTGTAATGACAGACTCAATTATTTCAAAATGCAAGATCGTAGAGAAAAGTGGATCCTTTTTGTCATGATCCTTCAGTCAATGTTTTTAGTAACAATTTTGTAATCCGTCCTATCCATCGTATTTGCTAGTGGATATACATATATAGACATACACACAACAACAACAAAAACATTACTCCATTTCATTAGAGGCTCTCGCCTATGGCGAATTATGGGTGAGTCGGATATACGCAAGCATACCTATGTGTTAAAAACACACAGAGGTTGTCTCCCGATGACCTATAATGAAAATTGCGTGTCGATCAACTGTTATTTCACAATATAGGAAACGCAACCTATTTAGTGAGTCATTTTGCTTTATTCTATCATAATCCAAAATCAAAGGAAGGGTGTGTGATTGATTACATCATATATGTGTGTGTGTGTTTTTGTGTGTGTATGTATTTTTATGAGGGAAATAATCGTGATACTGGAGCCGTCTTTATCATTTGGCTACTTTTGAGAACTTCTGCCTTCAGGTTCGACTTACGTCTTTTTTCTTTTCTTTTCTTTACTTTTCTTTTTTCTTTTGGAAATCCTGAACAAAATATCTTTTCTTAATTTGAGAAGAAACCAAAAATTATTGGATTTGAACATCTAGGATTTTAATTTCGTGGCTTCAAATAAGTCAAGAAATGTGACCTTTTAATATGATTGGTCGTATTCAATGCGTCTAATAAATTAAGGTTGAGATATTGTGATTCATAAAATCAAGTCTTACAACTTAGATGAAATACAAGAGCTAGAGGCCAAAAGACTTGGATATCACGATTCGCTGTATTTCTGGTAATATAATACGTCAAATCTCATGCATGACGAACGCTTCAAAGCTGAGCAACCAAAATTGATAAGAATTGATAACAAACAAACATAACAAAATAGTCAGGTAAGTAAGCCTTTTAGTTTATCTAAGGTCGTGTATCTTGTGAATAATGATTATATGATAATGAAATTCTAACTGGTTATTTGCGAACGGTTATCTTGAAGGATTATGTCTTTTAAGTCTAAGTGACACAACTCTTCATTAAAAGGGCATGTCCAAATTATCAAAAGGGTGTGAATCCAAAGGTTATGATGGAAGTACATTTTGGTTTCCTGTGGATGAAGGTCCTCCCTTCACATTGTTCATTGGTTTTAATTATCCATCAAAGTAGACATTAAAGTAATGACTAGTGAAGAGAAACTTACGTTCAATGGTAGAGTCGTCTACATCAAAGTTGAAGTTTCTTTCATCAAAGACGTTTTCGTGCATCGGACCATGAAAAAAGTTACGCTTTTGCACATCGGACCATAGAAAAAGGTACATTCGCTAAATATCATCTTATAGATATTGTGAAATGATTGTGTGTGTGAAGACATAGATTTCTAGATGCTGAAGAAGTATCGCTTACATATGTTATCAGTACCAAGTTTAAAAGTTTATGTTTTCCATACTTTTGTTGTTCACAATACACCACAAAAAGAATTTCGATTACCAATGAAAACCTCACCGACGAAACGATGTACGTCGGTGTTTCGTCGTTAATTTGCGACGCAATAGCGATAAACAAAGTTTCGTCGTTAATTGCGATGAAACTACGATGAAATACATTGTCGCTAACAAAAAAGTAGTCAGGTTAATCCTTTCGTTACAATTTCGTCGGTGTGTTGTCGGTGGTTCGTCACTACTCTGTATCTTTTGTTCGTCATTATTTAGTTTGTAGTGTTTCGTCGCTATATCGTCGCTAATGTGTCGCTAAAATTCCAGAAACATAAACACGGATAAACAAGGAAATAAATTCGTCGGTTAGTAGGTTTTCGGCGTTGTATTAAGTTTCGTAGGTATATCGTCGGTGTTTAGTTGATGAATTAGTCGTCGTAAATGTTTTATTTTACTTTTCGTTCGTATTTTATATATTCCGATTCGTCGCTGTGTCGTCACAGATTCGTCGAGGATTAAACACGTGTATGAATTAAGAAAAAAGAAAGCGATGATTGGGAAACAAATTTATTCATGTAGAAATAAAAATTTACATTATAAAGACGAAAAATTAAAAAAAAAATCTAAAAGAGAAGCGGAGAGGGGCCGTTCACTCTTCGTCATTGGAAGAAAGAGTGGCCGCTACATTCTCCGTGAACTCTTTGAGGAGGCACTTCAGGTTGTAATATCTGGCTTTCAACTTGCGCAGCCTTCTGTTCACGCTATGCAGTTGCCTCGACTGCTGCTGCATGTTTGCTATAAGCATACGGTAGTTGATCTGCGGTTCTGGCATTTCTTGTTGAGGATCCTCTGGCGGCATTGGGTCATGCACAGATATTGAATCATCCCGCAAAACCGATGCTTGTGGTTGAGGAGGAGGCCGTTGTGGAGGTGCACTGTTTGCCCCTCCACGCCTTGGGGTTCATCTATAACGACGGGGCATACTTTGTATTTTGTTTAGGAAGTTTTATAACTTTGTTTATGTGAAATGTAAGGTTGTGGGGTTATATATAGGTAAAAATAGCGACGACATAGAGACGAATCTGCGACGAATTTATCGTCCGTTACTCAACATCGGAAGATGTAGGGGCGTGACACTTCGTTTGAACAAGCGACGAATTAGCGAAAAAATAGCGACGACTTAGCGACGTAAGGTCATCGTACGTTGTAACACTCGGGCACTGTGCGGTCATTGCCGTTGGGTGAATAGCGACGCCTATAGCGACGAAACGCATCATATGGTGTGAAGATACGACGGTTTGCGTCGCTATTTCGTCGGTAAAGCGTCGCTAAATTCCTAGAAATTATAAACATGGATAATCAAGGAAATAAATTCATCGGTTATTAGGTTGTCGTCGTTGTATTAAGTTTCGTCGGTATATACTCGCTGTTTAGTCGGTGAATTAGTCGTCGCAAATTTTTTCGATTTACATTTCGTTTGTATTTTAGCGTCGTCTGTATTTTAGCGTCGTCGAGATTCGTAAGGGATTAAACACGTGTTTAAATTAAGAAAAGAAAGCGATGATTGGGGAAAAAAACTTCATTAATAGAGAATTAAAAATTACAAAATGAATAAAGAAAAAAGTGAAAAAAATCTAAAAGAAGAGCGGAGAGGAGCCGTTCACTGTTCGTCATCCAAACAAAGAGTAGCAACACTCTCTGCGCACGCCTTCAGGAGGCGTCTCAGCTGCGCAGCTTTGGCTTTGATCCGCATATGCCTTCTGTCCAGGTACTCGAGACGCTGATCCTGTTGCTTAAGCACCTCCCTCATCTCCTCTACTGTGTTCCACAGCTCCTTTATTTCTACACGAGGATCGCCAATTTGGCGATCCTCTTTCCGCCTTGGCTCTCCACAGAAGGTTCGGAGGAGTCAGCCGGTGGGGGTGGTTGTGGTTGTGGAGGAACTAGTGCGAGTGCGGGTGGTTGAAGAGCCCGTCCTGGGATCGTACGACCTCTACCACAGTTTGCCTGTCTTAGTACGAACCATATTTGTCTCTTTTTGTATGATTAGAAAGAAAATTTTTGTTTTTTATATTAGGAGAGACACGTCAGTTTGCTGTTTATATAGAGGAAACCAACGACGACTTAGCGACGTAAGGTCATCGTATGTTGTAACACTCGGGCACTGTGCGGACATGGCCGTTGGGTAAATAGCGACGCTGTAGCGATGCTAATAGCGACAAAACGCATCGTATGGTGTGAAGAAACGACGGTGTGCGTCGCTATAGTCGTCGGTAAGCGATGAATGCAGACATTAATAAAAGCACACCATATGACGTGTTTCGTCGCTCAAAGCGTCGCTAAGTCGTCGGTATTTGTGTTTGTTTGTTTTTTTGTAAGCGTTGCTAAGTCGTCGGTATTTGTGTTTGTTTGTTTCCTTGTAAGCGTCGGTATTTGTGTTTCTTTGTTCGTCGCTATTGCGTCGCTAAGTAGTCGGTAAAGTTGCAGGCAGAGAACCATAAAACCATCTTTCTTCTTCCACTCTTCTCCCATTCTTCTCCCATTTCAAACACATAAATCATCACCTTTCAACGAAAATGTAGAAGGAATATATTTTATTGTGTGGGATTTTGAGGTTTTCCACACCGAGAAAAGATAGCTGCTGTTATTTTGAAGGTATATCGAGAAAATGGATCCGAAGAGGAGTGATAGAAAATGGATGTACGAGAGAGTAAACAACGGGGAGTGGAATCTTAGATTTGTTGGATGTCTCGAAGAATTTGTGGATTTTACGACGAGTAATGAAAGTGGAACGCAGATTAGATGTCCGTGTAAGAAATGCAAGAACCGTAAATATATGGATCCGGGTGACGTGAGGGTTCACTTATTGAAACAAGGTTTCGTGCACAATTACCATACATGGTACTGCCACGGCGAATATGCGGGGCGTCTACATCTGCAATTGTTCACGTCGAAGCGGGACTCGGTCAGGTTAATGTCGAAGAAATAGGCGAGGGATCTCAAAACCCGTACATACAAATGGTGCAAGACGCAGCCGCCGGCGCATTTACGGGAGAGCACTACTTACAGATGCATGTCGGGTACGAACGTGCACAGGATCCGGATGAACAGCCGCGTATATTCGTGGAGGAAGATCCAAACCCTCAGGCGAGACAGTTTTTTGAGATGCTGAACGCCGCCAACACGCCGCTGTATCCCGGTTGCGGTAGTCTTACACAGATGTTCATGATCGGTCGGATGACGAGCATGAAGACGGAGCACCGTATGACGGAGAGATTGTATGATGGGATGTGTCAGCTGATGAGGGAAGCTCTTCCCGAAGGGAACACGATGGTCGACAGTTTTTATTCGACGAAGAAACAGCTGCAGGCGTTGGGACTGCCGGTTCAGAAGATCGATTGTTGTTCGGAGGGGTGCATCAAATACAGGGGCATCAACGAGGATGAAGACAAGTGCAGGGTCTGTGGGACACACAGGTGGAGAACGAACAAAAGAAATCGGAACGTGCCAAGAAAGCAATTCTACTATTTACCTCTCGCCCCTATACTGCAGAGGCTCTACGCATCCGGTGCCACAGCTAGCCAGATGAGGTGGCACGCGGAGCACTACACGAAAGACGGTGATATGTGTCATCTATCTGACGACGAAGCTTGAAGGATGTTCGATGCAACACATCCGGGTTTTTCATCGGAGACAAGGAACGTCAGGTTGGGGTTATGCACCGACGGGTTCAACCCGTTCGGATAGTCGGGAGAGCACCTGTCATCGTGACACCATACAATCTACCACCTTGGATGTGTATGAAGAAGCCGTACATGTTCTTGACTGTGATTGCACTGGGGCCTAGGAATCCGAAACAGAAGATCGACCTATACCTGCAGCCATTGATACATGAGCTGAAGTGGTTGTGGGAGTTTGGCGTGGAGATGTTCGATGTATCGACCAAACAAAACTTCCAGCTACGCGCTGCACTAATGTGGACGATCAGCGACTTCCCGGCTTATTCTATGTTTTCGGAGTGGAGTACAGCGGGGAAATACGCTTGCCCTTGCTGCATGAAGCAAGCGAAGACAATGTCCTTGAAACATGGACGTAAGATTTGCTGGTTCGACAGCCATAGGAAGTTCCTAACCAGACGTCATTTGTACAGAAAGAACGTGACGGCGTTCATGCAGGGCATCGTCGAGAAGGACACGAAGCCTGAGCTTCTCACGGGTGTGGAGGTGTTGGAGGAGATAGACAGTTGTGGATTCGTGGGGGTCGCTGATGATCCGGACGGCAGCCACAACGCAGACCTGGCCTGTGACTGTATCGGGTGGAAGAAGAGAAGCATATTCTGGGAGTTCCGTACTGGAAGAGCAATATGATCTGACACAACCTGGATGTCATGCACATTGAGAAGAACGTGTTTGACAACATCTTTAACACAGTGCTGAATGTGTCAGGAAAAACGAAAGACAATTTGAAGGCACGACTTGATATGCGCGACCTCAAAATGCGACCGGAGCTGCATCCCGTTGGCACATCCTACATGATGAAGTCCTCGTATACGCTGACTGCGGAGCAGGTCAGTGCGTTGTTAGCGTGGCTGGGGACGGCTAGATTTCCTGACGGCCATGTTTCGAACCTGTCGAAGAACATCGATGTGAATAACCACGGTTCGCACAGGATGAAGAGCCACGACCATCACGTGTTCATACAACGGTTGATGCCCATTGCATTCCACGAGCTGCTTCCAACCAATGTATGGGAAGCACTAACCGAGATGAGTCTGTTCTTCAGATGTCTTACATCCACGAGAGTCAGGGCGGATGATATGTCAAGGATGGAGGGCGAAATCCCAGTGATCATATGCAAGCTGGAAACTGTATTCCCTCCGGCCTTCTTTGATTCAATGGAACACCTGCCAGTTTATCTACCATACGAGGCACGCGTTGGTGGTCCTGTTCAGTATAGGTGGATGTATCCGTTCGAGAGGTAGTCTTATTTATTACGTGACGTTCTTATGTGTCTAAGCGCGAGCATGCTTACCAATTTATTTCATCATGTGACGTTGGAGTATTCACTATATGAACAGATATCTCAGGCATTTGAAGCTGAACATCAGGAACAAGGAGAAAGTCGAGGCCTCGATGTGCAATGCCTACCTGACGGAGGAAGACTCGACATTCGTGTCTCATTAATTCGAAACAGATATCCCATCGAGGTGCAGATATGTTCCCCAGAACGACGATGGCATTTCCAGATCCGGTGTCCTCCCGATATTCACACATCTGATCAGATTTCACGGACAGGGAAAGGAAATGATATTAGGGGACAACGATCTGAAGATTGCTCATTCTTATGTTCTGCGCAACTGCCGTCAAGTTGACCGTTTACAGAGGTATAAACGATATCCGATTTTAATTTGTAAATATCTTGCGCTACTCTATCCATTATATTACAAAGGTATACAGGGTACTCATTCGTACTTTGCTTCAGCTTGTTCGTTGATTTATTGCAAGAACATTCACCGGGTATATCGCGCGATGCAATAAACAATGAGTTAGATGCCAAGTTTGCTGATTGGTTCAGGCGGCATGTAAGTTTACATATTTGCTGGTTACATGTACGTCATGTGATACGCATTTATTGCCCCGCTGATGTATACTTACTTGTCTTTTTACAGGCGAGCAAAGGTCATCTGGCTGACGAAGAGTACGGTTACATTCTGATACCAGTAGCCGAGGGTCCATTGAACAGAGTCACGCGCTACGACATGTGTTGTGTGAACGGTTATAGATTCCACACAGTCTCCCATGCCAGCCGAAAATTGTTGGAGAACAGCGGAGTGTGTGTCAAGCGGTATGACAGTAGCCCAGATGAGGATGACTTCTACGGCTACCTTACCGACATCATTGAGCTCGAATATCCCGCATTGCCTATAAAGCGGGTGATGCTATTCAAATGCGAATGGTACGATCCAACTTGAGAAGGTTATCACGCTGGCACAAAGGTTTACGACCGATATAAGTTGGTAGACATACACCAAGGGTGACGGTACAGAAAGTATGATCCATTCGTTTTGGCTAGTCAAGCGTCGGTGTACCATCTATCGTATCTGATGACGAGGATGAATGTGAGCTCAAAAGACTGGTGAGCCGTGTGCAAAGTGAAATCGAGCAAGTTTGATGTCAGTATCTAGCCGGGTTCAGATAGCATGGATGCCGCATTTCAAGAAGAAAACCCACGCGTTGTGGATACGACACATGTTGAACTGCACAATCTCCCTCTAAATGACCCGAATGACAGTTTCATTTAAATTCATCTCAACATACAACCCGGCTGACAATATTGAAGATGTAGGCAAAGACGAATACGAGGATGAAGAGGACGACGAACATGTAGATGAAGATGAAAATGAAGATGCGTATGAGGATGCGGATGAAAATGAAGATTGACGTTAGTCAAAATTTTTATGCACCTCTTTTTGGAAAGTGTGTATGTGTTGATGTACTTATACACATATATATACATAATGTGTGTCTGTAAGTACTTTTTATTTTCTTTATATTTTCTATTTTTTTACAATACTGAAGAGCGCCAACGATTTACCGACGAAACATGTCGTCGCAAGTTTAAAATAACGACGACACAAGAAATAGCGGCGACACAAGAAATAGCGACAAACACTCGTCGCTACTTCGTCGCAAAATTTCGAAATTAAACCAGAAATCCCCCTTCTTCTTCCCCATTTCAGCCCCCGCCCATTTCCTCCCCTGCGACTTCTCCCTCCCCCGCGAAATCTCTCCACCGCCGCTCCTCCAGCTTTTTCCATTCTCCGGTGACCTCCTTCCCTGGTTAGTTTTTTTCCTATTTCGTTTTTAATGCTTTTAATTAGTTATAGATTCAACTCTTTGTTTTGGGTTTGGGTTGTGGGTGTTGGTGGTGTTAGGAAATCAACCGAGATCACTGCAAAACGCGCAGCGGAAAACAAAACTTGATCTCCGATTTCCTACCAAGGATCCATGTTGTTCGTTTAATTCAATGAAAGAAACTCGAAAATTACCTTTCTAGATCCGAATTACGCAGATGAAGCAGGTGCGAAAATACGATCACCCTCTGTCGGTATCCACACGAACGCTTCCGTCCGGAGTGCTAGCTCTTCAAACGGCGCTGCTGAAGAACTCGGTTTTTCACAAAAAACGGCTCTAGGGTTTCTTTGATGACTCTGTGTATTTTCGTATGTCTAGTGTATACGAGATACACAAGTATATATACACATACGTAGACATCAAAATCCGAGTCCTAATCGGATTAGTTGATGCCAATCAAAATCCATATCAGATACGGATTCTATCAGGATATTCAAAATCCATATCAGATATGGATTCTCTCGTTATTATCCGATAATACACATGTATATATAATCACCAAAAAAACGAAGATAATAATAATAATAATTAATATCCAATATTAATATTATTAATATTAAAAACGATAATAATAATAATAATTAATATCTAATATTAATATTATTAATATTATTAATCTCAGCCTTACGCATTCTTATGTGTGACCCGATAGGCCCATATTAATTGGCAGTTGATTAAATCTCTATTAAACCAACAAGTCGTAATTGGCCTCTAGCAAGGCATTACAACTACCCAATTAATACGAGTAAAGTCCAACTAGCCTAATAATAGTACATGCATTAATCCCTTTGTCACACGATATCTAGTTTGAACATAAGTCATGGTCAGCGTCATACTTATATAGTTCAAACATATGATTACTCGATCTCTAAGTAGACTGATAAAACAAATGATATTGATCACACTATCAATTCATTTGAGCACGGCCATGCATTTCACAGTCTCACTAATCGAGGGGCCCAAAGATATCTCTCTCAAAAGAGAGGGACAAATTCTATCTTGATTGTTCAATATCCTCTACATAATTTCTATCACATTCAATCATGACCTTTATTATTATCCAGTTACGGATAACGTTTGATCATGTCAAAATATAATAGTCCTTATGTTGGAAACTATGACAATCTCAAGTCAAAGGATTAAAACATGACTATCATGAGATTTACTTATGACGCTAATACATGTAGCAATCTCATGATGGGTCTATCCAATACACTGTTCTCTAACAAGTATCTATGAGATTGATTCGTATTACCATACACATAATCATCTCATGATTATCAAATCAATACTCATACTGATTATAAATTATTTTATCTCCATAACAATAATGAATCAGGGACATATATCAAAATTGTGTAACATACTAACCAACAATAATGATAATTAAACCTCTTTTATTAATAATAAATGCATAACATAAATATCCAAATCATGGCCTAGGGCACATACACTAACAGGTGGTGGGTTGGGGACTATGGGGAGGGATGTGGGGCGGGGCAGTGGTGGTTGGGGGTGGCTGTGGGTGGGGTTTCACCAAGAAAGTTGGGGGACCGCGAATGGAGAATGGGTTGGGGACTATGGGGAGGGTTGTGGGGCAGTTAGGGTAGTGAATGGCGGAGCAGTGGTGGTTGGGGGTGGCTGTCGGTGGGGCTGGGTGGTGCAGGTTTATGCTGGGTGAGGCTAAGTGGGGGCAGGGGTGGGGACTGGGTGGTGCGGGGTGGGGCCGGGCAGGTGCTGGGTTGGGCTGGGTGGTGCTGGGTGGTGTTGGGGTGGGTAAGGCGGTGGGGTGGTGCAGGGCAGTGGGGTGGTGGCGCTGGGTTGGGTTTCCATGTCCGATGACATATGAAGCAAGCATGTTGGTGATCATATGGCTAAGGTATATTTGGGCAGCCTTTGGGCAGCCCCTAATGCTCTTAAATTCTCAATTTTTATGCCTATTTTATGTTACAGTTGATGTATTAAGTAGCTTTTATTTATTTTTCAAGTTTGAAGCTCAAATGATGTATATATTATTGAAGCCATGTATTTTGTTTAGCTAGTTTATGGTTGAAGCCTGTTTGTTGTTAAACTGAATTGTGTTTACTTTGGGCAGCCCATAATTCTCTTAAATTTACCATTTTTATGCATAATTCATGTTACAAGTGATGTATCATAAGGATGTAGAGGTGATGTATATTTTGAAGTGTAATTTGTTTAGATGTGATGCATATTTATGCTTTAAGTTTCAAGTTCAAGTGATGTATATAGGGCTGTAAACGAGCCGAACGAGCCGAGCATTGCGTTGTTCAAGCTCTGTTCATTTAACTTAGCGAACGAGCCGAGCTTGTTCGTTTATTAAAACGAACATATTTACTTGTTCAAGCTTGGTTCGTTTAACACAAGAACAACATTAACGAGCCGAACACCTTAAACGAACGGTGCCACTTACCGAGCCCGAACAGAAAAAGGTGTTCAAGCTCTGTTCATTAACCTTTTATTCGAGCCGAGCTCGAGCTCGAGCTCGAACCAAACTAGCTGAACAACCGAACGGCTTGGTTCATTTACAACCCTAGATGTATACTTTGAAGTGTAATTTGATGATGAAGTTTGATTATGTAATTTGGTTAATCATGTCATGTTGTTTGGATTTGGATTTGTCTTGGGAGAAGCTATTAAGGCCGGGAAACCTCCGATAAACGAATAGGTCATGCCGAAATTTTCAAAATTATTAATATCTTGCATTAAATGTATGTAAACACTTGTCATTTTTTGGACATCTTATTTGTTTGGTCAACCAACCTTAAACTTGTTGAATGTGCCTTTTAAATTTTTCACCCTTGCAGATCTGATGGCTAGTGAGGGTTCACCTACTCGACCCACCTACCCACCAGCCAGACATGCCCTCTCAAGAGAGTTCGATCTGTTTGTTTCTCAGCATGAGCTGCTTGGTTTGGTGTTGACCGCCGCTCTGGCTGCAGACGCGGACCTTTTAGGGCCTGCCGATAGGTCTGCACCCCCCAATCTCCGACGCCATCCACACCCACTGGTTCAGCCCATCATCCGGCGTCTGAATCGGACGAGGGTGTCATACCAGGGCGTCGTGTCCTCCTTTGGTCACACGCTACCCATACGTAAGTAATGATTTATTTTTTTGACACGTTTTCAAATCTATTTCACGAGTTATTTTTCCTAACAACTTCACCTCTTTCAGGTTTGCATCGGACTCGGGCCAGATTTCCGGTTGCATCACTCGGTCCTTCCACCTGAGGCAGGATCCTGCTGGATATGCCTGGTCCCGTGTCACCCCGTAGACACGTAAGTTCTACTGGGATGAGTTTCAGGTATTCAAATTTGATGAATTTCACTTTTTGATACGTAATCGATCTTTACTTTTCTAACCAAATTTTTGTTTTTCCTCCGTATAATAATTGCAGAAGGCGTACAGCTGGCCAGCCGACATCGCCCATGACGTGGATCAGGTCTGGCACCAGAGGGCCGCCAAACGCTACAGGGACTTCGTCAACTCGCTCAAGACCAAGTGGGAGCGTGACCCTATTTCTGCGAGGCCTCCTTACGTATCCGAGGCCACTTGGTCGGGATGGATAGAAGGGTGGCTGAACCCTACTAACCAAGCCCGCAGCGCCTGGAATGCGCCGAACCGACGCAGCGGCAATCTACAGGCCCCAGCACCTACCACACACTCAGGTGGTTTGGTTTCCCACGCCACCACGATGCGTGCTATGGTAAGTATTTTAATATTGGATCATTTAGATTCATTGATTTCATTGGATTATTTAGATTCATTGACTTAAGTGGATTATTTAGATTCATTGATTTCTTATGTTCCGCTGTTGTTTGTTTTGGTATTCGTATATGGTTAATGTAAGTAGTATATGTGTTCATTTGCCTTTTTCTTTTTATTTTTGATTTGACTTGGGAGAGGCCTTTAAGGTCGGGATACCTCCGATAAACGAATAGGTCATGCCGAAATTTTTAAAATTCTGGATTTCACTAACATATTTTATTTTATTCTTTCAGCACGCGGAGACGGGGGGAGTGGCCAGCCTCCTACGATCTCTTCTATAAGACGCGTCGAAGAAAGCCTCCGACGGGACGGAGGACTGGATCACGCCGAAGCCCGCGACATCAATGTAAGTAGTCTACGATATCATTTGTATTTTCCTTAGTTTGTTTTATTTCTAAACCCTAAACCCTAACAATTCTTATTCTCATTTCAGGACGAGTACAACAGATTACTGGCAGAGAGGGGAGAAGAGGCCGACAAGAACCGTGCTTATTGGGATGCGGTTCGGACCATCGACCCTCAGAATAAGAAGAAGAGGGAGGTGTACGGGGTTGGATCAGCAGCGCCGCGATTCTTCCCCGAAGTTCTGCATCCAGGTGCTTCCTCCGAGGCTAGCACCTCCGCGCCTTCTGCGACGCCAGAGGATATTTCGCGCCTGGACGCAGATCATGCGGCGCTGCAGCATGAGATGGATACCATCAGGGCGCAGCATGAGGAGAGTGTACAAGCACTGCGTTCGCAACTCACTCAGACCCAGCAGGTGCTGTAGCAGTCGCTTCAGCATGCGCAACAGGAGACGAAGCAGGAAATCTCGCAGCTATCGCATATCCTCCTCTCTTTCATTTCCAGCTCCTCACAGTCTCAGCCTCGCCCTCAGGATGGTCATCCTTCTTCGCATCATCCCCATCCACCTTCCTCCGCATAATATTTTATTTTTTGATTTTTCGTACTGACTATTTCATTTATTGTATTGACATATTCTTTGTTCTTTTATATTTCATCTGACATTTATACGGATTCCATTTCATTTGTGTTGTTTTATTAAACGAATTTCAATACGCAAATACCGTATTTCTGTATAATATTCATAAAAATGATTTTATATACAAAATAAAATATATTATAAAAATTAAATAATAATAAAAACTATTTAATTAATAATATATTGATATTATTAATAAATTATAAATATTTAATATTTAATATTTAATATTTAATATTAATTTAATATTTAATATTAATTTAAATAATAGCGACGAACCTGCGATGAAACATAAATATCACAGACCGGGCATATAAAAAAATCAAAAATTTTAAAATAGCGAAGAAACAGATATACCGACGAACCGACGACGGAAAAAACAGGTCGCAGACCTGACAGATTTACGTCGCAATTTTACGACGAACCGCCGACGACCTTGCTGTCGTCGCAATATAACGACGTTGTATCGATGAAAATCACTTTGCGACAAGCCGTATAGCGACATAGATATTTCGTCGCTATATACCATTAGCGACGAAATATGTATGTCGTTATATGGCTTTTTTTTATGCTGATAATAGAATTGATTGATACAATTGCTTTAAAAAAAAAATAGCAATTGTATGTATACAGAAACCGGCTCTTGACCAAGCCATTTCTTCACAATAAAAACATCCAAATGAAATGCTAGGGCAATAATATGCACTAAGACCTGAGGCTCATCGTTGATAAGAAATAATGTAGAAACTGAGTATCGAGGAATGGATTTAAGAGTTTGTGAAGCATTATGGTTGAAGTTCTTTTTACAACACCTAGGGTATTTACTTCAGAAATCTATTCATCTATAGTCTGACAACAAAAACAGCACGCGTCATACCGAACTATATGTATTCCTCTATCTGTAGAGTACAATGCGTGTTGAGATAGATTATTCGATAAAGAAAAAGATGAGAAAATTATGAAATTACCAAATATTCAATTAGAAGATAAGATAACTGATATTCTTACCGAAACACTTTCTAATTAAGAGTTCTCTAAGTTTATAGACACTTTGAATATGTCCAATATCTAAGTATTAACTTGAGAAGGATGGTTGACAATCTTGAAAGATTTTACCGTCATTCTTAGCCCCCC
>AP025065.1:29881481-29969961 GCA_036186865.1 Eustoma russellianum
CCGTCATTCTTAGCCCCCCCCCCTATGGCCGTCCTATGTACACTATATTCGAACATGTAGGCAGACTCTGTAGATTGTTAGGGTATTTGTTTTCTCTATAAATACTTGTGTGCATCTCATTTCAAGTGTGCTGGAAATAGTGAATAAGAACTCTATGTAAAAGGGTATTTCCATGGTACTAGGTTCATGTATTTATTCAGAGTCTGGAGAGGGGCCAGATTGCTTCACGATATGTTGTAGGTAGATTTATAGTTGAATAACAAAAACAATATTAATCAACTCCGCTATCCTTCCCTTACTATTAGTTCTTGTCCATTGAGAGATGTCTATGAAATGTGCTGCAGTTGTGTTTGTCTGAACCGTTTTTTAAACAGTGAGAAAGGTGAAGAAAACATGGATTTTCAAGAAAACTGCTAAGATCACAGCAAGGCTATCGTGTTTGAATTATCCAAAATTTTCATGTTTGTTCTCGCTTGTTTCTTAACCCTTTCGCCAACCTCTTTTGATTGGTAGTAAAAAAAAATGGTGCTTTGCCGTGTGGGATAAAGCTGCGTACATCAGATCGCAAAGCAATCTAGTCTATCTCCGGACTCTTTACAACCGCGTGAGTTTTAAGTATATGGTAAGGCTGCGTATATCAGATCGCGAAGCTATCCGGCTTCTTTTTAAACCCTATGCAAACGAGGTAACCTAATGTACCAGAAACGCAGTTAGAAAAGGGAAGAAAGCTTATTTGTACTGAGGCTATACTTTCTGATTTCTCAAACATTTTTCCTTCATGACTCCCGATATTAGGCTTTCATTCTTTTCATTTTCGTGGGGATTCCATTGTCTCTTGACTCTGTCGGTTCTCTTGGCATTAGTTTCTTCCAGTAACTCATCGTCAATAATTCTTTGGAGTCTGAATTGAATATGTGATAGTATTTTTAAAAACTGAAGAAGTGCTGCAGGTCAAAACATGAGATTATGAACTTAAATTTTCAATCATCAATGCCATGTTGACACACAATGAACAAAGACAAAGATAGCACATCATTTTCCTCACAAACAAAAGCCACATGTTCCTCTTAGTAAGCAGATAACAGTCAATAGGTGAGATGAACAGTGATCCTGAGCAACGTTTCTGCACCGTCTGTAACGTGCTGTCCAGCTGGGATCAGTGATCGCAGCTCGCCAAAGCCACAAGCATTCTTAAATTTCCCAGTACCTCCAGTAATGGACAACCTAGACATGGTGCTTCCAATCTTGTAAACTCCAAAGAAATTGATGCTGTCACCATATTCGCCTCCTTCCATCATAGCTGTGAATGTCATCAACTGTGTACTCCCATCTGCAGAGCTTGCAACATAAACGCCTTGCGCTTTCCCCAAAACCTGGGACCCGAGCTCTGGCGCAGAGGTCAAGATATCATCAATCACAGTGATTGTTCCGAATCCCAATCCCAAGCCATCTGGTCCAAGCTGGGCTGTTAGTGCTGTTAAGAAAATGGATACAAGAACAACAAGAAGAATGAGCAAAGTTGATAGTTTGAGGTGTGTACAAACACTATCCGTAAGGAATATTTGCCCTCACTAGTTGCTGCAGGGTTATAAGAAAATTTCTTCCTAGGATACAACAGCCAAACAATCTCTTATGCTCATCAAATAGGACAGAAATTCAATGAACTTTCACTTGAGAATGGTTTTAAAGTTGGGAGAAGAATTTAGAATACTTGATCTTGAAAAAGGAATTGGAATATCTTGAAATGTGTTAAACATGACTTTATATAGTCATTCTACCTCCATTTCAGACGTTCAATCGTCCTTCAGTGGTTGGAAGAAGTTCCATGGTGCAAAAGTTGCAACTTTAGATGAAAAGTCACACATGCTGGTACATCGATCGATCGATGTATCGATTGATGTGACATCGATCGATCGATGTCTCACAGTAGCTTCTAACTTTTCATCCAAACCACTTCGATCGATCTATGTGTCTATCGAAGTCACATCGATCGATCTATGTTGGACAGAAAATTTTAACTTTGCACTCAGGGTACATCGATCGATCGATGTCATCGATCTATTTCCGGCAGAATACTCAACTTCATTTTCAAGCCACATGGATCGATCCAACTGAAACATGGATCGATCCATGTCATGAGTCAAGCTATTCTTGCTTATTTAAACACCAATCCTACCTTCATTCTTCATCCTATTGTCTTTAGAAACTATCATTACAAGTGCATTACCTTTGTTGTTGTTGTTTGCTCCATTATTGATTCCTGAAAATGCTGTCCCAGCTAGGCCAGTTCCCAGAGGGATCCCATTCCTGTTCACGGTTGGGATTGCACCATTGGCATTAGGAATGGGTACACCATTTTTTGGAGGAAGGAATCCAAGAGGCCTTGCAAAAGGTACTTGGCCGCTATATATGTTGCCTAAAAGGCCGGTCACTGGTCTGGCTGTCGGGCTGCTACCTCCAAGAATGTCATGCATGTACAGCTCAATAATGGGCGGCCCTCCGGCTGCAGGACCATCTGCAACCACTATTCTTGCAACATTGATTGCTGCCATGACTATGGCAATGCAAATGCTTACTGATATTTGGTTTGGCATCTTGAGAACTCAGAGTTTTTGCCTGTGAATTTTTGTCTCAGATGTTTTCTTTATATATGGATGTGTTTGCATTAGACTTCTCGTGGAGCTGTTGATGAAGTTTAGAAGATGGTGAAGTTGGTGATTAGTGATGGCTAAAGGCAATATAATGAAGTAGTTGATGTTGGCAACTCTTTTGATTTCACGAAAATTCAGTAACTTACATATATATATATATATATATATATATATATATATATATATATATATATATATATATATATCTGTGTGTGTGTGTGTATATAGACACACACACATATATATACATATACACACACACATACACACACAGATATATATATACACACACAGTGATGGCTAAAGGCAAGATAATGAAGTAGTTGATGTTGGCAACTCTTTTGATGTCACGAAAATCCAGTAACTCCCCCCCCCCCCCCACACACACACACATATACATACATACATATATATACATACATACATATATATATATATATATATCCTCTTCTCCAATACTATCTTTCACAATATATGACATTAAGTGTTTTTTTCGAGAATTTCAAAAAACGGAAAACTGTGTGTGCATTATTTTGAATTACAACTTTGTCTAAAAGCTTTGGCGAATAAAGGGTTTTGTAAGTGAAATAGGTAATATTTTAAGAGTCGTCCTATGTGTTTGGAAAATTTTGAAATACTTTAGAGTAATATATATATGTTTAAGTTGTTTTCCAACTAATAAAATGTTAAAAGTATATGCGGATTATTTTAAATGATTAATCACTATCATCTATGCTGAGTCCTTTTATATGCATTATTTTTTAGAACTACAAGTTGGTAACGACA
This sequence comes from Eustoma russellianum, assembly GCA_036186865.1. Taxonomy (NCBI): domain Eukaryota; kingdom Viridiplantae; phylum Streptophyta; class Magnoliopsida; order Gentianales; family Gentianaceae; genus Eustoma; species Eustoma russellianum. Next base: position 29,884,919 of record AP025065.1, read on the forward strand.
ACGTAAAACCTCCCTACAAATACAACTACATGTGTTAATTGTAAGGACCAATGCATCAAAGATAATAACTTTTGGAATAACTATTGTCTAATAAAAAAAGTTAGCTACTGGTGTCTCTTTATTTTAAATGTAAAAAAATATGTCCTTTCTTTCTTTAATGGGCAAAAGGGAATGATTAGTCTCAGCTGGGTGAGGTAGGCATAACAAATCCATATAGGTTTATGACCAGAAACACCAACCAGACCCTATCAACTTGTCCCACGGTGCGATATAGATAAAAGTCATGTTCCCAAAGCCAACTATGTCAGAGTTTGGACTACTCAGACAGCCATACAAAGAGCACATTGCAAGCAGTGAGCTCCAATACTATACGCTTACCTGGAAAATGAGTCGAAAATCTTGCTTGGAACAACTGACAAGAATGAAAATCTCACCACTCTCTCAAGCTTTCGCCAACGGAACTAGTGGACCATGTCCTAGGTACATAACAAATCCATATAGAACAGAGGAGATATGAGATTGAGATAATGGAGTAATATGGATCCATCCAGTGGAAACATACTGTTTCAAAATAATTATTGTTTGTAATTATATAACAAATTGAGGAGTTGTTTAGTCATTCTGTTCAAAATTTGTAACTAAGGTTGATATGCAAAAATTAATGACTTACTATATAGTTTGAGCTACAATATCACTAATATCATTTTAGCGACATTATCTTTGTAGGACACTGCCTCTTTTATAAAAATAATATTATTATTAATCGTGGTAATGTTTTCTCCTCTATGTTTCAAATCAAATCGACAAATTGTATGATTCGTGATTACGGACTCATGTTATAATGGGCCGTGATGTGAAGCTCGGGTAATTTTAACAATTCGAGGCAATCACAAATTTTGTATAAGATGAATACGGTTTGCTTTATAAGAAACATATTGATAATTCATTGCCTTGAAAACTATTCGGCCCGGCTTCCGTTCAGTTCGGCATATACCAACTTTGAAACCCTTTTCTTCTTCTCATCAAATTTGGTATGACTCTTTTGTTGTTTGAAGGAAGGGTGGTAGATTTAGATGTTATTCCATCTGTTTTTGGATTTATGAAAGAAAAAAAAAATACTATTTTTAACATAGACACACAAATATAACAAACTTATAAAACGGGTTAAGTTGATCTTAGACATAAGGTACACATATGATATATAGACACTCTCTGAGGACATGATCCAGGATAAGAAGTCATGGAGGCATAGGATTAAAGTTAAGGAGGGGTAGACATGATATATAAAACCTTAGAACATACATAGAGAATTAGATAATCTATACACTTTAGGTTGATTTTTACTTTTTGTTTTGGTCTTTGTCTTTTAACTATTTGTGCATATCCATTGTTGACTATTTTAATATCGTAAGGTTTTGATTTATATTTAATAAAATTCATTCACTAGTACATAGTCCTATTATTGTACTATCTATACAGGTACATATAGAGCCGGTGGTCTCATTGGAAGCAAACTCTCTATCCCTCAGGATAGAGGTGTTGTTTGCCTACCTCTTACCCTCCCCAGACCTTAGCGATCGCTTTTGGTGTCGTTGGGATATACTGGGTATGATTGTTGTTGTATAAAACGGGTTAAGTTGAAAAAAAAAAACAACCTATCACACAAACATTTGACCGATTTTATGTTTTGGTCGGATGAGATAGTAGTAAAAATAAATGCAATTTGAGGGGAAAAAAGCTACTAATTTAGAATTTACGAGACATTTATTGTGATTTATTAATGTATCACCGGCTAATCTACGCATTGTAATCTTAAATGAGATCACTAACATAAATATAAGTGTATAATTAAAAAAAATCTCAATATTTAGAAACTACATAAATTCATTCTGTTTTATGATAACAGTCCATTTCAGTTAGAATAAACATATTAATTATATAATCAGTGATCAAACAGCCTAAATTGCAACGAATTAAATGTTCACTTATCTTTGGAAAGCGAAAAAATATGACAAATACTTTTCTCAATAGATGGACACTTAGATTAGGATAAAGATCTTTCATAAAACAGAGAATTGTTACATGACCTCCACAATGTTCTTTAGAACCAAATTGGTAAGAGCTTTCAGAACCAAGGTATAGACTTTTGCCACGGAGAATCGTTATGTGACGAAATTTTTAATCAAAAATAAAATATATATTACTCATTCGAACATGAAACGTCATTCAGCTGTATTTGAATGTTCTCTAGAAAATTTATTTAGGTAGGCAGGTAACCGTTAGACGAAGACTGACAGTGCTATTCAAATGTTGGGCATGGCATGACGGGTTGGGGTCTCCTGCCCCTTATTCCACCCACCTCATGCTGCCACGTGTTATGCGATGACGCGTGGAGTGAAGGGTTTTTGGTGAGGGATCCTAACCCTGACATGACATGGCATGCCACACATGCAACGATGTACTCATCATTATGTTTTTCTTTATAGATTTGGTCCTATCACCCTATTTTATCTCTGAATTCGTTGTTATCTTTAGCAGCAGACCAGACGTCAACAGAAATAAACGGGTTAAGATCTCCTTATCCCTACTTTCTCCATCTCTTTTGTGACCGCGCGACACGTGGCAGCAAGGGAGGGTGGTGAAGCTAGATGAAGGTCACCTGCATCTAGCCTCACCACCTCCCCTTGTTGCCACGTGTCGCGCGGTCACGTGTCACCGCACTCCGTTACGGTGTGGGGATCCTATCCCGAAATAAACAGCCCATTGGTACACACATGATATATAGACACAAGGGTATTGGTTTAGTTAGTAAGATTTGTTTTATTAGACTTGTAATAACTATTTTAACAAGTCCATTTGTTCTAATTAGTTTAAAAAATTGTGTAATTTTAACAAGTTGTCTTCATTAAAACATATTTTCTAAAATAAACTACTTATGATGGTAAATTTGAGAATAAAAAACAATATTAATCTTTTGACCAACTTATTTTAAACTGTGTGATACTCTACCCCACACACAATTGAGAACATATACATATGTATACACACAGTGACATGGAAATCGAAATATGTATTAGAAGAAAGGCTTATCGAGTTGGCAAATTATTCTAAAAAAAAGTTATAGATTCGAACCGGGACACACGCAGTGATGAGCCAAAAAGTTTCCCCCGTTAGTCAATAACGGTCAACACTTAAGCGGAGCGTAAGAAATGGCGAAGTGTGGCGGGACGGCCCGGAGGATGACCAGGCAACCCATCTCGGCCATAGGGCCCCATCATCATCACGCCCACTTGACTTTGTGGTTATCTCGGCCATACGAACTCAGTACCTTCAAGGGGTTAAGGAATTCACCTCGGTTAAAAGACCCAAAATCATCTTTGTTTCCAAGGTCTCATCTCGGCCCATAGTCCCATCTCGGCCAAAGAGTTGAACTCGGCCAAAGATTTGATCTACTCACTGGTCTCATACCACCCTTGGGCGTCAGCAACGGGCATCACGAAAGGCCTCCCATTGATCTTTGGAGTCGGCCACTCTCATCTCGGCATGCTGACCCCACACCAACAGCCATCTCGGGCACTCTAAAGTGCTTCTAGAAGACTTCATCTCGGTTCCAGGAGTTTACCCCAGGTAATTCTACCGGGCAAAAACCCCAGCCAGATGTCCCAGACTAGCTTATACAGCTCAGCACCGAACCACGTGGTGAACATGCAAGAGCAAGTGTCATCCGACTGACCTCCTTGCCTGTCACAATATCAAAGCTCTGCCCATGCATTGGCCCAAGCCGCCATATAAAAAGGCCGAACAGCATGAGAGAGAGGACAAGTAACAAGAAATTAAGAGAAATTACTCATCTTCTCCACGGTGAAAAACACAGGTTTTACGAGAACATCTCAGTTCATTTAAACCTTCACCACACATATATAAACCTCTCTAGAAAAATGGCCCAAACTGACTTGAGCGTCGGAGGGTATTACCCGGGGCCATAAATCCCGGGTCCTCTGACCCTTTCTCCTTGTGCAGGTCGGCAGCTAATTCACCTACAACAGACAACTGACGGAGTTCTAACGGCACCGCATCCAACGATTACTTGGTGATCAATTCAGACATCATCATATTGGCGCTAGAAGGAGGGCCTGAACCTCCGTCACTTAATCTTGTTCAACTGCACCGTCTTACTTAAACAAGTCAGCACAAATGGGTAAAGACGCCCGTGAGAGATTAGGAGAGTCTTCTAATCAGCAACGACGTAGAGAGGCCCGCTCGGCTCATCCTGGACAGGATTCCAGGAGGACCGAGCCAGAAAGGAAGAAGGTCCCGGGTATAACCGCGGATGAGAGAAATAAGGCCATGAAGTATGTGGCTGAAAACTTGGATGTATTCGAGGTCGTGGTGGAACGGCTTAAGGGGAAGAGACCCGAGACGGGATATAGGGGGGAAGATTCTACATCTTTTCATCCGAATGAGAAGACCCCGTTGCAATCTTCTCACCATCCCCAGGGGCTTATGGCAGACGCTAGGCGCAGTGGTGACAGAGCCACAACGGTAGAGTCGGTGCCAATGCCTAGGCAGTGCCTAGGTATAAAGCCCAGATCTTTTAAAAGCGTTCGACAGGAGGCGGATCCTCGCAGGCCGAGGAGCCGACCTGAAGAACTTAACCCGGAGTATTTGAGGGTAATCCAGGAAGCCCATTTTCCTGGGATATCGCAGAATATTTGGCACCGGATAGTTTTAAGATGCCAAAGATGGACACATATGATGGCACATCTGATCCGACAGATCATCTCTTTCAGTTCCAGACGGCAATGAATTTAAAAAATGCACCGGACCCACTCTGTTGTAAGACCTTCCCCATGTACTTGCGGGGGAAGGCAAGAAGGTGGTTTCAGGAGCTCCCACCCCAGTCGGTGGATTCCTTCAGACAGCTGGCACAAAAATTTAAGTCCCAATTTGTGTCGAGTGCGCCATTCATAAAGAATTCTTCGCACCTTATGACCCTGAAGCAAGGTGCGGAGGAATCAATACTGAAGTATATGCGGCGTTTCTCTGACGAGTCACTGCAGGTCAGTGACCGAAATGAAGGAGTGAAAGCCGCTGCGTTTATTAACGGTCTCAGAGCAGGCCGTCTCTTCTCACAGCTTGCCGAAGAAGGGCCTACTACCTTGAGAGAGTGCCTGGAAAAGGCGCATCAGTTTGCCCAAGGAGAGGAGGCAAATCGATTGAAAAAGGAAGCCGAGCAGAGTACCCGGCAGGAGGCTCGGCCCAACTCCCGAGCAATTCGACCTGAAGACCAACGCGAACGGCGCAGTGCGTTTGATCGCCTTGGTGTCCGAGGCAAGCGAGGTCAAGAAGGATTACCCCTTTTGGCTTCAAAAGATAGAATTCTGGCCGTCATGGAAAGAGATGGCCTAAGAACGGACCCAAAGCCCTTGGCAGGTCCCAGGGACAAAAGGGATCCGAAATTGTACTGCCGATATCACCGTGATGTCGGCCATGACACTGAAGATTGTCGGCAGTTAGCTCAAGCAATTCGGAAGTTAATTGAGTTGGGACACTTAAAACAGTTCTATGACCCGCGTTCCCGGCTCCACAACCGTTTAAACTTCCGAAAAAGTGAGCAGAAGGATAAGTGCCGACCTGAGGCACCCCCAACACATCCCAGGTCGGATGATGATGGGGATCGAGACCAGCAAGAGGCTGCAGTTCAGCCTCAAATCAACTCCATAATTTACACTATCTCGGGTGGTCCGCCACAGCCAAATCCCGGTGGTCCCAGTTCGTCAGGTACGTCCACTGGGCCTTCCCCGAAAAAACGGAGGTTAGCTCGAGAGTTGGTATATGGACCAGGGGATTTAGTCCCGCTTGATTCTAATAATACGGGGTTAGTCATTGGATTATGTATTCATATGGCGCCGGACAGAATCGTAGAGGTACGGAGAGTGTATGTGGATACTGGGAGTGCCGTGAACGTAATGTATTATCATGTATATAAGCAATTGGGTCTGGCGGACTCACAAATGACCCCAGTAGCTTCCCCTTTGTATGGATTCACCGGCATGCCTATTCGGCCAGCTGGCCTGATTACTCTTAGCGTTAGCTTTGGCAAACCCCCTGCTTACCGATGCTTATGGATGGATTTCGTGGTGGTTAAGGAGAGGTCGGCTTACAACATTCTTTTAGGCCGACCCGCGTTGGTAGCGTTGGAGGCGGTAATATCTCCCTTGCATGTTAGCATGAAGTTTCCTACCCCGGGCGGAGTAGTTACTTTGCAGGGAGATATTCCTATTGCTCAGAATTGTTACGCAGTGGCCACCCAAGGAAGTGGGATCGTCGAGCAGGTTGTTCTGGATGATCTCATTCCCCCAACAGACGAATGTTTACAAACCGATGACGCGGTTCAGGAATTCATCCTAGATTCAGGTCGGCCAGAGAATACGATTAAAATTGGGACCTGGATGCCATCTGAGACTTTTGCTCAGCTTCAGAATCTGCTAAGAGAGTTCGCAGAAATTTTTGCTTGGACGGCAGAAGATATGCCTGGAATCCCGACCACTTTGGCAGAACATCATCTTAATGTGGATCCTCAGGTCAGGCCCATTAAGCAGAAAAAAAGAAACTTTGCACCAGAAAGGAACAAAGTGATTGCGGGGGAGGTTGAGAAACTCTTGGTAGCGAAGTTCATCGAAGAAGTCTTGTATCCAATCTGGTTGGCCAACCCGGTTGTGGTCCCTAAGCCGGACAAAAGCTGGAGAATGTGCGTTGATTATACCGATTTGAACAAAGCTTGCCCAAAAGATTGTTACCCCCTACCGAAGATTGATAGATTGGTAGACTCTACTTTGGGGTATGAAGTCTTTGATTTCTTGGATGCCTTTAAGGGTTACCATCAGATCATGATGGCAAAAGAGGACCGAGAAAAGACCTCCTTCATAACTGAGGTCGGCACTTATTGCTACATCAGTATGCCTTTCGGGTTAAAGAATGCTGGGGCAACTTATCAACGTCTGGTCAACTTGTTGTTCAAAAACCAAATAGGCCGAATTATGGAGGTCTACATCGACGATATGCTGATTAAAAGCAAGGTCCTTGATCAGTATATCTCAAATTTGCGCGAAGTATTTGTCATCCTAAGAGAGTCCTGCATGAGGCTGAACCCAAAGAAGTGTACTTTTGGGGTGCGAACAGGAAAGTTTCTAGGGTACATGGTCTCCAAAGAAGGAGTGCAGGCCAACCCAGCTAAAATTGAAGCTTTGGAAAATATGCACCCACCTCGGAACATTAAAGAAGTTCAGAGGTTGACGGGGTGAATTGCAGCCTTGAGCAGATTTCTCTCCAAGTCAGCTGAGAGATCGTTGCCTTTCTTCCAAATTTTGAAGAAAAGAACAGCTTTTCTCTGGGATGAACAATGCCAAGAGGCATTTGATGGCTTAAAGGCACACCTGGCTGAGGTGCCCATGTTGACCTCTCCTGTTCCAGGAGAGACATTGTACATATATTTGTCCACCTGTCATGAAGCGGTGAGTGCAGTTCTGCTCAGAGAGCAGGATGCAGTTCAGAAGCCTATTTACTTTGCAAGTAAAGTCTTGCATGGGGCCGAGGTGCGATACCCGAATACTGAGAAAGTCATCCTGGCATTAGTGGTGGCCAGCCTGATCTCTGCATCCTCAGCCCTTTGCTGGAGTTGGCTCATCCCCGCTTCCAGATCAGTGGTCTTCTGAATCAGTTCGGCTCGTTTCTTCTCAGATTCCTCGAGTTGTCTCCGAGCAGCCACTGATTCTTCAAGAAAATGCTTACAGCGGGTCACCACCTCCATCTCTTGGCTGCGAATCTGTTAAAAGGATAAAGTTAAATAAACAGACTTGTTGCCCGGGAGAAAATTAAGTATTCGCAAAAAATTACTTACCAGAGCCATGTTGGACATGAAGGAGTCGATTAAGGACAGAAATGTGACCGACCTGCACAGCTCAGCATCCGCAGGAAGAATGGCTACCTTGTTTAGCTTCTCAGCAATAGCGGGATCCTGAGCTGTATCTCCTTCCCTGAATCCGATCAGAATGGGATCCTGGGTATTTCCTGGTTGAGGCAAATTTTCCTCAACCGGATCAGCAGCAACCGCTTCCCAGGGCTGAGAAGGACCTGGATCACGGCTACTGGAGCCTTCACCCCGCTGTCTTTTCCGAGGGCGGAGGCTGATATCATCCTCAATCCCTTCAGGGATGTTGGAAGTAACTGGAATTTGAGGCTGGATCTCAGCCTCAGGTTCTTCATCAACAATTACTATGGGCAGAGCTACAAAAGAAAAGAAGGATAAGTTAAAGAGTGAACTAGGGTTGCAACACTTGAAAAAATATTACATAAAGGACGTTACCTGGTTCAGGCTCTCCCAATACAGGTTCCGCTTCGACCTCGGCACTAGAGGCCGGGGGCACAGCCGAAGAAGAAGCTCCCCCAGAGGTAAGGGTTGCCAGTCGTCTCTCCCTCCGAAGCCTCTTCCTGGCTTGGTTCTCCGACATTATCTCAGCTCGGGATCTGGAGCCAACCATTGCGCCTACATCCGGGGTAAAAACTTAGAAACTGACGAAAAGTTTGAAAATAATGCAAATTCAAAGGACTCTAATGACCACCTCGAATGGTAGTTATCTGGTCTGGAGAAGGAGGCCGAAAATTGTCACCGACAGCTGAGTGGGGCACATCAGCAGCAGCCCAGATCTCAGAATCTACCTTGCGCCAATCAATGATGATTGGAACAGACCGAATTCTGTCTGCTTCATCGCGGTACTCCTGGCCCGGCCACTTGTTGTGAATTTGGCCATGCTTCCAGATAGTCTCGCTTGGCAGCTCAGAACGAAGAATGTAGAAAAATTTCTCCTTCCACCTTTTGTTGGAAGAAGGAATATTGATGGCAAAGGGAAAGTCAATGTCGGTCCTTCGCTTGCTGAAATAATACCAGCTATGCGAAGACCGACAGGCAAAAAGAGCTCGGAAGATAGTAGTGTTGAAAGGAAAATCAATAAGTCTGAGGAGAAGAATGTAACAAAAAATAAGTTTAAGTCCATTTGGCTGGATCTGGGGAAGTCTAAGCCTATAAGCTCGCATAATGCGAGTTACGGGCTCAGGAACAGGAAGATTGAAACCCGACTTAAAGTAATCTTCATAGATTGCTTCGTAATTTCTCGGCGGGTCATAAGCCGTCTGACCCGGTAAAGGAAGAAGAGGTTGGAACCGAGCTCTATCAATTTTGTAATTTTTGCAGATCCTCTCCAGGTCGGCCTCGGTCAAAGTTGATTCAGTTTCCTGAACCATGGGAGAGGGCCGACCTCTCTCAATAACCCCAGAAAAATGAGAAGGGTTCCTAGATGGGGCCGGAGGGTTTACAGACGCCGGAGTGAGGGCAACCCTCACAGGATCCGGTGAAGGGCTAATCACAGTCAGAGCTCTGCTAGTCTGGGCAGAGTCTCCGGTGGATTGAACAAGAGTGCCAATGGGCAACTCATCGGCGGAAGAAGATCCGCCGGAGGGAGACGGAGAGGCAATGTCGTCTCCACTCCCGGCGGCATAAAAACCGCCCTCAGAAAGGTCTTGAGAATCACGGGAAGAGGAAGACATTATGAAAAACGAAAGAGGAACTTACAGAATTTTTGAAGGAAAAAGGACGTAAAGGAGGAACGAAGGCTGACGGAGACGGAAATTCGCCGGAAATTGCAGAGTTCGTCGGAGAAGAAAGGATGAGCCGGAATAAAGGAGCGAGAGCAAATAAAGAGTGAAAGTAACTTGCAGAAGACCTATTTATAAGGCATCATCTCGGCAACCCAAGCGTCGCCTAAAATAAATGACTGTCGGTCCACGGAACGACGGGATACAAAAAGCTGCTCAATTGACACTTCGTGCTCTGCGCAAACAGTAAATGCGCAGGCCGAACCAATCAGAACCAGACACGTGCCGAAATAGACGGCGTGACAAGGAATCTAGTCAGAACTGGCTGATCGGCTCGGCCAAAGGTTACCATTAATGCATCGTACATTGTGCTTCTAATAAATACGTCAAGCGGCCTAGTTAAATCTTGACACGTCATCGAGGGAAATACAACTCGAGAAAGATCTGAGCAGATTAGCCTGCCCTTTTAGTTCATCTCGGCCAGACTAATCTGGGGGGCAATTGATGAGCCAAAAAGTTACTCCCGTTAGTCAATAACGGTCAACACTTAAGCGGAGCGTAAGAAATGGCGAAGTGTGGCGGGACGGCCCGGAGGATGACCAGGCAACCCATCTCGGCCATAGGGCCCCATCATCATCACGCCCACTTGACTTTGTGGTTATCTCAGCCATACGAACTCAGTACCTTCAGGGGGTTAAGGAATTCACCTCGGTTAAAAGACCCAAAATCATCTTTGTTTCCAAGGTCTCATCTCGGCCCATAGTCCCATCTCGGCCAAAGAGTTGAACTCGGCCAAAGATTTGATCTACTCACTGGTCTCATACCACCCTTGGGCGTCAGCAACGGGCATCACGAAAGGCCTCCCATTGATCTTTGGAGTCGGCCACTCTCATCTCGGCATGCTGACCCCACACCAACAGCCATCTCGGGCACTCTAAAGTGCTTCTAGAAGACTTCATCTCGGTTCCAGGAGTTTACCCCAGGTAATTCTACCGGGCAAAAACCCCAGCCAGATGTCCCAGACTAGCTTATACAGCTCAGCACCGAACCACGTGGTGAACATGCAAGAGCAAGTGTCATCCGACTGACCTCCTTGCCTGTCACAATATCAAAGCTCTGCCCATGCATTGGCCCAAGCCGCCATATAAAAAGGCCGAACAGCAGGAGAGAGAGGACAAGTAACAAGAAATTAAGAGAAATTACTCATCTTCTCCACGGTGAAAAACACAGGTTTTACGAGAACATCTCAGTTCATTTAAACCTTCACCACACATATATAAACCTCTCTAGAAAAATGGCCCAAACTGACTTGAGCGTCGGAGGGTATTACCCGGGGCCATAAATCCCGGGTCCTCTGACCCTTTCTCCTTGTGCAGGTCGGCAGCTAATTCACCTACAACAGACAACTGACGGAGTTCTAACGGCACCGCATCCAACGATTACTTGGTGATCAATTCAGACATCATCACGCAGTGTGGGTGAAATGTTGTTATTTGGGCTAATAATTACAATGTCATTGTATCCGGCTCAATTGGGTTAAAGGGTTGCTGACACAATTTGCAGTACAATGCTTTACCAACTTAGAAGACTGCTGAGCTCCTAATAAATTCTTCACACAGATTATAAGTATAAAACACTGAGCACCCCGAGACCAGTGATTCAGCCTGTTGTTTTAGGGGAAAAAGCTCATATCTAAATGCTAAACGCAGATACGAACGGGATTCAGTAACGTAGAAAAATGGGAGGACGCGATGACGTCCTTAATGGATGACTGACACGTGGCTCCCCTGTGAAAAGTAAAAAAATAAAAAGGTGTAAAGTTGGATACGTGTCCCCTTCCTATTGGCAGCGTCAAAGCGTCTCCCTCTCCTCCCAGTGCGTCACCGAATATGTTCCCACGCAGATATGTCAGACAAACATAGAAATGTGGCGAAATAATATTGATGGGCAAGTTTCTATATTTAATCAAACCATAGGAGCAAGATGTAAATGAACCTTAAATAGTGACAACTCACGTGGACAGGGCCTATAGACTAATTAATACATTAGCTTCATTTCGCTTTTTTCCTTTTTTTTCATTTTTTTCCTATTAGGGTTTCATTGATATCTTTTTTTGGGTTAAAATGTAAAGATTTCATTTAACCAATGGTAAAAAATAAGACTAGATCATTTACAATAACGTATGGGCATACCCAGGATGCAAGGCATACAATCACTAGCAAAATATTATTCATAATTTACTTGCAATGCTCTGTACACATGTGTTGCAACTCTATGCGTCACATCCCGAGCGATAGCTGTTTGGTCCTCAAAAATCTTCAAATTCCTAGATTGCCAAATAAAATAGATACCTGCCGCAATGGAAGCTTTAACATACTTAGATCTAGTGCCTTTCCTGCTGACTTGTCTCTTTGTCCATTTCAAAAGTGCATTCAAGGTGTTGAATCTCTTTATGATGCAAAGCCAATTGAGGATATGATTCCATACTTGCCTTGCAAAATCACACTGAAATAGAAGATGGTCTTGTGTTTCGGCCTGAACACCACAAAATCGGGCATAGTGTATCGTTCACAATAAAGTGCAACTTATCTCTAATAGGCAGCCGGTTTTGAGCAGCCAACCAGAAATGAAGGCATGTTTCGGAGTGTTAGAGGAAACCCACACTGTAGGAGTCCAATACAATTGGCGATCCTTAATCCGAAGACAATCATACACTTTGGAGGGTTGCAAGACATCATTTTGTACCCACTTTAGCATTGCCGAATTACAGCAGTCGGGAGAACCAAATCTATTCATTAATATGTCCCGAATGTGCATGAGCTTCTTGAGGAATACCGAGCGACTAGTTTTCACGTGGAATTTCCATACCCCGTCATGAAGATTATAAAAGTGATGTATCCACTTAACCCAAAGCGAGTCTTTCTTCCTTTGAATATTCCATAAATGTTTTGCCAGCAAAGCACAATTCCAAGTAGAAAGATCAAATAACTCGAGTCCTCCCTCATTTTTTGGTTTGCACACTTCTTCCCAAGAAACCCAAGCTTTCCTACCATTTTCTTCCTTTAATTCTCCAAAGGAATCGTCTTGCTATTTTATGAATCTGTTCTTTTTTGGGAAACAATGTAAATAGTATACCCAATGGGCCACTACGTACTCTGACCCATGAAAATGCACCGTAATAGGGGTGCAACCCATACAATGGTCGAGTAGTGGCGAAGCAACAGACTACTTGCCAATAAAGCCAAAGTAAAAGCGAGAGAAAATAATTACAGCAAAGCAACAGGCTGCCTTGCACAAATTACACGAAATACTAAGTAGCAATGAGCTATGCACACGATATGCCATATGAATACCAAAAGTCAAAACAAAAGACTAATCTGTACCTGGCCAATAGCCAAAACCCGAGCAAAAGAGAGAAATACTCCCGGGCAACATGCTGCCTTGCACGAATTACATGGACTGCAATTTAGCTAATAGAAGTGCTCATGACAGGCCATGCACATACCAATAGTCAAATCAAACGACCATAATCGTATCGAACAATAACATTAAGGTGTCAGATGTGGATGTGTCTTAAGCATTGCTCTATACACGTGTACGAATGCGCCGAATTACATCATCGGGTATAAAAGCAAAGTCTTCAAAAAGCTTCTTGTTTCTGCCTTGCCATATGAAATACACTGTAGCAATAATAGATAGTTTTACAGCCTTAAATCTAGGGTATTTATTTTGTAGCCTGACTTTAGCCCAAGCTAAAGTTCTGTTGAGGTTGGGAAGGGAAGTAGGCATGCCATTCCAGGCTGCAATAGATTGCCAGACTAGTTTTACCGGTTGACATTGAAATAAGAGATGTTTTGCAGTTTCTATATTGGCACCACAAAGAACGCAAGATTTGTCATGTATGAACGGCATTTTGTCTTTGCTTTGCCACCTCCTAAGAGCCGCAAGCCAGAAACAAAACGCATGTTTGGGTGTAAGGACGGAATCCCACACAAAGCTAGCCCAAGGAACCTTTGTTCCCTTAGGCCGGAAGAAGTCATAAGACATTTTTGATTGCAAAGAGTCATTAACGATCCATTGTTGGATTAGATTTAGGCCACCCTCAGTACTTCCTTGCGATTGGACTAGAATATACTGGATGGTCAGCAGTTTTTTGATCATGGGTGAATCCGATTTTCAATCAGTCTAGTCCAAAGAGAAGCATATAGTTTGTATCTATGATGAATCTATTGTACCCATAAGGTGTCTTTTTTCCGATGTAAATCCCAAAAGTGTTTGCCAAGAAGAGATAAATTCCAAGATTTGAGATTTATAACTCCAAGGCCCCCTTCCTCTTTGGGAAGACATACATGTTTCCAGGCAACCAAACCTTTCATATTTCTATGATGTGTGTTTTTCCACAGAAAACGTAAACAAATTCTGTTAATTTGCTCCAAGACTGAAATTGGAGTGGGAAGGGCTCCAAGCCAGAAGCAATGAACACCTTGTAATGCAGATTTTATAATCTGTAAACTACCGGCACAGGAAAGGGAAGATGATTTCCATAAGTTTATTTTATGGAGCAGCTTTGAGATAAAGGGTGAATAGTGTCCGATATTTAGCCTATAACCAGCAACTAGAATACCTAAGTATCTAATGGGCATTGTGCCTAAATGAACCCAGTAAGACTTTGGAGATGTAGGGAATTTTGCACCCAGCTACGAAAAAACTGGATTTGGAGAAGTTGGGGTTGAGTCCACAGCATAGGCCAAAATTAGAGAGCCTATCCATTATCATTTGGATCGATTTGGCATCAGCTTTCGCAAAGATGACTAATGAGATTTTTCCGACATTTAGGGTGAGATGAAAACCCCTTGTCCCAATGAAATTGTCTAAGTAACCTAGATAGGTATTCCATAGCAATTACAAAAAGGAATGGAGAAAGGAGATCCCCTTGGTGCAAGCCTCTTTTTCCTTTGAAGAACCCACGATTACTTCCGTTTACAGAGATAGAGTATGAAACGGTAGTAACACATTCCATAATCCATCTAATAAACAAAGGAGGGAAGTGTAGGCCGATTAGAACAGATTTCAAAAAATCCCAGTTAAGAGAGTCGAAAGCCTTCCTAATGTCCACTTTTAACATGCATTTTGGTGCAGTTCTTTTCCTTTCATATTCTCTTAGAAGCTCTTGAACCAAAAAAATAGTTTCCATCATAGACCTATCCTTTAAGAAACCAGATTGTGCTTTATCGATGAATTAGGGCATGACAGGAACCAACCTATTTACCATAATTTTAGAGATGGCTTTATAAACAACATTGCAGCAAGAAATAGGTCGAACGTCTGTAACCTTGCTGACATTTGCAGATTTAGGAATTAAAGCAATAAGAGCGTGATTTTGTTGTTTAAGGAGTCTACCATTCCGAAAGAATTCATGGATCACAACAAGTGTATCCTTGCCAACAATATCCCAAGATTTGATGAAAAACTGAGATGTATAACCATCGAGACCAGGGACTTTGTCTTTCCCAATTAAGAAAATAGCATTTTTGATTTCAGCATCTGAAACATATTTAACAAGTTCTGCTGCCGATTCGACAGAGAGTTTGGGTCTGAGATCAATGACAGAGGGAGAGATCTCAGAACCTTCCTGAGAAGTACCAAGTAAATTTTGAAAATAGTTGACAAACTGTGAACCTACTTCATCTAAAGATTCAGTGTATTGACCATCAGGTTTTTCTATTGACACAATGAAGTTTCTGGCCCTATTCCTTCGTAGAATAGAATGGAAAAACTTTGAGTTTTTATCGCTAAGGCAGATGTAAGATTTCTTTGCTAACTGTGCAAAATATGTTTTTTCAAACGACATCAAGGTGCGAGCAAGCAGTTTTTGTTTTTGCAGAGAGAGACTTGACATTCCATAAGACAACATACGAAGATATTTTCGATATCTCACTTTAATTACAGGCGTATGTGCGCACACAAAAAAACGTATTTTATCGTATATAGCATTGTATATATTTTTTTAAGTCAATTCACTAATCACACTTTTCTTTTTCAGTTAATTACTACCAAGCGCATGCGTGCACACACCAAGAAACGTATTTTACCATACATAGCCATAGCATTGTGTATGTAATTTTTTTTAGTCAATTTACTAGTCACGCATTTCCTTTTTATTTTTTACTAACTTGTGTATGAATCCCAACCTCACCAAATTGGTCAAACAAAGAAAAGTTCCAATTCAAGTGTTCGAACTTGTAGTTAAAAATCTTATATAACTAGATTTTTTTTTTTTCAAGACTAAACTTAAGATGTGATGGCAATAATAAGTTCAATCTCAGATCACTTTTCGTTCATGTTTCAAATAATGATCGAATGAGGTCACATTATATTTTACTCGGATTAGTGTTTTTGAGTCAAAATACTGAGCGCATCGAACTTATTATTTGTTTTTGAGTCAAAATACTGAGCACGTCGAACTTATTATTATTGTGGTTATTATTATATAGGCGAGTATTAAAGCGAAAAGTTACGACTATCAAATTGAAAAGAGCTTGCATATACAAACATTTAAACATAAGATGTATAATCTTGTGTGTTTTAACTTTGCTCGCTAAGACAAGTCTTGTTGAGCCGACTTAATTTGATTGTCATTCCTAGCAATAATCAAAACAATGATATATTCAAACACAAAACAAAACAAAAGAAGAAATCTTTTTTTTTCTAGACGAAATATATCAAATTTAATTTTATTAGACTTGTTAAATATGTATTAAAATGTAGGGTAAGAATGTGTAAATCAGATCGCGAAACGATGCAGCCCTCTCCATATCCTACGTAAATACAAGAGTCTAGTGTACCGGAACGACCTTTTGTTAAATATGCATTAATAGACACCATGTACAATGTGCTGTATACATACATACATATACATGTGTGTGTATGTGTAATGTTTTGACAGACAAATTTATCTTCGATCAAATATACTAAAATGGATTTTTCTATTTAAACAACAAAACTAGACTAACGTGCGATATCCATATGTATGAATATCAATGATAAGCCAAAAATATCCATCTGACAGTCAACAAACAGTCAACGGCAAATTCAGGTTTGGGAGATCAACTTCTACAGCTCGGTAGAAATGCACCTCTGCTCGGCCATACTACACTTCGGCTCAGCAATGTATTGCTTACTAAAGCATCCACTTCTTATTGGAACAGTAAGCAATACGCCAAAGGGTTTTACCTCGGCCCCGAGCTCCAGCCCCGTCTTCTACTTAAAAGGAGCATACTCCAAATCACTTCAGCCAGATCAGAGCAGAACACTAGGCCCCTCTTTGCACCTCGGCTAAGGAATCAAGCGCAACTCTGCCTCGTTTAGTGTGGAACCACTTGGCAGATGTTTAGTATAAAGAAGGGGTGCACATCAGATTTCTCAACCTATACACGTCAAGGTCCCATCAGCAGACCTACGATCCAATTAGCAGACCTGCTGGTCCTATCAGCAAACCTATAATGTCACAGTCTCGCTGCCCAAGCAAGAGTCTCATCCGCTGTCAGAAGCAAGGGACGGAAAGAAGGCAACAAAAGCAAGACGACGGACATAGAGAAGGGGATCGAGACATTTTTCTTCTCCACAAGCTAATTCACAGAAGTCTCCTTATCCAAAAACTGTGAGATCTTCTCAACTCATCAAACTCAAAACATATCTCAGTGAGAATGGTCCAAACTGACTTGAGCGTCGGAGGGTTTTACCCGAAGTCATACACCGGGACCTCTGATTTGTGCTTCCCTGTCAGGTCATCAAGGATGTTGTTAAAATTTTCAAGTTCAGACAAGCTAACGACGTGACTTTTGGATCAACTCTGATCATTGGTGAAGATCCGGCTTCATCAATCAATGAATGAAAAGTCAAATTCAACTTGAATACGTCAAACCGCTTCGTATTGACAATTATTTACACTAATTCAATTTCTCAACTAAAGCTTCACTATGTGTAACGGGACAATGCTATTATCAACGCATGCATATATCATTTCTGTAAAAATGATTCTTCCTATAGATACTTAGAGCTAAACAAAAAGATATAAAATCTAAATATTTTATCATCTCGTATAAAATTCCTTTCTCTTTATATATAAGCCACACAAATCATATATGCTAAAGATTGATATATTCTGCACAATACCTAGAATAAACAGAAAACTAAGTAGATTTGGATTTTTGGACTAAAAAGTAAAAGAAAAAATAGTTAAAGCCAACAAAATTTAAGAAAAGGACAACAATGCCCTTTCATTGTTCATCTTCAGTTAACCCCTCCAGCAGTGCCATCGCCACCTCCCCTCCCTCCCCCAACCAATGCCATTAGACACAATTCAACAGGTTTGTTAAATTAAACAAATTGAGGAAGAGAGGAGTAAGAAGTGGCAAAACACACGTGTGCTGGTGTTGGAGTTAGTTTGGATGGTGGGTGGTGTTTGGTGTTTGAGGATAAAGATGATGGTTGTTGCTAGTGACGGAGGGGTGGCAGCTGGCGGAACGGAGTGGGGGAAGGTTAAGGGTTGACAGATAGGATGAATTTTTAGGGTTAGGATCCCTTCATCGTTTTCCTCTCACCCCACCTATCCCTGCTGCCACGTGTCTCGTGGTGGCGAGTGGCGTGAGGAGAAATTGGGGTAGGAGATCCCATCCCGAATTTTTATTGATTTTTTTTTCATAACCGAAGGGTAAAATACACAATTTGTATTGTATTTTAAAAGACATGTTATTATAACTACAATATATATTACAATTACATTTTTTGATTAAATCAGAAAAAGTTCAAACATCAAAGAGACAGGGGAGTATCTCTAAACATGAAGATAATAGTGGAAATTATCCAAAACATTAAGAGTAAAGAGAAATATCCCAATAAATGTTTAGGATGAACGTTTGAGCATTTTTTTTTTTTGAATAAACCAGCTCTTTTACCCACGGAAGAAAAGTGCTTTATGCTACAAAATACAAATAATAACTACAAACATGGCAAGCTTTATTATGATTAATTATTAACTATTAGGTACTTATAGATTTATATATAAGTATATAATAAAAGCACACTATATTCCTATTATTGTGTCGTCTATGCAGGTATATATAAAGCCGGGCCGGAAATCTTACTGGAGTCAAGCTCTTTATCCCTTGACATGGAGGTATTATTTGTCTGTCTCTCACCCTCCCCACACCCTAGCAAAAACTTTTACTATTTTGAATATATACTGGTATGGTTTTTGTTGTTGTTGTAGACTTATATAATAAAAAGAAATCAAGACGTGACAATAATGAATGTATAAAACATGAAGTCTATCTCAAATTATTATGTTCTAGTGTTGGTTGAATAACTTTTAAATTACTCAATAACCACCATAAAATTTGTCTAAATCATTTCCACTACACTATGCTACAACTCATAAGTACCAAGTCATTATTTGATGATTTGGTGATGACTTGGTACTTATGAATTGTAGCATAACCGAGTGAAATTTGCTTAAGTTTATTTTTTTAAAAAGAATAATAAGTAATTTTGTTTGGTAAAATTTGTTTAACTTTTATATGTCTTGCAAGTTAAAAAATACAACAACAACAACAAGCATACACAGTATATCTCAACGACAGCACAAGCTATCACTAGGGTCTGGGGAGGGTGAGAGGAGGCAAACAATACCTCCATCCCAAAAGATAGAAAGTTTGCTTCTAGTGAGACCATGACTCTATATGAACCTGCACAAATATCATAATAATAGGAATATTTACTATTGAAGAAATTTTATTAAACATACACAAAAGTCTTCTGCTATAAAAATAGTCATAATAGTGGATCTGCACAAATAGTTGAAAGACAAATACCAAAACAAAAATGAAAATGTGTAAAGTCAACCTAAGGTGTAAATACTATTTAATCATCTAAGTATGCTCTAAGGTGTCCCTATATCCTTTCTATCCCTTCTTAACCTTAATTCTCTGCCTCCATGAACTCCTATCCTGGACCATGTCCTTAGAGAGGTGTAACTCTAGTAAGTCATGCCTAATATGCCCATCCCACGTCAGTTTGGGTCTGTCTTTACTCCTTTTCCTTTCTACAATGATGCTTTCAATTGCTCTGACAGACGCCGTTGTCTGTCTCCTCTTGACATGTCCAAACCATCTTAATCTTCCCTCTCTTATCTTATCTGCTACACTAGTCACCCCTAATCTTTCTCTGTATACCTCATTTTTTATCTTGTCTAGCTTTTATGCCCACACATCCACCTCAGCATCCCCATCTCTGTCACTTCCATCTTCTGTGACTGTGTCCTCTTGATGACCCAGCAAGTTAAAAAAATAATAAATTAAAATACCATAAGCACTCGAATTGTTTATTAGCAATATGGGTTTTTTAACCGAACAGTCCCTTAGTACAATCGAAAAAGAAAAGCATTTGTAAGAAAAAGAAAGAAAAAGCCAGTGTACGAAAAAAAAAAGAGATTGTTTTCTCTTTGAAGGATTAAGAAAATAAAAGATTATAAGAATGGAAGCTAGTTAGAAAGATATGATAACTTCCAAAGGCAAACTTTATCTGTAAACTAAATTAAAATATATATTAGAAGAAGAAGCAAAGGAGAAAACTGCTCTGCAGTGAAACAGTCCTCCATTTCATCTTCTTTGATTTTATCAAAAGAGGATCTAGACTTCTGGGACTGTCTTCTTTGATTGGACCATTCAGCAGGTACGCCTTTCCTGTTTTCTGTTTCTCCGTTTCCTCACAGCAGATGAAAGAAATGAAACCAAAAAAAAAAAAGCTGATGAAATCAAGAATTATGTTGATCAGATATTTGCAGATGGGTTTATTCTTCTTTTCATTTTTTATTTTAATTTTGTTTTGTTCTTTAATTTTCAGTTTTTCCCCCTCTGCTATGCTTTCTTACTTCTAGGCCCAAGGTAGTAAAAAATAGTAGGGACAGAAAAAAGAAGAATCTTTGGTGGTATTCCGTGTCAGGCCACCATGGCGGTGGTGGAGAATGCCGGCGGTACATACAATCAGCAGATTGTTGGTGAGGGAAACCATATGCCAGACGCCGATAACCACCACCATCACTCAGATGGGCCGATGACGGCTGCTGTGACGTCAAATGATCAAACTTTGGTTCCATCCACTGATCAAAGCTTACACAGTAACCAGATGGTGCATCAGGAGCAGCAGATTATCAATTCACAGCAAAGGGTAGTGGCCAATCAGGAGCTTCCAGCTCAGAATTCTGATGGATCCCAGCTGCAGGATAAGGAAATGAAGGGGAGTGGTGGAGTTGAAGATGGAGGAGAACAGGGGTTTAAGAAAGAAATTAGGGATTTGGAAGAAATGCTTACAAAATTGAATCCAATGGCTGAGGAATTTGTACCTCCATCATTGACCACAAATAATCATGGCCGGTTGATGCAACCTGCTCCTGGGCAATTTGGGTATAATGCTAACAATCCTATGCAAGATAGATCCAGAATTCAGGATGGAAATTCCATGAGACGGGTATATCACTAATATTTCCTTTTCCTCTATATTCCTTTGGTTATTGGTTAACGTGTAGCGCGATAATTGTTGAAACAATGGAGAGTAAAGTTCATATCTTTTTCTTAAATGGAATATAAGTGTTTATGTGCTGTATTAACAAGAGCATTATAATCGCTATGTTGGCTGACACATAGCGATTTTTGTGGAAGGAATGGAAGAGGAAAGTTTGTATCTTATCTTTAAATAGACAATAATTGTTTAAGTGTTGTTTTGACACATTTAGTATTCCTGTTTTGCTAAGCATTTGTTGTTGTTTTTTGTATAATGCCTGGGTTTGGAAATTTGTCCTTTCATGATTCCTTTTTTTTTTGTTGTGAATTCATGATTCCTTTTTCTATACCAGTGTATTTACCTTGCTATCTTGCGTACAGAAGAAGTTGTTCTATAATAATGGTAAGAAAAGGATGAATAGCCGGACAAGCATGGCACAGCGTGAAGAAGTAATTAGACGGACAGTATATGTGTCTGACATTGATTATCAGGTGACCAATCAACCTTCTCTTGATATTACTTTTCCGTTTTTGTTTCGTTAAGATACTGTTTTGCATTTTTTGATAGTCTTGCTGCTGATCCAATTCCTTTCCTATCTTTTGTTGGTTGACAGGTTACTGAAGAACAGCTTGCGGCTCTATTTCTTACTTGTGGACAGGTGGGTGAATCTCTATACAACCAAATGACCGCACTCATCCAGCTTTTGCATCAGTGTTAAGCTATATCTATGAGATTATTCACCATACTCGTTTCTTCTTTGGAAAAGGTTGTCGATTGCCGAGTTTGCGGTGACCCTAATTCTGTGCTTCGCTTTGCCTTTATTGAGTTTACGGATGAGGGTAGGTTGTTGATCAATTTGCTCAATCATATGTTTCCATGGTTGGGCCCAACCGTTACACTTTCTCTAATTTTCTGCAGAAGGTGCATTTAATGCATTGAGTCTAGGTGGAACTGTGCTTGGATTTTATCCTCTCAAGGTGCTACCTTCAAAAACTGCAATCGCTCCTGTGAATCCAACTTTCTTGCCGCAGGTGAGCAACTTGTCGATCATGGTTAAAGTGTGAAATCATAAAGCACACGCTGTACAACTTGAAGTGTCAAAGCTGTAGATAATTGCACTGAAGTGTACTTGCTAACTTTGTTCTGAATTGATCTTTAGTCTGAAGATGAAAGGGAGATGTGTGCAAGAACTATTTACTGTACTAACATAGATAAGAAGGTATTGGTGGCATTCTTATTCCGTCTATATGTTGCTGAAAATTTGTAAGTTATAAACTTAATACCTTTATAATGCAGGTTACTCATGCAGAAGTGAAACTCTTCTTTGAATCCATCTGTGGAGAGGTTGCTTTTTATGAAGTATGAGGAACTTTAGGTTTTATCATAAGTGCATTTGTTGATGGATGCCTTTTCTGTAACAGGTTCAGCGTTTGAGATTACTGGGGGACTATCATCATTCGACCCGAATAGCTTTTGTTGAGTTTGTGATGGTAAAAATCAATGCTACTCCCGCATTTGCATGCAGATGTTTAAAATACTTCATTAGATTATTCTTTGTTGCCTATCTGTGAAGTATTCACCATGTCAGATGTCAACTAGTTATTTATTCACTTGCCAAAAAAAAAAAAAGAAGCACGAGTTATTTATTCTAATCCGTCCTCATCAATGGTCTTTGAGTATTCTCTACCTTAAGATGAAATTAGATAAATAAAGAAAGAAAAAGAGCGGTCTACCATGTTCAGTTTGTTACTGGTGATTTGATTTGTGCCTCCCTGAATATCAGTTGAATTTTTGCATTTGTAGTCCTCTCACCTCTTTTTTTGCACTTGATGTTAGCAATTTCGGAAAAAGAATTCAGTGAAAATTGCATCCAACCCTGCCTATATGTTATATGTGCGGGTATAGGCAACATACAGAGTTCATCTCGATTCATTTAGTTCTTTTGATTCTTGCACAAGCTGGATGTTGAAAAATTATTATGCCCGCTTCGTTCGCAGATGGATTGACGAGAATCCACCTATCCAAGCAACAAAAAAAATTTGTCCTGGTCAAATGTTGCCTACTGATAATTGAAACTTTTATGATAGTGTGAATAATTACACCTCTCTGTACGTAAATGGATCGTCAATGTGAATCTATAATTATTGATTCCTTTTCAAAGGAATTATCTTATTGTTCTCATGTATGACGATATTCGTTTGTTGGTTCTCCCATAAGCATACATTAATGTGAGAAAACTTTTGATATATTCTGGCTTGTTTTATTTGCCAATAGTGGCTTGACCTTTTGTCTGGCGAGTTATGGCATAGAAAGGGCTAGGAGGTGAGAAAAGACGTATGTACTATCCATACACCATGGTGTGTCCTGTATTATTTTCTGTAACTTCACCTACAGTTGCATCAGGTTAGGGTGTCTACAAGGTTTCTCTGTAGCATTACGCATTTCCAGCTCATTGAATATAGGTGATCATGCTAGTGTAATCCTTGACATAACCTGCCTTCTGTTGCTTGTTTCCCTTGGATTTGTGTGTCAAATGCTGTGGGAAATCCTTACTGATTTTCCTGACCATGCTTGACATACTAGAGTTCACTTTCATGAGCGAGAGTAAATAAAGAGTGATGCAAAATATTACTCCTTTGGGAACACTACTTTGAGAATATTCATTACGTTGACTAATAAGAAGAGGAGAGGTATAGAAACATGTATTCTCTACAACTTCTCCTCTTTTTATTGGTCCACGTCAGGAGTGCTCCCAAAGGAGTGTTCTAAAATGTTACTTCCAAATAACTACCACTGCAGAAGCAGGCGGACTAGAACTTTTGGACTTTAGGTAAAGTTATTTTCCTGTAATTTTTGCATATTAAGCCATTTTATTGTGTAATAAAATCAAACACAAGGAACGCATTTCTCCAATTACAACTGTCATGTGACTAGCCTGATATTTTATCACGACTACTTGAAAATGCTTTATCCTTGATCCCAGAAATGTACCATTTATTCGGTAATTCTTGTTGTGACTTGTATCACTGTCCTTAGAGCCAGTTATATGTTGATTACAGATGAAGTGGAAACTCATCTCACATGTCATCGAGGAAAGGACATACTGATGAGTTTTCCTATATGCTTCTTCTTTCATAGTAACTGCTACGTTCAGGTTAAAAATAGTGTTACTTTTTAGACAAGTACTGCTTTAACTAGAAAGCCTGAGGGTATCTGCTTTCCCTTTTCTTGGTACGGAGGGGTTCCCGTTTCATTAATGCATTTTTAGTTCTTACTCCCCACATATGGGAAATCGTGTTCCATTTCAAACTCCGCTTCCTGTCCCTAGTGGAAAGATATTGTTTTACCTCTAATACTTGTGTAGTCTGTGATGGAATCCTTCTTGGGTTATTGGATACGCTCCCTTAGGTTTTTATATCCTTGCCTTCAATGTGCTGGTCAGGAAATTTATTTCGGTAGGATTTGTTACCTTGTCAAATTGTTGCTTCCCGAAGAATAGCCAAGTGCTTAAAGATTACACCTTTTCTCATGCTTAAAAAGCATCCGAATTAGAAATGCATATTAACAATCTAAGAATGTTGTTTCTATCAATGGGTTGACATAAAGCAAAATAGAAAACCTGATAAAGAAAAGAAAGTTTCTTATTGGGACTGTAAGGTTTCTTGATATCAAAGTCCCAAGAGTACCTTCTCCATGAGATGGTATTTGTTCTTAACTGAATTGTAAATCGAATTGGATCATCGAATCATGCTATTAGTCATGCAGCTGATGGGCCAAGTTATTATCTTTAGTCTCTTCATTAGACTTTATGTTTGCCTATAGCCTGGAATGGTATTTTTATGTTAATGGGTGGACGTCTCTCTCTCTCTCTTCCCCCCCCCCCCCCCCCAAAAAAAAAAACCTCTCTCTGCACAAGGATCTTTTTTTTTATTTAAAGAAAAAGATCTGCTGTTGGATTTCAGTGTTTCATCATCATCATCATCCGTACCCAGTATATCCCAACCACAGCAAAAGCTATCGTTAGGGTCTGGGGAGGGTAAGTGGTAGGTAGACAATACCTCTATCCTTTGGGACAGAGAGTCTGCTTCCAGTGAGACTCTCGGCTCTATATGTACCTGCATAAATGACATAATAATAGGGATATGATGTGCTAGTGTGTTAGTGAGGGACTTCAGGAAATACAAAAAAGATGCTTTCGATATTAAAATAAATATAACGTGTATATGTACATGTAATGCAAAACAACAGTAAAACTTAAGCAAACAAGTGCAAAATCAACCTAAAGCATAGATAGTGTCTACGCCTATCTGTCCCTGAATATACTCTAAGGTGACGCTATATATGACCTATACCTCGTTAACCTTAATCTTATGTCTCCATGAGCTCGTATCCTGGACCATGTCATCAGAGAGGTGCAAATCTAGTAGGTCATGCCTAATCTGCTCATCCCAAGTCAGTTTGGGCATGCCTTTACTCCTGTTTCCCTGTACAATGAGGCTTTCAATTACTCTGACCGATGTCGTTGTCTGTCTCCGCTTGATATGCCCAAACCATCTCATTCTTCCCTCCCTTATCTTATCTGTTATACTAGACACGCCTAACCTTTCTCGAAACACATCGTTTCTGATCCGGTCTAGCCTTGTATGCCCACACATCCACCTCAACATTTTCATCTCTGTCACTTCCATCTTCTGCAATTGTGACCTCTTGATGGTCCAGCAGTCTGTCCCATATAGCATTGCCGGTCGCGTTGTCACCCTATAAAATTTTTCCTTTAATTTAGTTGGGAAATTCTTGTCACATAGCACCCCTGAGGCCGCCTCCATCTACACCAGCCTGCTTGAACTCGATGTGCTATATCACTATCTATATCCCCATTCTGCTGCACAAATGATCCTAGGTACTTAAACTTACTTACCTGTGGTACCACTTGACCATCGATGGTGAGCTGGCTATTTTCACTATCTGCTACACCGCTGAAGTCGCAGTGCAGATACTCGGTCTTAGAACGGCTAATCCGATTGGATTTCAGTGTTTGAACAGTAAATTGTCTTTGTTTGAATACTTTCTTGCAACTTTCTGACTATTTTCCGTTTAATGATTCATTTTCGTACTCTTGAGAGTTATATTATTCCATGAACATCCCTTTAGAAAAAGATCCAGTATTTACCTTCCAATCGCGTGTATTGGTAAGAATGCACTTGGAAGACGATCGATTTTATAAATAACTTGTTTGACTTCTCACTGTGGAAGTCTGATTAGCAGTTGAAGCTTCCATATCGTGATCTTGCCGCTGTTATAGGTCCCTCTCTAGCTTGCAGTCTGTAATTATTTTGGCTTTACTTTTCTCAGTATCATTTCTCGCTTTCTTTGAAAATTAAGTGCAGGAACTATCAAACTTATGCTGATATTATTGTTGCCTATCATGAGTCTATCATATTTCCAGAATATTTCCACATTGCTGAAATATTAGAAATGCTTCTTCTCTCTGCTAGAAAGACTTCTTTGCTCGACTGAAATTGTAGCTATTTTCTCTCTTGCAGGCTGAAAGTGCAATTGCAGCTCTGAACTGCAGTGGCGCTATCCTCGGATCACTTCCAATCAGGTGGCTTTCTTGGATTTTGTCACGGTTCTGTTTCTTCGTTGATTGCTATGATTCTTGAGGCAATTTGTGTAATGTTTGGTGTATCCGTTCAGGGTAAGCCCATCCAAAACCCCTGTTCGCGCACGGCCTCCCCGCCAACCAATGCACTGAAGCTTGCTCTTCCGAATCTCCCTAAGTTGATCCTTATCTGGTGCTTATTTCTAACTATAAATACACACTTAGATGCAGTTATGGAAGCTTCTTTCTATGTTTATGGTTTGGAGCTTTTGAGTTTTTTGCTTGTAGATTCTTGGGGTTTACACCAACTACAGACCGATGATTATAAGTTATTGTAGAGCTTGTGACAACATTCTGGGGTCGAAGCTTGCTTGACTTTATATCCAAATATCTCAACTCCATTTAGGTATGCGTATGTGTGTATATAGGACGTTTCTGGTGTACTAGGCTCCTGTATTTGCGCAGGGTATGGGGAGTGGTAGGATCGCTTCCTGATCTGATGTAGCAGCCTTACCCTACATTTTGTGCAAGAGACTGTTTCCGCGGTTCGAACCCGTGACCTTAAGGTCACAAATCATCAATCTTACCAGTTGCTCCAAGGCCCGCTCTCTGTGTGTATCCAGTTCATTTACTAGACCATCTTTGCATCTAGCCTCTTCCTTGGTAATGGAACTTCCTCTCAAACCTTAAGAGCTCTAGTAGGTTCCCATAGAGCGAACGGGTCGGATTTAAATTTACAGTCTGCTCTAATATCATGTTAAATCATCGGCACATCGAAAAACTTATAACAAATAGAAAGTAAGGTTGCTGTTCAACCATAGTGGGAATGACAGACAATTATACAACATTAGCACCTTTTTTTGTTTATAACTATAATATAAACAACATACTTCCAGGAAAACACAGACCACTCAAATGTAGAGTATGTAATTACCTTAGAAGAGATGATGTTTATACAAAAAAAAAAAAAAAAAAAATTTCCTTCTCAGCAAGGTAGAAGCCCAGGAGTAAACCTGTTTGTTTATTATTGATTTGTGTGTGTCATCCGTGGGTGATATTTTGGTACAACCCGACCCATTAAACATAAAGTCCAATCCATTTTATTTCGGGCTGCACGGGGCCTAAATACAAGTTCTTCATACCTGACTGTTCTTCACCGTAAGGTGCTGAATTATTTTTGAAGCAGGTTAAGAAGAGAATTTATTTTATCTTATTTTATTTTGTTGGGGGGTTGGGGGGTTGGGGGGAGGATTTTGAGAGAGAAGTATTGTTAACTTTAAGGATTTCCTATCAAACGAATGATAGCTATTGATACAGAATTGAAAGAGAAACTTTGTTAGAGATATTTTTTTTAAGGAAAAAAATGGACGAGTTTAACTATCTTTTTCAGGCATCTTTTAACATAGCCAAGGAACGTGGAATTCCTATTTTAGTAATTATTAATTGAATAATGAAATAAAGGCGATGAAGAAAATGTTATGGTAGAGTCACCAAATTGATATGGACTTTATTTTAGAGAATCATAATTACACTTTTTTTATATAAATACATATTTCGTCATTTTTATATCATTGATTTTACCTTATGATTCATCTTTGACTACTGATCAAACAATGGTGTATTTATATATAAAAAAGTGTATATTTTTCATTACCTTTTGATGATACCAAGAAATTCACCCGTCAGTCAATGACAGTCAACGTTAGAGCAAGAGTACAAAAATGACTAAGGACCGCAGGTCGGCCTGGTGACTGACCAAGTCCCACGCGGACAAGTATTTCGGCTCGGCCACAGAGGCCCCACGCCATCCCGGCTACATGGTCAGTACCCTACTGGAACTAAGGGTTCCACCTCGGCCTAAAGGGTTCCACCTCGGCCTAAAGGGTTCCACCTCGGCCTAAAGGGTTCCACCTCGGCCTAAGGGATCCACCTTGGCTCAATGGCTTTACCACGGCCAAAGGATCTTATCACAGCTACAGTTACCAACTGGAATAGCCTGGCCAGAACCTTGGCCCAAGCATTTTATCACAAGACCCCGGCATTTCTGCCCTTCAAAATGGCACCTCGGCCATAATAACACATCTAGAAGAGCGGATATACATCCAGCTCGGCCAAAGGAATCCGAGTTCTCCACAGTTTCATCTCGGCCTCGGATCAGCTAGCGACCACGGCTCTGATTATTGATCTCAGCCAAGTTACAACAGTCACAGAGCTGTATGCTACGTGGCCTACATGCAATATCTAACTTTCCAGATGTCAACCATACGAAGGAAAGGTGCCAATACAGCAATCCTTAGCAGCTGCACGGCTACCATGCAAGCAGGCCAGACGTCGTCATCTCAACCATCTGAGACACGCAGCTCCTAGCTTCGCCAGCTATAAAAGAGCTTCCCCAACAGTAAGAAGCTCTAAGCCAAAATTGCAAGTCCAAACCACAAGTAAAACACCCCGCTGTTCTCATCTCAGCTCGGCCTACACCTTGGCCGACCTCAAACAGGTTTCGTCAAACCTATATTTCAGTTAAAGCCATACGCTATAATGCCCGTAACTGACTTGAGCGTCAGAGGGTTTCCCCGGGGCAGCGCCCTGGGACCCCTAACGCGTTCTTTCCTTTCTCAGGCTTCCTAAGAGGACAAGTGACGGAGGGTTGACGGATTTAGACCCCGGATATTTCGACTTTTACTTTGGCGAGACAATCCGACCTCGTCAAATTCGCCAATTTGACGAGGTCGGATTGTCTCGCCAAAGTAAAAGTCGAAATATCCGGGGTCTAAAGCCGTCAACCCTCCGTCACTTGTCCTCTTAGGAAGCCTGAGAAAGGAAAGAACGCGTTAGGGGTCCCAGGGCGCTGCCCCGGGGAAACCCTCCGACGCTCAAGTCAGTTACGGGCATTATAGCGTATGGCTTTAACTGAAATATAGGTTTGACGAAACCTGTTTGAGGTCGGCCAAGGTGTAGGCCGAGCTGAGATGAGAACAGCGGGGTGTTTTACTTGTGGTTTGGACTTGCAATTTTGGCTTAGAGCTTCTTACTGTTGGGGAAGCTCTTTTATAGCTGGCGAAGCTGGGAGCTGCGTGTCTCAGATGGTTGAGATGACGACGTCTGGCCTGCTTGCATGGTAGCCGTGCAGCTGCTAAGGATTGCTGTATTGGCACCTTTCCTTCGTATGGTTGACATCTGGAAAGTTAGATATTGCATGTAGGCCACGTAGCATACAGCTCTGTGACTGTTGTAACTTGGCTGAGATCAATAATCAGAGCCGTGGTCGCTAGCTGATCCGAGGCCGAGATGAAACTGTGGAGAACTCGGATTCCTTTGGCCGAGCTGGATGTATATCCGCTCTTCTAGATGTGTTATTATGGCCGAGGTGCCATTTTGAAGGGCAGAAATGCCGGGGTCTTGTGATAAAATGCTTGGGCCAAGGTTCTGGCCAGGCTATTCCAGTTGGTAACTGTAGCTGTGATAAGATCCTTTGGCCGTGCTAAAGCCATTGAGCCAAGGTGGATCCCTTAGGCCGAGGTGGAACCCTTTAGGCCGAGGTGGAACCCTTTAGGCCGAGGTGGAACCCTTTAGGCCGAGGTGGAACCCTTAGTTCCAGTAGGGTACTGACCATGTAGCCGGGATGGCGTGGGGCCTCTGTGGCCGAGCCGAAATACTTGTCCGCATGGGACTTGGTCAGTCACCAGGCCGACCTGCGGTCCTTAGTCATTTTTGTACTCTTGCTCTAACGTTGACTGTCATTGACTGACGGGTGAATTTCTTGGTATCGTCACCTTTTATTTTTTCACTTCAATACTTTCTGACAAATTTATATTCTCAAACCTTGGGTCCGAGTTGTAGCTCTTACATAGTGGAGATTAGGGCTGTAAATGAACCAAGCCGTTCGGTTGTTCGGCTCGTTTGGTTCGAGCTCGAGTTTGAGCTTGGCTCGGATAAAATGTTAATGAACAGAGCTTGAACATCTTTTTTCTGTTCGAACTCGGTAAGTGGCACCGTTCGTTTAAAGTGTTCGGTTCGTTAATGTTGTTCATGAGTTAAACGAACCAAACTTGAACAATTAAATATGTTTCTTTAAATAAACGAACAAGCTTGGCTCGTTCCTTAAGTTAAATGAACCGAGCTTGAACAACGCAATGCTCGGTTCGTTCGGCTTGTTTACAGCCCTAGTGGAGATATGACCCCACAAAAGTAGGGCAAAGTTCCAATCATCCCGTGGGGTTGTGGTTTATTTATCTGAGATATGGAGGTGTTTTATGGGTATCAAACTGAATGATGGACGAACCATTTCAATGTACTTCTCTTTGGTCGGAGAAAATGTGGTAACGTAAATGAGAAAAAAGCAGAAGCTATTAGCAATGTCGAATGCTGAGACAGAGTTTTGCGAGGAATTGAGAAGGAGAGGCTTTGTGGCTGAATAAGTTGGTGCATGAAATTGAATTCCCACTTAGGCTCTTAGTTTATGTAGATATATATAGAGTCGAAGGTATTACTGAAAGCAAACTTTATATCTTAGGATGGATGTAGTGTTTGTCTGCCTCTCACCCTTCACAGACCTTAGCGATAGCTTTTGCTATTGTTGGTATATACATGTTATGATTGTTGTTGTTATTGTATTTAGACTCCCACTTCAGTTGATGTACGATAATAAGACAACAATTAGTTTTTTTTGAATTACGTCAGAACAAAACATGTGGAAGTAGGTATACATTTTATTAAACAGAAGCTTGAAGAGCGCATGATCGAACTTCCATTCATAAGTCTGAAGGTCACTTGACAGATATTCTAACGAATGCAATTACTGGAAGAATTTCGACTCGGGATTGTGCAAGTTGGGTATTCGGGAATTGTAATGGTATATAGGGCTGTTGAACGAACCAAACAGTTCGCGAACTATTCGAGTTTGGTTCGTGTTCGGTTCGTATTCGTTCAATAATTATTTGTTAACGATCCAAATTCGAACAGGTATTCGGGTTTGTTTAGTTAAACGAGCTAAATTGTTCGCGAACTGTTCGGCTCGTTTAAACAGTTATAAGGTTATCGAGCTGGACTCGAACCAATTTTAAAGTTTGTTTAGCTAAAAGAACCGAGCCGAACAGTTTGTTTAGCTAAACGAATCTAAAATCGAAAACCTAGTAATCGATCCAACTCGGTTCATTAACAACCCTAATGGTATATATCTTATTGTGGTGCGAAATTACTCTCTTCACTCAACTTTCTATCGAAGGTCAGCGTGTGACTAAAGAGAGCTCAAACACATATTCTCTTTAGATGCTTATAGATGTCTTACCATTAGTGTTTTAGAGAAAATGAAAACTTTAGATAGTTATCGTTAGTCACAATTGACATGGGTTGAGATAGTAAACACAGAAGCCTAGTGTATTGGGCACGTTTTTTTCAAGATACTTTTTCTTTTTGTCCTGTTATACGCCTACTTCAAATTTCATCCGACGATAGTTTTATTGTATTTTTGACATGTCAAATTGTAAACTATACATGCACATATATACATGTCACACGTGATAATCTACTTGATAAAGTCTTATTAGGTAGAATTTCCTATGTTATGTCCATAAATGACGATCAAAAGGTGTTCCTTGGACAGCCTTCGTAATATTACCTTCAAAATGTTATTTGAGAATTTGTGCCGAGACGCAGCTTCTTTTGGTAGAAGTTTTATGTGGTTTGCACCGAGACATATTATAATCGAAAGATATTATTATTGATCTTGATTTATTATTAGATATAGAATGTTGTGTACGTATTATGATTAAAATATGATTGTCGAAAAAAAGAAGTCTATTTGATTGATCTTCTATGTATATGAATTTAACTTAGAAACATAAAACGAAAAGATAAGTTTACTGTTTCTAATATCTGTACGTTGCACTCATCATTTTTCAATAATCAAATCCATAACCTTCGTTGGCATGTTAATTTTTGTCGTTTGCTCACGTGGATCTGACATCACTAGTATGATTCTAACAATTAATGACGTTCTCGGTGTAATAGGCTCATGCGTTTGTGTAGGGTCCGGAGAGGGGCCGGATTGCTTTTGCGTTCTGATGTATGCAGTCTCATGGTGTAATAGGCTCTTGCGTTTGTGCAGAGTCTTGAGAGGGGTCGGATCGTTTTGTGATCTGATGTACGCAGTCTTATCCTACATTTTGTGCAAGAGGTTGTTTTCGCTGCTCAAACCCCTGACCTCAAGATCACAAAGTTGATGTATGCAGCCTTACGTTGTACTAGGCTCCTGCGTTTCTGTAGGGTCTGGAGAGAGACGGGATGGCTTTGCGATCTGATGTACACAGCCTTACCCTACACTTTATGCAAGAGGTTGTTTCCGCTGTTCGAACCCGTGACCTCAAGGTTACAAACCAGTAACCTACCTAGTTACTCCAACACCCACCCTCTATGAGTCTAACAACTAACATCACTAAATGCCAATATATTTAGATTTTGTCTTAATAATTAAAAATGATTAACCTAAATTCACGTACAATACCTATACCTATAATTAGATATCATATCACCCTGTTCGTACTTTTCAATGCGTACTTTTGAATGTGTGAGATATGACGTTACACTCCACTAAATTATCCGTGCACGTGTAAATTGGAAATAATTATGCAATTTTCCCCAAAGGAAAAGACAAAATAGATTAAACTAAGCTAATGAAAAAATCATAGAAGATCGTTAGGATAATGGTGGACCATTTATTTGTTTGGTAACTGTTCGTAATACTATTGATCATCATAAATTTAGCTACTCTATTAGAAGATTCGAGCACTTTTATGTTAATCAAGACATTTAGTAAAACCGATAAAAGAAGATGTTTAGTAAAAATTACCATATCAGTACAACAACAACAACAGATAGGAGGCTCTCGCCTATGACGTGGTATGAAGGACCGATGGTACGCAACCATACCTATGTGTTAGAATCACATAGATGTTGTTTTCCGATGACCCATAATGAAAATTGCGTCAAGCTGTATCGATCAACTGCTACTTCACAATATAAGAAGCGTAACCAATTTAGTGAGCCATTTTGCTTTATTCCATAATATTCCAAAGTCAAGAAAGGGTGTGTCATTGACTCCATTGGAAATGGAAACTACCATAAATAATTACCATATCAGTACAGTAACAACTAATTAAATAACAAACATGATGTCTTATCTTCTTTGTTTCTTATCATTTAATTTCTTAATGACCAATAAAAAGTAACTTGTAGTTCATTATTGATGAAATTAAAATCTGCGTAAAAAGATTCCTACTCTATCTGATGGAATTACTTTATAAGGGCCGATATTAATTTTAAAGCTTTAATAGTAAGAAAATATGTACGTCGGTGGATCCTTCATGACATGCATACACATGAACATCAATACAGACTGATACATCTTTCATTAAACCAGCCATTGGGTATAAACATGCATTTGTTCATGATGATCAAGATGATATGATTGATCTAGAAGTTCTTGGTTTTGATGATCCCCTTACTTTTCAGCTCCGAGGAGATGCATATATCTATATCATCTGAGCATACCGATATACCACCACCGCATTCTTGGATACATTTTCAATGTTTATTGTATCTCAGATGATTAAGATCTCAAATCAGCTTTAGATATTTAGATACATTGTCTAAATATTCTGCCTGTGGAGATATACGTGAGTGTTCGTGATGTGTCATGCTTGTCACATGCATTATCCTTGTGTTCATTTTCGTTATTTTCATTTGTACTAACGTTATAGTTTTTATATTCTGTGTAATGTTTATTTTTGTTAAGATTAGAGTTAGGGCTAGGGTTATTCTGGATTATTTTGTCATATTTATAAAATGTAACAAGCAAGGTAAGAAAGAAGGCCAAAAGATAAGAAAGTAACATACATAAAGACAAAACTGTAAATCAAATATACGACCAGAATAAGATAACATAAAACATATGTTTCAAAATAAAAGTAACATACATAAAGACATCCACTATACATAAAATGCTACCAAGAAAATACATAGTAAAATTATCAAATAAGACAAAAGATGATGATATTGCATCATCATGGTCACCAAGTTCATTGGATAGCATTCTCCAATGTGACAATTCATCCTTCATTTTTGCCTTTATTTTCTTAAAGACGTCTAGTCCTAAACAACTATGACAAAGATGTTTGTGTATAGTTTAACTCAAGCATAAATAACCATCCCTTGTGCGTGAGTTTTTTTTTTTTTTTTTTTTGTATTATTGAATACATAGCTAATATCCCACAATATATATGGCTTGTGGTGCTGATGAGCCAACCCCAATAAATTCCCTCTTTGAGGGCTGCAACCAATAAAATGGTGGGGGTAGATTTCCTTCTCCATCATCACCACCAAAATGGGGAAGTCCACACTCTAGACATGACAAGTGCTTCCACTATCTATATAAAAAAACGTTTCTGGTGTATTAGGTTTTCGTGTTTGTGCGTGGTCTAGGTTTTTTCACTATCTATGTATTTAACTTAAAAATTTTCAATAGTTTGATTTGAATATTATGATAGTTTGATAGTTTGAGTCGAATATAATTTAAGAAGTTAAACAATTACAACATATCCATATTCAAAAAAAAATTGCGGTCAAAATGGTACGACTTAAATTTTAGTGGGCAAAATGTTACCTTAGAAATATTATAATAATGGTGGACATTCTTTGCCTATTATAAAACAAAATGTCTTTTTGTGTATGAATTTAGAAATTTAGA
Organism: Eustoma russellianum; assembly: GCA_036186865.1. Lineage (NCBI taxonomy): Eukaryota > Viridiplantae > Streptophyta > Magnoliopsida > Gentianales > Gentianaceae > Eustoma > Eustoma russellianum. Next base: position 29,920,474 of record AP025065.1, read on the forward strand.
AATGTACTATTTATTTTGTTTACTAAATCCCTTCACTAGTATCTATGTAGGTACGTATATAACTAGAGGTCTTGCTAGAAGCAAACTCTTTATCTTTTGGAATTGAGGTATTGTTTGCCTGTCTCTCACCCTCCCGGACACTAGCGATAGTTTTTGCTGTCGTTAGAATATACTGGATATGGTTGTTGTTGTTGTGGTTGTAGAAATATACTCTTTATGTCTCAAAAGTATAAATTGTAACAACAACAACAACAACCATACTCAGTATATCCCAACAATGGCAAAAACTATTGCTAGAGTCTTGGAAAGATGTGATGCAAACAATACCTTAATTCCAAAAGATAGAGAACTTGTTTTCAATGAGTTATCAGTTTAAAAAGGATCATATGATTAAGTCATGATATCCAAATTACAGATGAAAATAATATAGTTTAGAATGATTAGATGATTAAGATGTGATATTTGGTTTGTCAAGGTGTTGTTTTTTTGCCTTTTCTTTTCCCTGAAGGCCCATGTATAGAAAAATTAGATTAACTTTTGACAAGGACCAACATTGCGTGCGTGTATCTTTCAATATCAAATTATTAGTGCATAGACTAACACCAATTGCTATTGAATAATTGAATTTAAAAGTACAGAAAAATTGGTGCTTTGGACGGCTCAGAGAGCTTTCAACTTCTGTTTTAAAGTCCAAACACCTTTTAGGTGGTAGGTCATATATTGTCGATTGGGATCCTCTGACCATTCTCCCAGTGATTACCTGCGTGACCGTCCGCCACGTGGCAGCAGGGAGGATGGTAAGGTTAAGTGCGTGAAAGGGATGAGGGTCTAGGCGGTCAGGGGATCTGGTCCCATATATTGGGTGCCAAAAAGTTTAGGGCCCTCTGAATGTTGCTTCCATATGTGTCAACAGTGCATGACATTACCGACCTCATATGTTAGCATCGTTTTTTTTAAAAGTAAAAGATCATATTCTGTCCAGAGGGCTCCTTCCGTATCAATCTCAAAAAACATTATGGAAGATGCAAGTCAGGAACTCAACGGTCTACTATGTTGAAGAGGTCATATACAAAGAGCACCGCAAGAAGTTCAATGCAATCTGAGACTTTGGCTCAGATATCAGTGAAACACTCATACTGCGCGTGTCATTGGAATCAAACTATGTATCTCTTGAAGCAACTCTCAACCTGAATACTAATTGAGTTATGCCCCGGAGGCATCATCGTTTTTTAATACATTGAGCTATTATACGCGAGCATTTACTGAAGATAAATGACTTACTAAATTTGTTGCGTTTCTTATGTTGTGAAGTACCAGTTGATCAACATAACTTGAAACATTATTATGGGTCATCGGGAAACAAACTCTGTGTGTTTCTAACACATGTGTATGGTTGCATAAATCCGACCCCCCATACACCGCCATAGACAGGAGCATCTAAGACAATAGAGTAATGTCATTGTTGTATATGTTAGATATTATATAAATATAAATGTTAAACTATACATGATCATTATCATTGACTAAACCAACACATTAAAGATGGATAGAGATTACTATGAAATTAAAACGAACTTTACACTTGCAAGAGTTTGGACTCAGGACCGTTGTATTGGGGCTTCAGTTCTAGCAAGTTAAACTAGGATTCATTGGAAGCATCGTTTTTGTTAGATTGGTGGTTCAATGTTGTACACACTATTGTGATACATCTATCATGTTTTTCCCGTCGATTAAATCATATTTTGTAATCAGCCACATATTTATACCAAATAATATATCTACATATATATACCAGATAATATATCTGTAGACAGACATGTTTCCTTGTTAACTTTGAGAATTTTCTTATCATCAAAGAGTTATATCTTCTGTTTTGAATGGATAAATCGTGCATGTTTTATTATTAAACGGCTCAAAAGCTAAATGGTTACGGAAAAAGAGTTCCGCCAACAAGCTACTCTGTGTACCAAATGTATAAGAAAGAGTGCATTTCGTATATAAAAATGAAAGAGCATTTTATGTAATGACCGCCGATGATTATGCTGCCATAATACTGCCATCAATGCCGTATATTCTGTGTTTATTATTAGCATTCATTGTATATCATAAATTGTACCATATATAGCACATACCAAATATGTAATATTCTTTCCATAATTGTATCATAATTATAGAGGATAATGATAGCATGCTTAGATAGGAAACATGTATTTATATTGATGATGGCACCGCCGGCCACCATAGTGCCGCTCCGGCCACCATATCGTCACCTCTCACCTTCTTTCAACTCAAATGGCTGACACTAAATTTCATCCCGCACTTGCTGTCACCAACATCAAAAATTTCATTCCAATCACTCTCGAAATGGAGAAAAGTCAATACTCTTCTTGGTCTGAACTCTTCAAAATTCACTGCCGAGCTTATCAGGTGCTTGATCACATCATTTCACCTTCATCTACTGCTTCTTCTTCCACCGACAAAAGCACTCCAGACACAGAATTATGGAGCCGCCTTGATGCCATTGTACTACAATGGATATATGGTACTATCTCTACTGATTTACTGCACACTATTCTCGCTCCTGACCTCACTGCTAAGAACGCTTGGGACAACCTGAAAAATATTTTTCAAGATAATAACACTCACGTGCAGTTTATCTTGAAAATCAATTCTCGAATACACGACTTGATAATTTTTCTAACGACTCCTCTTATTGTCGAGAATTGAAATCTCTCGCAGATCAATTGTCTAATGTTGGTTCTTCTGTCTCTGATCAACGCCTTGTTCTCCAACTCGTTAGTGGTTTGAACGAAAATTATGACGGAGTTGCCATCATCATCCAACAAAGCAACCCCCTCCCTACCTTTTATGAAGCCCGCTCTCGCCTTATCCTCGAAGAAACCAGAAAATCCAAGCAAACTGCCTCTGCTGCCAAAATTGCCAATGCCGCCCTCAACACCACCACCACAAACTCACATACCTCTCCCGACACTCATCCGCCCCCTCCACTCTCCTTTCCCCAGTCCGCACGTCCCCACTACCGCGGACCTTCCCATCGTGGCCGCGGTCGCGGTCGCGGTCGTGGCCGTTCCAACCGCCCTCCCTGGCAGCAATCCTATACCCCCTGGCAGTCCTATCCACCATGGAGATGGCCCTCACCGCCATGGTTCACTCCTCCCTGTCCTTATCCCTCCTTTCAACCTACTCAACCACAACCGCCCCAACCTGGCCTCCTTGGCCCTCGCCCAACTCAAGTCCACGCTGCCTCACACTACTCCTCCCCATACACCCCTACTGATATTGACCAAGCCATGCACACCATGACTCTGCAATCCCCAGATCCCACTTGGTACATGGACACCGGCGCCACCTCCCGTATGACCTCCAACTCAGGTATGCTCTCGTCTTATTTTAATAAGTCACTTTCAAACTCAATTATGGTTGGCAGTGGTCACGTTATTCCTGTTCATGGCTTGGGTCATACACGTCTTCCACCACCCTTACCCCCTCTCCACTTATCAAATATTCTGCATGCTCCTCAACTAGTCAAGAATCTTATTTCTGTTCGTCGCTTTACCATTGACAACAATGTTTTCATTGAATTTGACACTTCTGGTTTTTCTGTGAAGGATCGTCATACGGGCAACCAAATTCTGAGATGCAATCGCACTGGTGACCTCTACCCTCTCACTCAGTCGCCGTCACCCCCCTCATCCGCCCTATTGTCCGTTTCTGCTGATCTATGGCACAACCGACTGGGCCATCCTGGTCGTTCAGTTTTTGATTTTTTACGCAACAAAAATCTTATCAGTTTCAATTCAAATTGTAATAAATCTCCTTGTTCGTCTTGTGTACTTGGCAAACATGTTAGATTGCCTTTTTCTGATTCTCTGAATAAAACGTCTATGCCATTTGATATTTTACATAGCGATGTATGGACTTCACCTATTCTGAGTTCCACAGGTCACAAATATTATGTTCTTTTTATTGATGACTATTCTAACTTCTTGTGGACGTTTCCTATGGGACATAAATCTGAAGTGTTTTCTCATTTCATTACCCTCCACAAATATATCCACACTCAATCCGGTCTATCCATTAAATGCTTACAGTGTGACAACGGTCGTGAATACACCAACTCTCACTTCCATCGTTACTGCCATCAAAATGGTATGACACTACGCCTATCTTGTCCGCATACATCCTCTCAAAATGGTAAAGCCGAACGCACTATTCGTACAATCAATAATATCGTACGCACTCTTCTTATTCACGCTGGCCTTCCACCATTCTTTCTGGCATCACGCCCTCTCCATGGCCACATACCTCCTCAATATACTACCTTGCCAAACTCTCTCTCATCTTTCTCCAACACAAATTCTCTATAACACCATACCTTCTTACTCACATCTCCGCGTGTTTGGATGTCTTTGTTATCCACTTATCCCCTCTACTACTATACACAAACTCCATGCACGCTCCACTCTTTGCATTTTTCTGGGTTATCCATATAATCACAGGGGGTACAAATGCTATGAACTATCTACGGGTAAAATTCTCATCTCTCGTCATGTCATCTTTGATGAAAACACTTTCCCCTACTCTAAGATTTCCACTACGTCACCCACCACATACAATTTTCTCTATGATGATTATTCTCCTCTCTTTCACAACCCTCTCCTCAACACCTCTTCTCCGTCCGTCGCCAACCCCCCCACCGCCCCTCACCCTTCGGCCCCCCAATCGCCGACTCCACCTCCGCCTTCCCCCCAACGTCCGCCCACAACCATTCCCGCACAATTACCACCCGTAGCATGCATGGAATTTTTAAGCCCAAACGCCCTCTTAATCTTCATGTCATATCCACCCCATCTCCTCTACCCCAAAATCCAACCGAAGCCCTTCGTGATCCTAATTGGTATGCTGCCATGCATGATAAGTTTGATGCACTTATTAAAAATAAACGTGGGTATTAGTTCCCCGTCCACCCAATGTTAACATATTACGTTCCATATGGATTTTCCGTCATAAAACTCGTTCTGATGGTTCTTTTGAGCGTCATAAAGCTCGTCTTGTAGGTGATGGACGTTCTCAACAACAAGGCATTGACTGTACTGATACATTCAGTCCCGTGGTCAAACCCGCCACTATTCGCACTGTTCTACATTTGGCATTGTCCAAATCATGGCCCATTCATCAACTCGATGTCAAAAACGCATTCTTACATGGTAACCTTCAAGAGACCGTTTATATGCATCAACCCATGGGGTTCCGTGATCCGAATCATCCTGACTATGTTTGCCTACTCAAAAAGTCTCTCTATGGTTTAAAACAAGCCCCTCGTGCTTGGTATCAACGGTTTGCTGACTACGCTTCATCTATTGGTTTTGTTCATAGTCGTTGTGATCATTCTCTATTCATTTTTCATCACGGTACTGACATCGCCTATCTTCTTCTTTATGTTGATGATATCATTCTTACCACTTCTTCTGATGCCTTACGGCGCCGCCTCATGGCCTTACTTGCATCGGAATTTGCTATGAAAGATCTAGGCCCATTGAGTTACTTCCTTGGTATTGCGGTTACTCGCTGCGCTGTTGGTCTATTTCTTCATCAACATAAATACACTACGGAGATTCTTGCACGCGCGGGCATGTCAAATTGTAAGCCTATTTCTACGCCTATTGACACCTCTGCCAAACTTAGCCGCCATGATGGCGTCCTATATGCCGATCCCACTCTTTACCGCAGCCTTGCTGGAGCTCTTCAATATCTTACATTCACACGCCTGGATATCACCTATGCGGTTCAACAACTCTGTCTCCATATGCATGAGCCGCACGATATACATATGACTGCGTTCAAACGGGTCCTCCGCTATCTTAAAGGTACACTTCACTTCGGCTTGCATTTTTCTCCATCTCGCCAATTTCATCTTCTATGCTACACTGACGCCGACTGGGCCGGTTGTCCCGACACGCGCCGTTCTACTTCCGGCTATTGTATCTACTTGGGTAATAATCTCATTTCTTAGTCGTCCAAACGCCAACCGACCCTCTCCCGTTCCAGCGCCGAGGCTGAATACAGAGGTGTGGCGAATGTTGTTGCTGAATCTTGTTGGCTCCGCAACTTACTTCTTGAGCTTCGTTGTCCACTTAATCAAGCCACTCTCGTTTATTGTGACAATATAAGTGTTGTTTATCCCTCCAGTAATCCGGTTCAACGTCAACGTACTAAACATATTGAAATGGATATACATTTTGTACGCGAAAAAGTTGCTCAAGGTCAAATTCGCGTGCACCACGTTCTGTCACGGCATCAACTCGCCGACATTTTCACCAAAGGCTTACCGCGCATTCTGTTTGATGATTTTCGAGCCAGTCTCAACGTTCGCGAACCTCCCGTTTCGACTGCGGGGGTGTAATGACCGCCGATGATTATGCTGCCATAATACTGCCATCAATACCGTATATTCTGTGTTTATTATTAGCATTCATTGTATATCATAAATTGTACCATATATAGCACATACCAAATATGTAATATTCTCTCCATAATTGTATCATAATTATAGAGGATAATGATAGCATGCTTAGATAGGAAACATGTATTTATATTGATGATGGAATGAACAGAAAGGCAAGGAGGATATTCTATCTATTATTATGGTCGATAAAAATTAACAAATATAAAGTTTTATGCATCGAAATGGATTAATCATTATTGTAGGCTGTAGTACTTCTAAAAAAACAAAAAGAGAGTGGAGAAATTTGAAAATTGAGTATATATATTGTTTAATAATTGCAGATATATTGGGGATTGACTATCGGAAGATACCGTCTCTCTACGTTTATCAACACTTGGGACATATATCAATCTATCGATGGTAATCTAATTCTTCCTATTCTTTTTCTTTTTTCTTTTTTGGGTTTTTGCTTTTCTTTAAAATGCCTTGGTAGCTAAGGTATTCCCAAGGCAGAAGGGAAATCAGAGTTGGTAATTTTATGATAATCTAGCAATAAGCATCTTACTAATCACTTTCTAATTAATGAAGGAGGAACATATGCGGAGGGAAGACCAGATTATTTGAGTGATTGTGTTGAATTGCAGGAGGTCACCCACGTTTATCTCTTATTGGGTATGGAATAACTCGGTTTAGATCTCTTCACCCATACTCTCTCACCGCGCGACACGTGACAGCAGAGGGTGGTGAGTCACCGTGCGGTGAGGGGATTCCATCCGGGAATAACTACCCGGAGCATTTTAAAATCGATAAGAATTTGATAATTGGCCATCCATCCCAACTAGGGGTGTTAACGAACCGAACCGAACCGAATACTAGGTTTTTTAATTCGGATTCGTTTGGCCAACCGAACTGTTCAGCTTGGTTCATTTAGCTACACGGACTTTAAAATTGGTTCGAGTTCGGCTCGCTAACCTTATAACTGCTTAAACACGCCGAACAGTTCGCGAACAGTTCGGCTCGTTTAACTAAACAAACCCAAATACATGTTCGAATTCAGCTCGTCAACAAATAATTACCGAATGAATAAGAACCGAACTCGAACAGTTCGAAAACTGTTCGGTTCGTTCAACAGCCCTAATCCCAACACAATTTTCTAGTAAACGTAACAATAATAATAACAGTGTGGAAGCAGACACAAATTCATAAAAGGAAATAGAAATTGATTTGGAAGTCCAGCATAATGAATGTTTTATATCGTATAAGTCTAAGACAGCTCGCAAGCAGTGGCGTGCAAAAAAGGATATATCTCCCCCGCCTCCTTCACAAGTTGAAACCCGTGGTAAAGTGAAAATCATACCCCGAATTCGGTTTCATTAGATTGGTACTTCGTTCTTCTACTATTAGTTTAGCTTTTCGTTTTTATATCGTGTAATAAAAGCAATTTTTCTCCGCCGTAAGTGGGGATCATTAATAAAATAAAGAAGTCTCTGCCTTCGTTATATATAAAGAAAACAATAACAATCATATTCAGTATATTTCAACAACATCAACAATTATTGTTATGGTCTGGGAAGAGTAAGAGCCAGACAAACAACACCCCCATCCCAAGAGATATGAAACTTGCTTCTAGTGAGATCCCCGACTCTATGTGTATCTGCATACATGACACAGTAATAGATATATGGTGTGCTAGTGTGCTACTGAAAGGATGTAGTAAACACAAATAGAAAGTTTTCTGATATTAAAATAGTCATAACCATGTCTATGTATAAATAATAAAAGACAGACAAAAACAAAAAAAGTACAAAATCAACCTAAAGTATAAAGAATAGCTAAATACTTCTAAAATGTCGCTATATCCGATCCAGTAAACGTTTGGGTGACAAATTGAGGAGCGGCCACAATAGTTGTGTCTTTATCACTAGTCTATAAATAGTGACTTGATTGTATATACACACACCTATGTAAGTGATAAACACAGAAAATAATTTACTTACAAATGAAAAGTGAATTTTATAATAATTTAATATAATACTGATAATTAAATGGTGAAATTTGTCACTATGCTATTGATGAGCGTAAAAGGAAACCAACTAAATTCCGAATGAGATCCTCTAACCCCCTCCCCGTGACGGGGAGAGGTGGTGAGACTGGATGTGGGTGACCTCCATCCAGCCTCACCACCCCCTCTTGCTGCCACGTGGCGGGCGGTCGCGAAGGGGGTGAGGGAGTGGGGGGGGATCAGGCGATCCTGACCCACTAAATTCGTATATTTTCAGTTTGGTCTGATTCATCTCTTCCTAAATTCGTAGAATATTTAATGTTCCAGCACTTACCTACTAAGCAACTGTCCCAATCAAAGCAAATCCCAGTGCTCATTCCTGACATAATTTACTGAATAGTACAAATAGTGGAAATATAATATTGAACTTTTTCTCATACTCCAAAAAGGAAAAAGGTACTCAGTTGCCACATCTTTCATGAGGGTCCGGATCCCCTGACCGCCGGCCCTCTCATCCCTCGTGACCGTCCGCCACGTGGTAGCAGAAGGTGGTGAGGCTGGATGAGAGTCACCTCCATCCAGTCTCACCACCTTCCACTGCTGCTACGTGGTAGGGGATCCTTTGTTACCGCCTATGTGGAGGGGTTCAGGAGATCCCGCTCCCTTTCATCAAGCACTCAAAAAGATGCCAACTTTTTAGAGAGATTGTGGAACTGTGAAAAAAATCTAGGATTATAGAGAGAGAGAAATCCAGAACTGTGAACCAAAAATTTTAATTCTTATGCTTAGCAATAAGAGAATGGAGTGTAACCTATTGACAGATTACATTAAAAATTGTATATCTAAATTTTGACGGAATGGGTTGTTGGATCTCTTTGTTAGTTTTTTTTTATTTATTTCAGAATTGGTTTAGACATATGCATTTTGTTAACACTAAACATGGTTCTTCTTACTTAAAAATTGTTAAATAATTTTAATTTACATGTTACAGAGGGCATCCCGCCAATCAGCTTCCTTAACCTTACAGGTTTACTTGCTCATTGACTCGCATACATGACAGACTCCTTGGTCCGTGTTTGAAGACAGGTCGAATGGGGAGCCCACAGGCTAGTTCCCGTCTTGAAACATGGACCAAGAAGTCTGACATGTGTGCAAGTCAACGGACGAGTTCGCAGAAGTGGTATATTATTAACTTTGGTACGTGATGTAACTCCTATACCACATAATGAATGTAGACCCTAAAAAAGGGTGTAGAAATGCATATTAAAGAAATGTCAAGAGAAACAAGAGCAATAAACGAACACAATGCATTAATTAATGCACGTTGCAACCGTTGTCAGACACGACTATTATATTAGTCCAAGTAAATTGTGATACATCAAAATCAACTAGCTAGTAAATCCGTAAAGCATAGGGAAGCTAATTGGCGGGATCCTCCTGAAGAGTGCATCACTTGGGCTAGCGTCCTAAGTTTTGCAACGACTTGGCACTTGCCCTAACGGCCGGATATAGGTCACGCGCTAACTTATGAGCCAATAAGGATATTTGAGGCTGGATAACATATTTTGCGTCAAATAGAGAATAAGAAAAGAGAAAAATGAAAGAAGGAAAGAGTTGTGTATATGTTGAAGCATGCTCTGTCTGCCACTAAAGAATCAGTGAGCAACCTTTTTTTATTTTTTATTTTTACAAAATCCCTTTCAAGAAGTAATTTTTCAGCAACATTTCCATTTTGAAGGACCCTTTTAGAAACCCAGAAAGAGTATCACAACAAAAAATGAGCTTTCTTTCCTTTTGCTTTCCACGCAGAATTTCTTTGATTCACTGAATTTTTGGAGTTGTTTTTACCTTCCGTTTGGCTTTTTTGCTTACTAAAAGCTGATTCCCTTTTTAGGTTCTCAATCTTCAATGCAGCTCAAAATGGAAAAGCCAAGGAACTTTCTTGCTGTTTCTCCATGAATCCCATAACTTTCCCTATATTATCATGTCAAGGAATCACTTGATTTCTTGTGGGGTTTTCTGTTTTTTGGAACTCTACTCAAATGATGGGTTCAACAGCTATGCCAAACAAACTTTGATTTCTTTGTAGGCTTCTTTTACTTCCATTGACTATTATTCTGGCTGGCTAGTTTGATTCCAATGGCTTTCTGCATTTCCATTTTTGTTTTTACAGGATTTTGGTTTGCTCAATTGGGTTCTCAATAATATTGGTCCTGTTTAATTTGGACGCTGTTGGACCCTTTCTCTAGTTCATGTTTCATCTGAAACGAAATTTTAAATTTGAAATCCAGCAGCTTTGTTAGAATGTAAGAATGAGATGATAGTAATGTCTACCTCTAACCTGGTATAAATTGTAAGTTCTGCTATTCAAAAATCCTGCAAAAATGTCTGGATTTTGGTGTTCTAGAGAATGCTACGTGATTGGATGGTTAGGACTGTTTTTTATTGCTATGGTGCTGGTACGTCCTTCAGATGGATTGACTGCTCAAGGGATTTATCTCCTAGAAATCAAGAAAAATATTATGGATAGTTCTAATTATTTAGAAAACTGGAATCCAACTGATAAAACTCCATGCAATTGGACTGGTGTAAATTGCACCGAAGGTTTCTTTCCAGTAGTTTGGTCTCTTGAATTGAGTAGGTTTAATCTGTCTGGTACATTGAGCCCTATTATTGGTAGTTTAGTTAACCTCACTTTTCTTGATCTTTCTTATAATTCGCTTACCGGGAACATTCCAAAAGAAATCGGGAACTGCTCCAGTTTGGAGTATCTGTATCTGTACAATAATCAGATTGAAGGGCCAATTCCTGCTGAGCTGGCTAATCTTTCTTTGTTGAAGTACTTGAACTTGTGCAATAACAAGCTTTATGGCCCCTTGCCGGAGAATTTTGGGAATCTTGCTTCTCTGGTCGAATTTGTAGTTTATACAAACAATATTTCTGGCTCTTTGCCACTATCTATTGGAAATCTCAAGAATTTGAGAAGACTTCGTGCAGGGCAGAACGCTATTTCAGGAAATCTACCTCTTGAAATTGTTGGCTGTCAGAGCCTGGAATTACTTGGCTTTGCCCAAAATAGCATGGGAGGAAATCTGCCAAAGGAACTTGGTTTGCTTAGTAGCTTGAGAGAGATCATTTTGTGGAGCAATCAGTTCTCTGGTACAATACCAAAGGAGATAGGAAATTGCACAAAGCTCCGAATTCTTGCTTTATACTCTAACAAACTTGTTGGAGGTATTCCTGTAGAACTCGGGAATTTGAGGTCATTGAAAAGTTTGTATCTTTATCGGAATTCGTTGAATGGAACAATTCCAAAAGAGCTTGGAAATCTTTCCTCTCTAGTAGAACTTGATTTGTCTGAGAACAATTTGGTAGGCGGAATACCGAGCGAGTTGGGTGGTTTAAAGGGTCTGTCATTACTTTATCTGTTCGAGAACATGATTTCTGGTGTCATTCCAAATGAATTCAGTGGTCTGCACAAGTTATCAAGACTTGATCTTTCTATGAATTTCCTCACAGGTCCAATTCCAATTGGATTCCAGTATCTGTCTAGAATGTACCAGTTACAGCTGTTCTCCAATTCTCTTAGCGGGATCATTCCTCCCGCACTTGGGCTTCACAGTGCAGTGTGGGTGGTTGATCTTTCGTATAATCATCTGACAGGAAGAATTCCCCAAAATATTTGTCAGCATAATAATCTTATGCTGCTAAATGTAGAGGCAAATGAACTGTATGGTGGCATTCCAGTTGGTGTCACTAACTGCACTCCATTGGTGCAGCTTCGCCTCGGAAGTAACAAGCTTACTGGCAGCTTTCCTCCTAATTTGTTCAAAATGGGGAATCTCACAGCAATTGAATTGGGACAGAACAGATTCAGCGGTCCAATACCCCCAGGAATTGAGAACTGCAGAAAGTTGCAAAGGCTGGACCTTTCTGGAAATTACTTCACGTCTGAATTTCCAAAGGATATTGCAAATCTTTCGCAGCTGGTGACTTTTAATATCTCAGCCAACTTGTTCACCGGTCAAATACCGATTCTTAACTCAAAGGGATTACAAAGACTTGATCTTAGCTCAAACAGTTTTACAGGTGTTGTACCTGATGAGCTTGGGACACTTTCACAGCTTGAGCTTCTGAAGTTATCCCAGAATAAGTTTTCGGGGAACATACCAGTGGCATTGGGTAACCTAACTCATTTGACTGAGTTACAAATGGGTGGAAACCTGTTCCGGGGTGAAATTCCATGGCAGTTAGGGGCATTGACAGGCTTGCAGATTGCTTTGAACCTTAGTTACAATAACCTCTCTGGTATTATACCGTCTCAACTTGGGAATCTTATTCTATTAGAATATCTATTTCTGAATAATAACCATTTGACTGGTGAGCTCCCAAGCACATTTGGGAATCTGTCAAGCCTCCTGGGATGTGATCTTTCGTATAATGACCTTACCGGGTCGCTGCCTGAAGTGCCATTGTTCTTGAATATGAGCATCAGGAGCTTCCAAGGGAACAAGAGGCTGTGCGGTGGGCTCCTTGGTCATTGTACTGAATCAGCATTGGAGAATCCAGTTGTTTCTCCTGCAAAAAGCGTGGGCGCTCCAAGAGGGAAGATTGTAACGATAGTTGCAGCTGCAATAGGCGGCGTTTCCCTTATCCTGATTGGGGTGATTTTGTATTTTATGAAACAGAATCCAGTGGAAGTAGTCACATCCTTGCAAGAGAAGGATGTAAGCTCTCTTTCAGATATATATTTTCCTCCTAAGGAAGGATTCACCTTCCAGGACCTTGTTGAAGCGACAAAAAATTTTCATGAAAGTTATATCGTCGGAAGAGGGGCTGTTGGTACAGTTTATAAAGCTGTAATTAAGTCTGGACAAACAATTGCAGTAAAGAAGCTTTCATCAAACAGAGAAGGCAGTAATACTGACAATAGCTTCAGAACAGAGATTTTGACTCTTGGCAGAATTAGACACCGTAACATCGTGAAGCTGTATGGTTTCTGCTATCATCAGGGTTCCAACCTTCTGTTTTATGAATACATGGCTAGGGGTAGTCTAGCTGAAATGCTTCACGGGGCTTCATGCGACTTGGAGTGGCCTATGCGTTTCTTAATTGCTCTTGGTGCAGCACAGGGCCTTGCTTATTTACATCATGATTGCAAGCCTAGGATCATACATCGGGACATAAAATCTAATAATATTCTTCTTGATGAGAAGTTTGAAGCTCATGTTGGTGATTTTGGTTTGGCCAAGGTGATGGACATGCCTCTCAGTAAGTCTATGTCTGCTGTTGCTGGATCATATGGATACATAGCTCCAGGTTTGCATCTTTTTCCCGTTATTTTGTGAAGTCATTTGTACATAGCAGTCCTCAACTTTGTCTTCCCCTGCCTAATGCATCCAAGCATGAGACTTTAAGGAAGATGTTTAAGGGCTAAAATCAAAACTTGTTCATCAAGCTGGCTTGTTTGATTTGGGTGTTTGGTTGATTGGAAAAAGCCTTTCATTATGTGTCTTGATTTAGTTCACAATTATGAATTGTCTGTAGATTTGTTGCCAAGAAATGTCTTTCATGTTTTTATTGGATCTTTTGGTGATACAGAAAGGAAATTTGTAATACTTTAAATTAGCATAGAGAAAGTTTTGAACAAGTTCATGGAGTACAGCTGTAAGAGAACTGAAGTTAAGACATGGCTAAGCTAGATGGTTCCGGAGTTTGAGATTGACATACTGGGCAAAGTAGCTCTTTGACTTCTGATTACTAAGATCATGACCAAACAACATTTGGTCCACTGATATGCTTGCTAGATTCCAAGATGGGATTGACCTTCTAGTTGGTGGAAACATGAAACCTTGGAGCAACCTTTGCAGGTAGCACAAGTCACTGTGAAGTGCTTTTCAAAAGCACATTGCTATCCTGATCCACCTTGGGTGCAACATGCAAGAGAAACTTAATCTGTTTCCACCCATTGTTACCATTGACTGTTGCTGTTTACTTTGATTAGGACTATTCTAAATCAACAATTGACCATCTTTTCAACATTTTTATTATAGTTGTTGCATTATTGACTTGTCCCATAGGTGCCTTTCCTTTTATCCTTGTTTTTCTTCATAAAGTCGATTAGTACGGGAGCAGATCTTTGATCCTCTAAAACTGGTTCACTTGTGGCTTCTTCATCCCATTATTTCATTCACCAATGTCCTTCCATCTCTGCATCGTCTGACATGTGTATTATTTGATGCATTATTTACTTGTTTTGTCTCCAATTTCTACATATAGAGTCGGGGAATTCACTGGAATCAAACTCTCTATCCCTTGGGATGGAGGTACTGTTTGACTGACTCTCACCCTCTCCAGACTGTAGCGATAGCTTTTGCTGTCGTTGGGATATATTGGGTATGATTGTTGTTGTTGCTGCTGCTTTCCATGATCTAAGTTGCTGCTTGATTTTGTGCTTTCATTATCACTACTTTCAAATAATCAAAAGGGTTGTGAACCAACTTTTTCCTTGACAGAATACGCATACACAATGAAGGTTACAGAAAAATGTGATATTTACAGTTATGGGGTAGTTCTGCTGGAATTGATCACTGGAAAAACTCCTGTACAGCGAACAGAACCTGGCGGTGATCTAGTTTCTTGGGTGAGGGAGCATATTCTTATCCACTCCCTGACATCTGGAATACTTGATAACCGACTTGATTTGACGGATGAAACTACTGTGAGTCACATGATTACTGTGTTAAAACTCGCATTGCTCTGCACAAATCCGATACCCACAGAACGTCCATCAATGCGAGAGGTTGTCATGATGCTGATTGAATCGAATGAGCGACAGGGGAATTTCATCTCTTTACCTGAATCAATATTCTCCTAAATATAATGGATTATCCCATGTATCTTCTTTTTGTTAGAGGGCATATCTGTTATTAGTGCTTAATTCTTCATTTGATTATTTTACTAATGCATGGTTTTGAAATATCATCATATATTGATTCAATCCTAGAATAGATACTCTGACAAGTTTATTTCTCGGCCGAGTTCTCTAATCCAATGCAGTGACTTGGTGCTGGATCTTCAGCATATCTTTACTTCTACTGCTGCAACTGATTTGTATATGTACTTCATACTTACAGGTAGATATATGAGAACTTAAGTATCCATGAAGCATTGTGGAACGTTATTTTTCACATTCACCTTTTGACATTGTAAGGAAAGCATCAGAAGGGAAGAATGGAATATGAAACTTCTAAGGGAAATGTCGAAAAGTCACTAGCCATATATAACCTGCTTTTCAACGAGCAACAACAACATTACCCCATTGCCTTAGAGGCTCCAGTCTATGGCAGGATATGGTGTCGGATGTATGCAACCATGCCCATGTGTTAGAAACACATGGAGGTTGTTTTCCGATGACTCATAATGAAATTAGTTTCGTTATTCTTCTTCTGACATCATGTTTGTGTAGTTATACGCAACTCCCCCATTGTGCAGAACTTGAAGGAGGTTCAGGATCCTATTTGGGATTTTGTTACTGTAGATCTCAAGCTTCATTGGCAGGACTCTCTCTCGGGTCCTAAATTTAGCGCGCGAATATCCTCCGGAAATCAAGAAACATCATGTAAATATTCTCGTAGTGTTCTTTTACATTTTTTTGGTCATTTTCTTGTGAAGTCAGATATAGATGGTCCATTACTTCATGGTGTTTTATGTATTTGGTCATTTGAGTAATGTCCATGTCGATGACGGGTCTTGGAACAATTGGTAAGGTTGTTGCTTTGTGACCTTAAGTCCACATGTTCGAGCCGCAGAAACAGCCTCTTGCACCAAGTGTAGTGTAAGACTGCGTACATTAGATCGCGAAGCAATTCCGCCCCTCTCCAGACCCTGTACAAATGCAGAAGCCTGGTGCACCGGAAACACTGTTATTTTTAGTAATTTCTATGCCCCTGCCTAGTATAGATATCATCTCTTGATATACTGGGCTATATTATGCTTTTTAGAATTACACAGTAAAGTTGAAGCTACCCTGTTGTCTTTCTGCTCCTTACTGCAGCTGTGCTGCTTTTGTTCTGAACCTGTACTATAACGCGTTAAATATGAGAAAGGTGTTCTTCCCGTCCCTTCTATGACTGCTTTTGTTCTAGGATGGTTCATCCAGGTATTCATTTTTATAGATTTTGCTTAACATTTTGGAGGTTGATTGGTAGAAACTAGAAGAAGGAATTCTGAAACTTGTGATTCTCTTCTTCATGACTGTTTTACTTCATTTGTACTCTGGCTTGGCAAGGTGAAAATAGTTGGGTTATTTTCTTTTGAGATTATGCACATTTTAGTAAATTTTGACAAGGGACAAGTGGAAGTAAATAATTAGTTCAAATTGTGTAAGTCTTTTCTTTTCTTTTGCATTTTTTTTTGGAGGAAATATTTAAAATACGGTGCACAAGCGTTTGAGGTAGGGGACTTATCATATATGTTTGGTGATAAACCATAACCGGATCGTCAGTTAGTCAATAAACAGTCAACGGTTTAATCCTAATAGCCCAGTATACAAAGTACTGCAGTTCACCGGTTTAATGCTTAAGAATGGCTGTCCGGCCTCAGCAGCACCTCAGTAGGGCAACACGACGCCCTTATAACATCGAAGAATCTATTAAGGTTTGCACCTCGGCATTAACTTCAGTAAATGTTCAAATGCTACACTTCGGACTACTTCATTTAGGCAATGCTTAGTCATGCATTTCGGTAAGGCCAAGTCACGCACTTCGGCAAGGTTCAACTGTGTACCACAGCAGGTCGTGCACTTCAGCAGAAGACAGCTGTGTGCCACAGCAAAATGAGCCCATTACGATAATACTTCGTGGGACCCTCAAACGGAGATACTTCTCCAATATATCGACTACAGTTGTTTGGTCTTCCTGAACATGCCAAGGTCACAACAGCCGGTCTATCAGTTACATCAACCAGGCCGGCCTATTGATCACATCAGTCGACCTATTGATCACATCACCTATTATGCCTTAGGCTCTCTGCCCTAAACAAAGCGTCTTCTCCAAGCTATCATCAGAGTTTCAGATTGGGAAAAAGATCTATAAAGGTAAGGAGACCAAGACAAAGAATGGGGACCAGACTTTACAACATACACATACACCCTGCTCCTCGGCAAATACTGTGAGAAAATCCTAACTCACTCTTTTACATTATAATCTCAATGAGATATGGCTCAAACTGACTTGAGCGTCGGAAGGTTTTTTCCGGGGCCAACCCCCCGGGACCTCTGACCTGTGCTACTTTGTGCAGAATATTTGGCGCTATTCCAGCAACACATTTTCAATTCCAGTTGACAAATTCTTTACGTCAACTAACGGAGCTGAATCGAGGTCATCTAGACCCTTGGTGAAGATCCGGCTTCATCATTTGGCACAAGTATGAAATGGCCAAATCAACTTAACAAGTGATTACTAGTCAAATAATATGAATGCAAAAGATTAAGTTTAAAACATTTTTATTTATATCTCACTTTTCATCAGGAGGGAGGGGGGATTTTGCAAAACGACTAGGGCTCTTTATGTGCTATCTAGGCTTGTTTTTATGTGTATCTTGCTTCTTTCTTCATCATCATTTAAATAATTGCATGCAATACTTTAGTTGAACATAGATATCTTCAACTTATTTTATGATCTTGTTCAACTACAGTGTTGCATGATGATAAAGAAAGAAGCGAGATAAGAATAAAAACAAGCCTAGATAGCACATAAAGAAAGAAGCGAGATAAGAATAAAAACAAGCCTAAATAGCTCATAAAAAGCCCTGGTCGTTTATGTTGCACATCCTTAGTCTATATACAATGCCATTATTGTTGTTGTTGTTACTACTACTACTGCTATTATTTTTTCGTGGGAAGTCTTATGTTGACATTGTATATAGACTGTCATCTATAACAAAGGTTATTATAAATTAAAATGTTACACATCCTTTGTCATGGATGATAGTCGATATACAATGTCATTATTGTTGTTGTTACCATTACTACTTTTCAATGGGAAGTCTTAAGTTAATCAATGCACTATTGGTTAGTAAGATCTTTCATGATTAGTTAATTAAATTAAATTAAAAAGTGAGAAAAAGGGTGATAAAGTGAACGAAAGAATCAGACAATATTATGGCGTATCTTCTCTGGGTTGGGATCTCCTCACCCCCACTTTCCTCACCTCTTTGTGACCGCACGACACGTGGCAGCAAGGGAGGGTGGTGAGGCTAAATGAGAGTAACCTGCATCTAGTCTCACCACCTCCCTTTGCTGCCACGTGTCGCGCGGTCACGCGTCACCGCACCCCCTTACGGTGAGGGGATCCTATCCCACCTTCTCTTATTTGTATTCATATTATTAGTTAATGCCATCTGCTAACATTCGCCAGCTAGCAGTTGGTCTGTTTTTAACATGTTTTATTTTCGCAAATAGTTAATTTGGTCCTACCCAACAATTTCATGATTCCATTTTGCCCTGGCAGTAGGTCACTTTAAAGCAAAAAAGGAAGGGCAAAATAGGAAGCCTACAGTTCAAAGTTGTATACAAATTAACTTAAACTATAAGAAAATTGAATGGGTGAAACATAACCTACTCAAAGACGATGAAACTTTTTATCAACCTTCACCTTTACCTTTTTTCCATATCGTTACATCATTATACTTTCCGATTGTCCCAACAGCATCAAAAGCTATCTTTAGGGTCTGAATAGAGCGAGCGGCAGGCAAACAAACCTCTATCCCAAAAGATCGAGAATTTGAGTGAGACTGCGGCTCTATATATACCTGCATAAATGATACAATAAAAGAGATATAATAGTAAACACATGTAGTTTATATTATTAAAACAACCGGAAAGTATAATCATTTATCTTCTCTTCACATTTTAATAATAACTGTCGGGCTGTGATCAAACCCGAAAAATGATTAGGCTAACCGACTCAAGATAACATTTTTTCTTTTTTGGTATAAAGCGCCTTTGAAGAAAGTAAAATAAAAGCAAAAGAAAAAAAAAAAGATGCAGCTGGTGAAATCACATCATCATCATCAGAATCGTTACATCATATATGGAAAAATTTTCAAGGAAAACATATAGGAAAACATCGTTACATCACCTGTGTTACTTTCATTAAGATTTCTTCGTAAAAGAACGTTGTCAGTATATTAGACTTCTGTGTTTGTGAAGTGTTAGAAAAGAGACTAGATCGTTTCGCGATCTGATGTACATAGTCTTACGTTACACATTTTTGTGCAAGAAAAACAAAATATAGGGCCACTAATATGAGCTTATTGCGTTCATGAATTGAATGAACGTTGTATCAATGTACTATGTTGTTTTTTACAAACTTTGTATTAATTAAGTTTTAATTTACAAACTAAATGTAAATAAGGATTAATACTTTTTGAAACGGCAAGGACGAAAACCTGATTCAATTGACATGATGATGGCAGGCCTGAATAGGCCCTAGGCTTAGAATCGATTGAGGAATTTAGGTCATTACAATTATAATATGAGAGCCGACTAGTGTCATCGGGGCAAAAAAAGCAAATTTAAAGAGTTAAGAGATCATAGAATTTCAGTGGGGTCCAGTGAAGACTCTGACCTTTTAAAAGAAATGAAATATAAAGACCTAGAAAGTTCCAAATTAGAAAGAAAGAGGATCGTGACATATTATATAAGTATGATTCAAGTGCTAAATATCAACAATGATTAATCGATTTCAGACTAGTAAGAACGAAAGCCCGATCCAGTGATAGTCATCAATGTTTGTTCATAGTGACGACACTGACCATGAACAAATGCTTGAAATTGGCTAGACAAATCCGAATCGTTACAAACTTACTAATAGAATGATGATAAGTGGAATTTACAATATTTGTTGGTATCCTTATTTTAAACATTTAGTCTGCATCAAATTTACGTTATAATTGTAATTACTATTATTTCATGGATCAATATATGAGGTATTCAGTGGTTAATTATTCTAGCAACAAAGTTTACCAATTTGGGATATGTTCTCTCTCTGAACGAGGATATCACCCCATTAGCATATTATAGTGTGTTGGTGGAGTCCTCCCCTTATTTACGAAGATGAACAATCATGTTCCCATTTTTTTGGGAAAAAAAGAAATGGACATACAAATACAGATAAGTATAGAAGTTTATTTAATGTTTATGTAGACAAGGAGACACTCTTTCTTGACTTTGAAATATGATGTAATAAAGCAAAATGATTTACTAAATTGGCTGTGATTCTTATATTGTGAAGTAGCAGTTGATCGATAACTTGACGCAATTTTCATTATGGGTCATCGGAAAACAACATCTGTGTGTTTCTAACATATGGATATGGTTGCGTACATCCAACCTCTCATACTGTAGGTAAAAGCCTATAAAACAATGGTATAATGCTACCGGATCTCTTCACCCCCACACCGTCACCCACTTATCCACCGTCCGCCACGTGGCAGCAAGGTGGAGTGGTGAAGCTAGATGCGGGTGACACTCATCTAGCCTCACCACCCTACCTTGCTACCATGTGGCGGGCGGTGGATAAGGAGGTGACGGTCTAGAGGCGAGGAGATCTCATCTATGTTGTTTATGTATATATATGTGTGCGTGATCGTTTGTAGTGAATGAAAGTTGAGAGAGTTGGAGATTTGATAGGGAACCGATGGCTGCTGGCGGTGGTTTGTCGTACACATAACATGGGCATACATGTGATGCTAAGAGACATCTTAATAAGGAAAGGCCCATCCATACATTTATATGTCCATTGTATAAAAGAATAGGTCACATGTCTTATGGACCCAAGCCTCACATGCAAACACAAAGCTCTCATGATGTTAGAAGTACCCTTATATGTTCTTAAGATATATTCCAGTTGGTATTCAGATTGGGGATTGACAACAAGAGGTCATGACTTCAAATCTAGGGACTCGTACAGTGTGAGTGTTCTTCTGCTGCCAGGACAAATGCCTGGTTTGTGGATGACAACTTATGTGGGTAACTGTGTAAGATCTCATCCAATCTAGGAGGCCGCTGGACTCCTGATTTACATCCTCTACACAGCTACTTGGGGCTGAAACAGTGGGGGCCTTTTGGGTTAGGGGTTCACACTTTTGCCAACAAGAAGTACCCTTATCTTGCACGTTGGGTTGGGGGATTGGTGATTGGGGTTTGTCATCACCTTAGCTCTTGTAACATGTAACATTAAATATTTTCATAGGAAAAATTGTGTTTGCATATTGGCCTCTTGTTCAATGGAATTGTTGCGCAGACATTTTATGTATTTCGGAAGTAATTAAAGAGTAACTGCTTACACAATAAAATACTGTCATATAGAAATTTATATTCTAACAGAGAGGGTGGTGAATGATAGTTATAAATCCCAAAATAAATTCATCTAACGCCATGTACAGTCCGTATATAAGGTGGTAAATCTTTCAATACAAAAGCATAATAATTCTCCCATTGAATCATCCATTAATTATAAATAAAAATAATAATCAATGTAACCTTCAACGACTTTGCTTTTGCTATGTCACAACTTATCTCATTCATCTAAAAATGATAGGAAGTGTAAAGGTATGAGCGCCAAGTTGCTCAGTAAAAGAAATAATCTTACGAAAAATAAATAATGTTCGTATCTTATTCTTGGTAACCTGAGACAAGACACTAAGAAGACTCATACAATCATAAACTTAGTTCGTAGTTATAAAATTTTAGAAAAAGTCTCTCTTTCTGTTTCATGACATTCTATCATTGATCAAACAACAACAACATTACTTCATTGTCTTAGAGACTCCCGCCTGTGACGCGATATGGGAGGAGGAGGATCGGATGTATGCAACTATACTCATTTGTTAAAAACACACAAAAGTTATTTCTCGATGAGCCATAATAAAAATTGCGTCAAGATGTGTTGATCAACAACTACTTCACAATATAAGAAGTGCAACCAATTTAGTGAGTTTTTAAGTTTTATCCTATCATATTTCAAAGTCAAATAAGAGTGTGCTTTTGACTTCATTGGAAACGGAAATGTCATTGATCAAACAATTAGTCATATCATATCATTATAATTGCTTATCATGCAATCCTAACAAGTTATCACATCATGAATCATATGATTGTTCATTTCAATTCTCTTTAATAGTCAATGCACATCTTCACTAGAGTTACTCACAAGGTTTGTTTTCGCACATAATCATGCTCCTTTAACCTTAACTTGTCATGACATGGGGATTGTCGGTGCCTATGACACGCTTAACATGTTACATGTTAAGAGGTTTGCTTTCACACTTGACATCTATTCACTATCAAAGTCACAAAGATTGCTTTTGCACATGGCATTGGTTGACTATATCAATTCAAAAGGTTTGTCGTTGCTTTTGTCATGCTCTGTGTATTATCATATTCATTCAAAAGGTGCGTCATTGCTTTTGTCATGTTTTGTGTATTGTGTATCACGTATTATTTGTTACCAATCATGTGCCAACTTGAGTTCATATATCAATGCAGTCATAATAAGACAATTTAAAACATAAATAAACAATTCATAAACAATGTATCCTAGCCCCAAATATAGACTCTAAATCACATGAAACAACCATTATCCATCTATTATACCATGTTTTTCATTAGGAATTGCACTATGATATCAAACGATTTGAGACTTATCATCTCAACATAACTTATAGATCATCGTAAAAGGTTTTCAATTCTTTTTCGGATCATCATGAACAGAGTTCTGTAACTTTAGATATGCCCCAAACCAGTTCAGGTGATATATACACAAAATCTTAATGTCTACCTTACTCGACCGCTTTAACCTTCTTCGACTCATATTATGTCTTAGCTTATAGAATCAAAGTTATAAAACACAAAATAATATTTTTAGCATAACTATAATCATCTCAATCCAAGTTTTGAATCTTAATCTATAATTGAAAAAAGATTAGACGTTTGTTGAGAAATAGCCGGCGGACGCTTGTAGTGGCTTGCGAACGTTGGTACCTTATCAAAGTGGGTTTGGGGGAGGCCTCTAGTCAATATAACAACGTTGGAAACGAACATCCGGCCTACAACGAATGTTTGTACCATTAATTTTATAGTTTGTCGCCTTCCAAATCAGATCGGCTTTTACACAGAATCCTCATCTAAATGTACATCAATCGAGCTTAAAACCCCAACTAGCCCCCAAACAGGTTTTTATACATACTTTAACATGCCCAAATATCGTTGTTTACTCAAATACATCAATTAACCATCGATCAAATGCCATAAGAATGTCAATTAAAATCCATATGAAAAAAACTCTTACCTTTGATCCCTTGCATCAATCAAACCTCAATTCCGTCGTTCTCCATTTTAGATTCCACAACCACCAGAAGAGTGCCTATCAAACGCTGATTCCAAACAAGCCTTCAAGGACAAATTTCATTTTCTCAATCTTGCATTAGAATAGTCTTGAAGTTTTGGAGAAAAACTTGTTTATTCCTTCTCAAGTGGCAGACACCCCTCTTTCCTCTTTACACATAAAACCTTTTTCCCGAATTGATTTTGGAGCAAAAGGTCATATCCTGGTCTAAAGGCCCTCACCGCATCAGTCTCAAGAAGCATTGTCGAAGATGCAAATTAGAAGATCAACGGCCTCCTAAGTTGGGTGATGACTTACGCAGTGACCCACACAAGGGGTTTTTTTCCTGCAAGCTAGGCCTTCGGCCTAAAAGCAGTGGAACACTCACACTGTGCGTGTCTCTGAAATCGAACTCTTGACCTAATGGAATAAATCTCAACCCAAATAATAGCTGAGCTATAAGTAGAGGCACAATTTACTGTTCAAACACTGAAATCCAACCGCAGATCTTTTTCTTAAAAAAAAAAAAGATCCTTGTGAATTGAGAGAGAGGAATTGATTTTGCTATTACGTAAAGCTTGTGTATGTTTCGGCTGAAAATTTCTTAATAGTCTTCTATTCCCACTACTATTCTAATGTATTTCTTTATACAAAGTCTATGTAAAATTTGAATAGAAATTCTAATTAAACTCAATGTAGCTTTATCTCCTTTTTGTTCTCCATTGCATCTTGTTAGGAAAATGACCTTTCCGCGTTTCTAATCAAAAATAATTTTCCGGGTCCTCACATATAGAATATAAACTACTATATAAAACTACAACACTTGAAAATGATCGTCATAGTTGTTTATTCAGTTTTTAAACTCATTTATCATCCTTGTGATATTATCAGTTTTAACCCATGGTCTGCCCATTAGTTACATAGAACACAATACATATACATATACATATACATATATATATACATATACATATATATATATATATGTGTGTGTGTGTGTATGAAAGCCAAAAGGCCCAAAACGTGATCCGACTTCATGTTTATTGGATGTTTCTTACTTTATATGTAATGCTTGATTTCGAAATATAACTAACACTAACTTTACGTTCCAACACAATTCACGTTGATATCATTTGGTGACCATGTTGCTTCTACTTTGTTTTCTTTCTTATCCTTCTTTCAAAATGGAACATTAGTTTGAAGTTAATTTTGTGATAGGAGGAGGTCTCAAAAGCGTCGAAATTTGGATTTACATTGGGTGAGACACACATATTTACTTAAAACCTTAAGTCAATGAGTGGTGATACCTCATACTCATATAACTCATGTATTTTATCTCAAAGTATCTAATGTGAGACAAAATTCACAATACCCACCTTCACGTGCCAACATAGCTTGACATACATACGCGTCTTAGAACCCGTCTTCAATCACAAACCATAAGCCATGCATGAACATATGGACTTGGTGAGGAGAGACAATAAATGGACAACCATGGGTCATACAAGGTGTGAGTCCACATCTTAAACTTGCTGTGATACCATGTTGAAACTTGAGCTTACATGAGGTGAGATACATATCTACTCAAACCTTAAGGCAATAGGTGGTAGTATCTCATATTCATATTACCCGTATATTTTTTCTTGAAATAGTTTGTGAGATAGTGAAATAATTTTTAAGCCCTGTAAGTATTGATTGAATATTCGTTAGTCTGATGCTGCATGAAGACCCAATTGTCCTACTATAGACAAAAGTGCTCTATATTTCCTGTCCAAATTTCAGTGTTTAATATTTTTTTCAAATAAAAACAAGGTATAAGATATAGACTTATGGAAAAGGGTTCCCTATTTAAGTACATTCATCTCTGCTGGGGCAGAATTCCTTTTCTTTTTTCTGTAATAGCAAACCAATCTCGTTTTGGATTAAACAGTCACTTTGACTAGAAAATGTTAACCGGGAGAAAAGGATCTAATGTACTTATCTTGGTATGTTTTATAGCATAGATTAAAAAAAAAGCAAAAACAACAAAAGAAAGACAACTCTGCACTCAGAAATCTTAAAAAGGTTAAAAGAGAAAAATATAAGATTTTAATTCATACTAATTGTTATTGGAATAACCCATTTGCGCTGTTTCAAAAACTCCCATCTCACTCAACAATATTACACCATTGGCTTAGAGGCTTCCGTCTGTGCCAAGATATAAAAGGTCAGATGTACGATACCATACTCATGTCTTAGAAACACATAGAGGTTATTTTTCGATAACCTATAATAAAAATTGCGTCAAACTGTGTTGATTAACTGATACTTCACAATATGAAAAACGCAACTAATTTAGTAAGTCATTTTGCTTTATTCTATCATATTTCAAATCTAAAGAAGATTGTGTCACAGTCTCTCATAAATAGATTAGGTGAATTCTCTTTACTCCTTTGTCTTGTCTTTGACTTTCTAGATGATGCTATCATGCTTTCTATCTTTAACAGAGGGCCTCAAACTTACATCCAATTTTGTGGATATCAAATAATCACTTTGAAGCAGTAGAATCCGACAAAATTATCGTCATTTTGTTAGCTAGGATTGGACAAGATAGCAAGAATCCGAATCCTATGAAAGAATGTCGCTAAAAAAAAAAAAAAAAAGACTTTAAGAAAAATTCTGGAAATGCATCACTTGTTTAGTTCAAAGCTAATGATCATCATTAATTAGTAGGGTCTGGTGATTACCATAAGCACGTGCAGTAATTGATTACAACTGTTTTCTCAAGAAAACAGAAAGTAGCCAAAAGTGAAAAACACGATCAGTATAATATAAAGTGTCATTGCAATTCACAACCAACATAGCAAGATTGTCTGACAATGACAAAAGCCTAGAAAAAGGAAAAAGTGGAAAGGGTTAAAAAAAGGTTAAAAAAGAACCTGTTTGCTATGCAGCCTATTACAAAAGGAAGATTTTGCTTTTTCTTCCACTACTCAATGGCTAGAAATTGGGGGGGGGGGGGGGGGAGGACCATTCAGTTCCTAGAAACCAAGATGTTTGGACCAAGGACACAGATGATATGATATGATGGATAGATGGTGGTTAGACCCCAAAAGAAACAAAGAAAAAGAAAAGTTTATAGGAGGATGGAGGACAAAGAAAGTTTAGAACAGTATTAGGGCATTCGACAACGCTTCTGCACCTGATCCTAGAAGATGTATATGAAACAGTATTATAATCAGGCCGAGGTTGCGCAATAACGACAGACAATGTTGTCTGAAGAATGGATGGTATGGGATGCAACGACAATGTGCCAAAAAAAATGTACACTTGCCATTGAATGAAGTAAAATGGATGGAAATGGTTGACATACAATGTAGGTGATTTCTATAAAGGCTAATGGAAAATAAGGGCTCATTTTCATGTTTGTGCATGAGATTTCTCCTGTGGCTAGCAAGACCGGCCACGGAGGCAGCGAAGGGCACCAGCACCAGAAGTCATAGAGCCAACCATGAAAGAGGACTTGGCACCTAAACTTGAAGCTCTGGCATAGCTGCCTGCGGCTCCTGCTCCAGACGGCGTGAAGTAGGCTCCGTTAAGCATAAGGTCACCCTCTGATCTCCAGTTCCAACCCTTCCATTGATACTCGGCTGTGTCGACCCTCTTGGTGACCTGTCCAAACCAGCCCCATCAACATTAGGGGAACTCTGTTAGTAACTACCAAAAGAGTATACTAGTTGCTGGGAAGTGAAGCCTGTCAAGATTTAATTACCTCCTTTGCAAATGGATTGATAGGGGCGAGATAGCGATTTCCCTGGCTATTAATTGTGGGTTCAGCGCTTCCTCCAATGGCATACATTTCCCAGTGAGTATAGTCATTGTTCACCACATGGAAGTATCCATGCCTACACCTGCATCGTTCCTCATATTAGGTTGTCCTTCAATGGCACTTAATACGATAAATTTTACCAAATTCGTGCATCCAAGTACCTTGGCATCCTCTGGTTTAGGCCCTCCCCGAAGTGGTTATACGCAATGGTTACTTGCATTTGTTTGTCTCTCACATAGGTATCGCTATGACCCAACAGCATCACCTGTTAAAGTAACAATGTAACACAAAATAAATACTAACATTAGCCTTGGGACCAAAGGGAGCTTAAACTAAACGAATTTAAAAACTAACAGTAGCTGACTCCGAAAAGAACACACCTCATTGTGGTGGGTGAAGTAATTATTGGAGATGGTAATAGCAGTTGAACCCATGACAGCATCCACAAGGCCATCAGCACAATTAGAGAGAGAATTGTGATCAACCCAGATATGGCTAGCCCCGAAAATGGAGACCCCGTCGCCGTCGGCCATTGTCCTCCAACCATAATGTGATGGTGAGCTCCTAACCATGGCATTCCCAGTAGGCTTGCAATCATGGATATTCAATCCATGGATAATAATATTTGTAACAAATTGAATAGTGATGCATGCTCCATTAGCTATGTGGACATTAACGCCTCGGCCATCAATGGTCTTAAAGCTGTTCATGATCAATTCTTGCTTCAACACAATGACCATGTCACGCTTGAACACAATCCAAAGGGGCTCATCCTGGATAACAGCATGACGCAAAGTGCCAGGCCTGGGGTTGACAGGGTCATCATCACCAGGATCAGTAACAACATAGTATCTTCCGTCACGGCCTCCAATTGCATTACGTCCAAAGCCAATGCTACAGTCAGCGAGGCGTTTGCGGTTCTTTTGCCAATTGGGGTCGCAACGCCAGCAGTCATCAATGGGATTACCAGTTCCACATGAGAAAAATCCAAGTTTCCTCCTCTCGATGCTGTTTGTGATATTCCTGTTATTTTTCAGAAAAGAAGGGATATGTGTTATTATGATTCAATGCTCTAGTCTTATGACATCAAATGCTACAACAGTGCCATTAATTCTTGCACTACAAGTTCTGTGCTTTACTAGCTATTCATTTGGATGGATTAGTTAGAATCTCCAGAAATCTAGAATATGAAAAGCAATTGAAGCATATTGGTGTCGGTAAAACTACTCTATTTGGCATATCCTTGATCATATTTTAAATACTAGTCAAACATGATTGATTAAATTCATGTTAGTACAAGCATCAGCAACAACATTATCCCATTACTTTAAAGGTTTTCGCCTATGACGAGGTATAAGGAGTCGGGTATATGCAATCATATTCATGTATTAGAAATACACAAAGGTTGTTTCTCAATGATTCATAATCAAAATTACGTCAAGTTGTGTCAATCAACTGCTACTTCACCATATAAAAAGCGCATCCAATTTAGTGAGTCATTTTGCTTTATTCCATCATATTCCAAAGTAAAGAAAGAATGTGTCATTTACTCCGAAATGGAAACATCATGTCAATACAAGATTGTATCAAATTAGAAAATGGTCATACTAAAGAAAACTTGCTTTTATCTGTCCGACAAATCACATTGTAACAAATGCAACTTTTCTTCCTTTATTTTTCTTCACATGTGAAATTATCATTAAAATGGTAGTATGCAGAATTCTATGTTTAGATAGCCACTCAATATCTTACTCAAAGTATAAGGGTAAATTATTTGTCACATCAACGTATTGAAATATACATGTCAAATATTTCTTAAAAACTTTTGTTTTAATTGGTCACACATGAGAAAGCTATCACGTGAAAAAAGATAGATAAAATACAAAATCCAGAGGATTACATCCATCAAAATTAATCAATAAAGTATCTTTATTTTATTCATAAGATCTCATGTTCCGACCAGATTATTAATCTCTCTCTACTTTTCTTGCAGGCACATGCAAATGTTCAGGCATAAGACAACAGTCAACCACGGTCTTTACATATTATCATTAAAAAAGCAAAAGAGATCCAAGATCAGAGGGGTAATTATCCATACCCAGGTACATTCCACTGTACTAAATCGTTTGTCGGCATAATGCAACTTGATTACTTTAAACATCATCATAGAGGGTGTATTTTCAATATTTACCAAGACATTAATGGGTATAATAATATGATTAAGTAAATCGACACGCGCATATACATATTATATATATGACATTCTGGATACCATAAAAATAATTTCTAATACCCTTCCCTAAGAATTTGTGAACTTGGTCTATATAAAACAAATTTAGATGAGCTAAATGCGAGTAGTGTATGGATAATTTTTGTAAATAGCAGAAGAAAATGAAGGAATTAATTGGCGGAAAATACGGAACTGATGTGGTCGAAAGCATGTGCATGGACTGTAGAGAGCAGGCAAGGGTTGTAAAATGGTCAAGAATGCTGCAGATAACACCATGTGGCTTCAGTTTTGGTGGCACATATCATAAATGCATGAAATTCCATAACTAACCAGTAATAAATTCATAGTTCCCACTGCATATCAACAACAACAACATTACACGATTGTCTAAGAGGTTCCCGTCTATGACGGAGTATACAATTTATATACAACAACATTACCCCATTGACTTCGTCTATGACAGAGTATAGGGTCGGATGTACGCAATCATAATCATATGTTAGAAACACAAAGAGATTGTTTCCATGTCAATATCTCTAAAATTAGTTATTACTTATTGCGGAAAATAGGTTCGTGAGAAACATAGGTCCGCTTTGTGGGCTATAAAATACTACTTAGAAGGACCACAAAAGAGAATCAAGTAAAAAGCTAAGGACCAGAATTACCAACTTAAATGAGAAAGAAAATATTTAATGCAGTGCGCAACAGAGAAATGAGGAGGGGAAAGAGAGGGACCCACAGAGCAACCATTGATGCAATCTCTTCAGGATCATCCACTGCATGCTTACTCAAATCAGCCTCAACTTCTTGCAACCTGAACCACACCAAAATCCAACCACCATAACCATTAAAATCAACAATTTCACCTCCTCCAAATTTGTTTTATATTTTTGTCTTTATTAGTTGGGAAAAAAGAGCAAGGGTAATTTGGAGAAATCAAGTACCTAAACAACTATCATAAATTAACGTTATTTTTATTAATAAACGAGTGCAATGACTTCATTTTTGCATTCTCATAGTATCTCCCGTGAAAACAAATGTATAACCGACATTATGCCTAAGAAAGAGACAGCATGTACTAAGACATAGTTCAGTTGCTACTCGGATTGAAAGTTGCTCCAAAAGATAGAGGGTACGATTCCAGAGACATCACAGTGTGAGTGTTTCAGTGCTATCTAGGTCAATTGCTCAGTTTTCAGTATACACTTTGTATGAACTCTTTTCATATGACATTCCCCAACCTAACAGACCGCTAAGCTTCTCATACATCCTCAAGAATGTTTCTTAAAGTGAAGCGGTAAAACCCCTCATGACCAAGATATTGCCTTTTCTCTCTAAGAAAAAAGAGAGAGCATGCAAGAATAATTAGGTAAAAGTCCTAAGATCTGGGGAATTAAATTAACTTGCTGAAGTAAGAAAAGGTCAAAAAGGAAGGGCAGTTTAGGCAAATTCACAAACTGTAACAACCGACACTTATTAAAGGCAAATTTTATTATACAATGGCTAAACCCCAACTAATGGAGAATTTATAATAATATAAACAGATTTTCTGTTTTACATATCTTTAATACTTAATGTTACTTATTTTGCGTAAATCAAAAGTGACACGACAAGCTAGGGACAAAAGTACAAACCCAACCTTGTTTATACTAATATTCACTCTTGAGCAAAAGATTAAATTCCTCGCCGTGAGGGTCTTATCGTCTAATTTCCAAAAAACATATGCAGAAAACAAATCAGTAACCCACCAGCCTCTTGGGTGATGACTTATCCGGTGACCCACAATGTGTCTCTATACAAGCCAGACTTTTGGCCTAACAGTAGTAAAATAGTCACACTGTGTGTCCCTAAAATCGAACGCTTAGAGCAAATCCCTCTCTCACACACCAAGCACGTAACTTCACACACTCATAGGCCGTCACAAAGTTTTGCACCACTGCCCAGCCACACAACTCTCTTTCCTCCACACCCCCCTTTTGCACCACTACCCAGCCACACAACTCTCTTCCCTCCCCCCTCCCCCCACAGCCCCCGGCCGCTCTCACCCTATGAGCTAAAGTAACTGAATAACTAGAGTAGTCAGTATTGCATGAGGCGACCAGAAATTGTTTCAACGAACTACCGAACATGCCCATTACTTTATTCGTAACTTTTTTTGCAACTAATTAAGATCCATGGGTAGTGGAGGAAATTCACAGAGGCTAAAGCGGTTGAGGAACCGATGTAGATTTTGCGAAATAGACACACAGGGAAAAGGCAGCAGAGGAATCCATAGGGCTTCTTAACTGATTAACCGGTCGAGATCCGAAAATGAGAGGGATTTCAACGGCTTAGATTTGTTCAATAGGATGGTTATTCTGCATAATGAAGCCGATCTAACAATGGCGGTTGGACCATTTCGTGAGGAATCAGAGACTTATACGGCTATGATTCGAAGAAACTGGGATCCAAGGAAATTTTAACAACACTGAGTGGACTGGTGAAGTTTTTAAGGCACTGACCTGGCCGCCATTGTTGGGTTTTGGGAGCTCTGCTGCAACTTCTGCTCTTCTTTCCCGTTACTGTGCAAAATTAAGAAGAATCAGCACACATAAAAAAAACGACGCCTTAAGATAAACACAAAAACCAAAATACACAAAAACAAATATTAAAAGAACTTGAGAAACTATGTAATTGTAAGTAAATTTCAAACTAAGAAGCTAACAACCAGTACACAACATTAAGCAAATAATCTTCCATAAAAACGTTGAAAAACTATCAGAAAACAGCCAGAAAATCTGTGAATTCCATAATTATAACAAATGCTGGGGAGTTTCAAGCAAGAAAAACCAGATCAAAAGCCGATACGTAAATTCTCCCATTTAAGCAATTTTGTTACTAGAAAATTTCACAAGTTCACAATTCCGGTACCGGGAGAATGCTGCTATATTTGGAGCATAAAAACAGAAAATCCGGCTGACAGAACAAGCAAAAAAATGGGTGGAAACCTTAGGTGAGAACCGCCGGCAATCACAAGCAGCATTAACGAACAAGCTAGAAGTAGCCATATCTTCTTAGAAGAAGTCTCCTTTGCCATTAATTCTTCGAAATTTCTGCTTTTCCCTCCTGAAATCCACTACTTTCTCGCTTTAAATTCGAATAAATAAAAGAAAAAGAGAAAATTGGAAGAGGAAACAGAGAGAAGTGGAGAGGAACAGAGTGAAGCAGGGGAGAGCCGAGCACTAACCCCGACGTAACGGCCAAGCTTTTTTATACTGTGTCTTGGGCCCCACAATAGGTAACGTCGGTTAAACGGACCGTTAGTGTCGTCAATTTACCTTGACCATGGTCAACATTTTTTTCCCTTTTTTTTAAAAAAAAATTTCTTTTTTCGGGTCTATGCCTTTTTGGTCTAACGAGAGTTGGAATTTTAAAACCATTCCACGACTAACTACCGCTAACTGTTCTCTCTTTTGTTTGTCTCTCATGACACCGACGCCACTGCTGGACCACGTGACGTCTTCACCCCCTCACGTGCTTGGTTCTATCAGCTTTTATAAATACATATACATACATATCTCTATATTTATATATATTTATCTTTAGACCAGATATTTTGCCTTCTCCCAAAAAAAAAAAAAACTTACTTCCAATATGGATACACAAGTATTCATACATGTTCTATTAATATTTCCAGTCCCAAGAATATATCTCAATGATTCCAGATAACGGGTTCCGAAAGGAACGTTAGGGTTCGAACCTTGCCGAAAGCAAAAATGTTTGAACTCCAGGTTAACTGCATAGTGTGGGAGCACTATTGGCTTATGGAATGACCTGATAGGATGACAGGTCAGCCTGTCGGTTGTTCCTTTGGTGCTAATGGGCTCCTTGTGCTGTCCCTGTGCTATGACAAACTTCTATAGTGGGTCCTGAGAACCTGATTTACATCCCTATACATCCTGTGTTACCGGAGATGGCAGAAACCGTTACTAGTTGGGGTTCAACCTTCTATTCATATTTCCAACATTGTTGACAAACGGGTAACAGTCTGAAATGCTATTTAAAAGACTTCACAAATTATACCACATAAGGATAGAAATTACAAATGTGTGGTACTCGAGTTGAGATTTATTCCAAGAGATCAAGAGTTCAATTTCAGGGACACGCACAGTGTTGGTGTGTTCCACTGCCGGCCTGGTTTGCAGGGACACCTTGTGTGGGCCACAACGTAAGTCGTCACCCAATCTAGAAAGCTGCTGGGCTCTTGATTTCCATCCTCCACAATGCTCTTTGGGAGTGAGATAGTGGAGACCCCAAGGCGTGAGATTTCGCATTTTGCTCAAAGAAATGCCAAATGTATATGTTGATCCTTATACTTCAATGATTAGCTTCATTGAGGCACTTCCTCAAAAACCATCATATATTTTTTCCATTGCATGAAACATTTTTAGTCGTTACATATGTTTGTACTTAGATATTACTTGTACCTTTTACAAGTTTGTGATGCAGAAGGAGGCAGGATGAAGACTTGTACCACCATTCATCATTTAATCTTGTCCATTCCTGTGAAACTGGATAAGTTAAATGGGTCCACAAGACGTATCTCACTAGTACTAGGTAGGGGGTTCCAAAAGAAACGTCAAGGGTTCGAATCTTGCCGAATGAAAGAATGTTTGAACCCCTCCACGCTAGCTGCATAGTGTTGGAGCACTATTGGCCCGTGTAATGATCTGATAGGCTGACAGGGCAGCCCGTGGTTTGTTCCTTCGGTGTCAATGAGCTCTTTGTGTTGTCCTTGTGCTATAACAAACTTCTACTAATGGGCTTTGAAAACCTGATTTACATCTCTATACATCCTGTGGAACCGAAAGTGACAAAAATCCTTACTGGTTGGGGTTCAAACTTTAGATAAGTTGAATGGCCAGCAGTCAGGGCTGTGGGTCCTGCTTCTAATTCTGGCGATACTAGTAGTGTTGAATCATCAACTTCTTATGCTTAACTCTATTTGTGATATTTGTTATTGGACTATGAGTGTTTTCATTTCTAATGAAGTTTAGGATACACACTTTTCTTTGATTTTAGAATATGATTGAGTAAAATAAAATGACCCATTAAATTGGTTGTGCTTTTTATATAGTGAAGTAGCAATTGATCGACACAGCTTGACGCAATTTTCATTATTGGTCATCGGAAAACAACCTTTGTGTGTTTCTAACACATGAGTATGATTGCGTACATCCGACTCTCATACCCCGCCGCTGTAGTCAAGAGTCTCTAAAAAAATTGGGTAATGTTGTTGTTGTGCTATTGGACTATTAGTATTTGTTATGTATTTAATTTTGACGATAGTAGTGGTGATAGTATTTGTTACTAGTTTTATGTTATTTAACATGTGTCTGTTGAGAACCATTTTCTATACATTATGTCACAATCTTATGTAAATTAGGTTTATTTTTTGTTTTTATTTTAACACGATAAACATTTGTAGCAACTATTGTTATGATAATTATCTTTAAAGCATAGGTACAATCTATATATAATAGGGGCCTTCAGCTGTGGGACGCACGACCGTACCTTGTAACTATAGTTATAACTACAGGCTCTGATAGAATTTGTTATGAAGAAACTTGATTTATAAGTGTGTTTATCTTAATTTAATGTTCTTCACGTAATGTATGTAAAATATATAAGCTTGTAAGACCTATTTTTTAGCTAACATCAATGTAAGTTTAGAATTTATCAACATACAAGATATTGCAATAAGGAATCTAATATTCTTCAATACACGGGATGAAGATACATACATATAAACCACCAGAATATATTGATTTTGAGTTTATAGTTACCTTTAATTTTGGCTAACAAATTAAATGTAGAACAGAAGTTTACCAAATTTCTACAAACAAGCATTAGCAGTACTGATGTTTTGTGACCTTGAAGTCATATGTTCGAGACGTAGAAACAATTTTTTACCTAAAAAATGTAATGTACGACTACATATATCAGATCGTGAAGCAATCTGGTCCCTATTCGTGCCCTGTTTAAACAAATATGTACTTTTTATATTTTATTTTCTCCGGTGATTGAGTTGGCACTATACTGTTTAATTTTCCCCCCCCCCCCCTTTTTCTTTTCAACCAAAAGAATATTAACAACTACGCCGACTGATTAACTTATTTGTTCCCATTTTAAGTTGTCTCAATTTTCGGTAATACCATGGGACCACAAATTTATCAATCAAGAAAAGGAAAAAAAAAGTTTATAACCGAAAATCCAAACCAGACCCTATCAGCCTATCCCACCATGCGATAAGAATAAAAATCAATTGTCCGGGGTTTGTTATGACACAGTTTGGACTGCTCAGGTAGCCACACAAAGAGTCTACTGCAAGCAGTGGACCTCCAATACCATGCGATTGCCTAGAAAGAGAGTCGACAATCTTGATTGGGACAAGAATCGAACTCTCATCACTCTCTCGAACCTCTGACACCAGAACCATTGAATCATGTATTCAGGACAATCAATCAAGTATTTACATTACCTTGAATTTGAAGCAACTCGGCTGTCTGTTACACCCCCCCTTTGAGGATGGGTGCGGTGGTGGGTGGGGTTGGGGGAGTACGGTACAAGAAGCGTGATTTGCGTAGACATGGTAAATTATTTCACTTCAATTCACTTTTACTTGATTACATTTTTCATGAGGCATAATCATAATCTTGTTCCCGTGTTTTTTTCCTTGAATATTGTTGCAGTTGCTTGATTGATGATGAAGCCGGATCTTCACCAAGGGTCTAGATGACTTCAAATTAGCTTCGTCAGTTAACTTGAAGAGTTATTAACTGGAATTGAAATAGTTGTAGCTGGAATAGCGCCAAATATCCTGTACAAAGAAGCACAGGTCAGAGGTCCCCGGGGATTGGCCCTGGGAAAAACCCTCCGACGCTCAAGTCAGTCTGGGCCATATCTCACTGAGATTATAATTTTTAGGGCGAGTTAGAAATTTCTCACAGTATTTGCCGAGGAGCAGAGCGTATGAGTTAGCTTTGAGGGATGAAAGATTGAATTCCGGATCTGGTCCTTTGTCTTGATTGGCTGGTTTTTATAGACATTTTTCCGCCTTTAGCTCCCGATAGTGGATTATGGATAAGACGCTTACTTGGGGCAGAAAGCCTAGGAAGCTGTAGGTCTGTTGATATGATCAACAGCCTGACTGATGTGACTAATAGGCCGGCCTGGTTGATGTGACTAATAGGCCGATTGTTATAACCTTAGCGTGCTCAGGAAGAATACCCAGCTGTAGTCACTATATTTGAATTGCATCTCTGTCCGAGGGTCCCATGAAGTATTATCGTAATGGGTTCATTTGTTGTGGTACACAGCTGAACCCTGCCGAAGTGTAAGACTTGCTGTGGTACACAGCTGAACTCTGCCGAAGTGCGTGACTTGGCCTTATCCCGTGAAAGTGGTCTGAAGTGCGGTATCTAGACATAGGATGGCGTTGATGCCGAGGTGCATACCTCAGCACATTCTCCGATGTTATAAGGACGCCATGATGCCCTGCTGAGGTGCCGCTGAGGCTGAACAACCATACTTAGGCGATGAACTGCTGAACTGCAGTACTTTGTATGCTGGGCTACTGGAATTGAGCCGTTGATTGTTGTTGACTAACGGATGATTCAATTATGGTTTATCAATTGATGCCTTAAACTTTTTCCATACATGCTATTTTGATATATTATTTCACCATATGCGGAGAATAAATCATTATTGACATAATAAACCATTATTTATACAAGATTATTACTGATATATTCATAAAACTATATATGTCACCATGTGATAAGAATAAACTACCATTATACTATGGTTTGTATGATGAGAAAAACCTTGCACACTCCAAATCTCTTGTTTTAGAACGTCAGCTCTAGTTGTTTTGATAGTATACATGTACAGACAACACCATAAATAACTACAACGAACGTAAATATCATTTACAGGTCTAAATGACAAACAAGTATTTAATCGAATAAGAATAAGATGTTTCTGGTGCATTACGTTTCACGTTTTGGCAGAGTCTGAAGAGAGGCTGGATCGTTTTGCGATTTGATATACGCAGCCTTACATTACACTTTGTGTCAGGGGCTGTTTCTGCGACTTGAACATGTGACCTCAATATCACAAAACAACAATCTTACCAGTTGATCAAATCTACTAAGAATAGAACAATGCCAATTTGCTTCATATGTACAAAATTTATTATCATTATAAAAATGCAATTTTTTCTGTTAGTAAAGATCCCACATTGAGCTTACCTTGCTAATCGGTAGTCGATAAGGTAGAATAATTGTAAAGCCTTTACTGTTATCCTTGGAAGGTTTATACACATAATTTTTGTGATCTTTTAATTACATCGATCTTATTGGACAAATAACTTTTTTTTTTCAGTTTCTTAAGAAGATTTATTCACCAATTTCATGAATTATGTTCAACGTTGGTGATCCATATACCCAAAAGAAAAAGAATGCGAATGACAAATTACTTTATGCAAATTGTTAAATTCATCCACTACACATTATTTATCGACTTGGACATGAAATCAGGAACTGAATTCAATGTAAAAGAATTAGCAAACAATTAGAACGATTAAGTGTGTGGAATATTACGACGCAATTGCAAAAAGAAGGGATCAAAATGTAATTTATCTTTATATATATGGTCAAATAATTAGATTATATTATGTTTCGATTCAGGAAAAAGACAAAGATAAAAACAAAAAAAAACGGGGAGAAAAAACAAAACACTAGATCTTGTAGGGATTGATATTAGTATAACATGGTGGATCTACGCTCTTGGCCTTTTGTTTTAACCATTTCCTATTGCGAACAATAGCTCAACTTCAACTACCCCCTATATCAACATCAATAGTCAAGTCTAAGTTGAAATTAGAACAAAAACCACAACAACAACATTACTCTATTATCTTATAGACTCTCGTCTATGACGAGGTATGTGGAGGTCGAATGTACGGAACCATACTTATGTATTAGAAATAAACAGAGTTTGTTTTCCGGTGACCCATAACGAAAGTTGCGTCGAACTGTGTTGATCAACTGCTACTTCACTATATAAGAAGCGCAACCAATATAATAAATCATTTTGCTTTATTCTATCATATTCCAAAGTCAGGGAAGAATGTGTTCTTAACTCTGTTGGAAATAAAATTTAAATATTTCCATCAGTAGTTTTCTTATATTCCGAGAGTAATTAGCAATTGTCATAAAAGTTACTTGTTATCTAATAAGGTATAGACAAATAAAAATGAAAATAGCATCAATAGTGTGGTTGTACCTAAAATAAGGACACCACTATATATTCATATTCCATTAAATAGATATTTAAAAGTGCTTAGTAGACCATTATAAGATCTACAATTACGTAGCTGAATTATTCAGTGAACATATATGGAATACAATAATTTAACCACATTGAGCATAGTTTGTTCTACAGATAAATTTTTATATGCATTTCTTTTTTTTTTTCATCTTAGTGGTAATAAAGCAAAATTCATCCCTCCGATTCATGACTTAAATATTGACTTTCAATATATGAAATATGCAATAATAGACAAATGTTAGAGATTTCGGAATTGTGTATTAAAAGAAAAACCTACAACAATTAAAGTAAGTGTTTTTCGAATCACAACAGAAGAAGTCTGAGGTCTTCGCTTAGTGGGATGATATATTCTCATCTCCTTTTCTGTCACACATCTTTTTATCGTTCGGCACGTGTCTTCCATATTTCTGTAGCGCCCCGCTCTCGAACCCTACATCGGAAACGGTGCACCCGCCGTAGTCTATTACGAGAACTACAAAGTGTCGTTTAATTCTCTTACATGTCAGCAGTGACGTAGAAAATTTCGCAGCGGAAACGAAATAAATAAAATAAACTTCCATTTTATTTCAACATTTCAAATCCAACATCAGGTAAGTACCATGTCTAAGTTCGTTATTACATTTCAACATAAAGAAATAAACTGCCATAGAAAACATCTTCCTGCTCTAACTACCCCATTGCCCAAACTCAGCTCCGTCTTCTAGGTATATGTAGTCGTACTCCTGCTCACCTGGGGAAAAATAAAGGGGTGAGTGATATAGAAATATCACCCAGTAGGTTCCCACCTCCTTCCGAAAAATTTCATATATGGCAACAAATAGCACGTAGCACATGTATAGACATGAATAACTAATTAAACAAATAAAAGCACCACAACAATTATGCGATGTCATGGTGCATGCTTGTGTCACACGCAACGTCATCTCAACATACAAATGCCTGCCTCTCTACCGTGCAATGCATGAACCTCGAGGTGATCCTACCACACGCCTCGTCAGGCCACACGCCCCGTCGGGCCACACGCCTCATAGGGCCACACGCCTCATAGGGCAACACGCCTCGTAGGGCAACACGCCTCGTAGGGCCACACGCCTCGTAGGGCAACACGCCTCGTAGGGCAACACGCCTCGTAGGACAACACGCCTCGTAGGGCAAAACGGCTCATAGGCCAATGAAATGTTCGTGCCATGAATGCAAATGCATAATCATGCGTAATCTGGTGCATCCATACTCATATATATGCTCGCGCCCATACACGTGCATATATACGTGTATACATACTCCCACACATTTTTCCCTTTTCTCACTTTTCGTTTCTTTGATCCCCATTCACCGGGTTCTCTTTCAACAACTCACCTACTTGCCACATTAAATTCTTATGTTTTCATCTTATTAATCCACAATTGTTATTTTCCTAACCTATTAGAACTTACTTTTTCCTTCTAATACAACTACTTAACTTATCCTCTTTTCTTCCTTATATATTTACTTTTTACAAACTTCAGTTAAATTTTTTTCTTCTTTTTTTTTAAAAAAAAATGGAAACTGTTTTTTTATTATTATTTTTGTTACAGCAACGAAAACATTTCTTTTTATTCTTTAAGCAGTTTTTTTTTTAATTTGAAACCATAACCAAAACCCCCCCTTCCCCAACAAAACCCAATCCCGCCACCCCAGCCCCAGCAGCCCCAGCAGCCCCCCAGTCCCGCCCCCTTTCCCCTCCAACCCCGAATCTTTTTCCTTTTCTCAGCCTGCGTTTCATATTTTTTTTTATTTATCCCGCCAGCCGAACCATTCTTGACTCACCTACCCATATATTTATATATTCATATGAACTCTACAGGAGAAATAAATGTATGATGTTTTATATTATAAATCGAATCAGAGTAATGTTTACCCACATAAATATAACATCCTGTTTTTATACAAGAATGAAAGCAACGGAAGGCATATAACATTTCAACTTGAATCCTAACAAACAAAGCATACAGCAAGCAATAAATAT
Organism: Eustoma russellianum; assembly: GCA_036186865.1. Classification (NCBI taxonomy): domain Eukaryota; kingdom Viridiplantae; phylum Streptophyta; class Magnoliopsida; order Gentianales; family Gentianaceae; genus Eustoma; species Eustoma russellianum. The sequence continues at coordinate 29,961,746 of AP025065.1, forward strand.
GTAATTTACACAACCTAAACAAAAACTTCATGAACAAATAACAAATAAAACACATATGAAATTAATTGAAAAGAGGAAAGCCACCTACCTCTTGATTGTAGACTAGGATTAGTGGTGGTGATGTAGTAACGGTGGTGTAGGCTTCCCCATTTTTTTTTCTTCTTTTCTTTTCCTCCTCCCTTTCTTCTTTACTAGCTCTCAGTTGTGCTGTGTACTTTTTCCTTAAAGATAGTGTGTTGGCCGAATGACCTATTAAACTTAAGAGAAGTGAAAGTTCATCCCCCTTGGTTCATTTAGATAAGATAGTCATTTATGGTGGGGGTTTTTGAAGAGTTTCTCTTTTTTTTTTTAAATTTAATTTAATTTTTCATTTTAGTATTATTTTTTTTTACGGGTTATAACAGTCTACCTCCCTTACAATAAGTTTCGACCCCGAAACTTGCGTATGGTGTAATCAATGACTTAGTATGGTCTACTTGATTTATCCACCTAGATAATGATCAAACTATACATCCGTTGCATACGTTGATATGTTCACATTACACTTTCCTGACATAGGACTAAATCTTCAAAATCATATTTCTAATCCATTTGTCTTGGCTTATTTAAGATCGTAACTTAATCTACCTATGATTATCGAATCAACTTAAGGCATTATCATCATACTGGGATTCTATAACCCAATCGTCGGTGTATAACGTGCTTGTATCTGCGGCCGTCAGCAGCTCTCTTAAAACAGTTCTTAGATGTACTATAATATTTAATTTAATTCTCTATAATGACAAATTATAAACCTCTATTTATACCATTTGACGTGTATCATTCACTTATTATAGTCTATGATTCCGAATTCTCAACTCGTCATATATGATCCATCTCCTAGTTATATGTCCAAAATAAACACATGTCCAAAGTACCCATCAAGTCCTCCAATTTATTACTCATTATACTTCATAGACATAGAATCAAGTCTCAAAATCAATTCTTATATACTTACGAGCTAGTTCTATGATCATGTCCTTACTTTTCTCAGATATATCATCAACACCTAGTATACGAAGTATGTGCATGGACATTTTTCCTTCAATTTAAAGTATTTTACGTAACTATAGCTCTAACTGTTTGAAATAATATACATTCTAATTTTTCAAACACAAGACCCATGTCATCACATATTTGTTTTCGCAAAGCGGTGTCTAAAATGGCAACTCGTAAAATAATGGGTACAACTTACTTCGAAAAAATATTTCGATGAAATTGCATGAAAACAGTTGAAACACAACAATCGCAAAGTTGTTTTTTTTTTACAAAATGATTTTAGTACAGTTTCTTTTTCTTTATAAAAAAACACAAATTCTGAAAACTATGTTTTGTTTCGCAAAATGAAACAATTGAAAACTCAACAACTATAAAGTTTCATAAAATAATATGGATAAGGTACTTCTCGTTTTGTAAAAAAAACTATATATATTTTGAAACTATTTCCGCTTCACGAAATTAAATACGTTCATCGTAGGCAGATGAATACATTCAAAAGCATTAAATGATACAATACTTGCAATTTCGATGGTTGACAAATAAATTTATTTAAGCAAAATCAATATGCCTAAATGAAAATTTGAGAAGTATAAGAAATATGTAAACATTTGGTTCTTTGAAAACATTGACGTTTAAAAATACATCTATCTTCCAGAGTTGTTAAAGTAGTTGAAATTTCATTATGTTGATATACAAATTTGGAGAGGAATATAGTCTTGTAAAATAATATACTAAAATATTGGAACTAGTTGAAATGTTTAGTCGCAAAAATCTTTAAAATACCCTTGAAGTATACTTGGTGTACGTGTTTATACTAAAACGTTTAGCTACTTGAAAAAATGATAGTCTAATACTTCATATAATTTTCTAAGTCACCCCATAATGTTAGTGAAAAACCCACCCGTGTACCATTTTTTTTTAATTATAAATCTTTCACTTAAGTTGTCTAACCCTAGTATGGCACACTAACTATTAATTGACTTAGGAAATTCTAATTCACCATACTTCTGCGTGCCAAACTGATCCACTGTACCTCATTACTTGGTTATTTGAACCACTAATTTTATTCTAGTTTATATGAAGACAACCACTACTTGTTCATGCCCGCTCTATTTCAAGCCTACCAGATTCAAGCCAAGTAACTCGTTGTTCCTATAAATCCACATTTAACTAAAAGAAATTTGTAACGATTCATCATTCCCATGTACTTATTATAGCCTTTCACGCCTTTTTGCTACTGATCACAAACTCTAATGCAGCTAACATCATCGTCCTACATAATAACTCTAAATTTCAACATCTTAACTCTATACTATAAATTCCTTTATACCATGTCCCTCACTAAACTCTACTGATTATATTGCTTGTGAGTCGTTACTTAGTTTCTATCCTTTTACTATAAATCATGTCTTAATATCCATTATACTATTATAAGTCATTTCTTAGTAGCTATGGTCTCAATTCAGACACCACTGCCAGAGTAGAGGCATGACCTGCTTCGAGTACCCCGATGGTACTGGTCTCACGCTACTGCTTTGGTAAGGCAACCTGAATAATTTATTATTCCATTAATATGTCAACTAACATTCGCAGTAGGGTAGTTTGATTAACACTGTAACCCATACAACTTAATTATGTAGTATTCAACTAAGGTCACTAGGATCACAGCTTAGGGAATGTGCAGGGGTTATGATCAAAACTTAAATAAGGCAAACAAGTAAAGTCACATGGTATACCCTAGGTATACGTGTCCCTTAACTGATCGTATCCTTAAATATGAGGTCATAACTTATTTCTTAGGATCGCGCTTAGTATCATGATTTCTTACGTCTATTATCACGTCCAATTTCTAAATCATAAATAGTATATAATCGACACTTATGGCAAAATCAATACTTATGTTCAGGATCATCGCTTATGTTCAAATCATCACTTATGTCTAAGATTGTGACTTAGGAGCAACACTGTAACTTAATTTCTAAGATCATGCCATAAATATACGTTTCTGCCGTGGATCCAGAGCCATGCTCAGAAGATCGCACTAAATAGTACCTCTTGAACTCATCCTGAAATTAAGTCCAAGGGATTGGGATGTCTGGTAATTCAGTAGCTGTTGCCGTTGTGCTAGGATTTTGGTCATGGTGATCATGGCACCCGTAAGTGTTTAGGGAATAACCCCTGATTCGGGTGGTTAATATTGGCTTGTTCACGACTTATTGGCATTTTATGGTATTGAGAACAGCTGAAATCATTTATTTATTTGATTCAGGATAAGTTGAGGGGTATTGTAGGAATTTCTAATCAATTATGGGGTGCATGCAAAAGTTTAGGGCAAAAATGGTAAACAAATAAAGAAAAACGAACTAACGCTCTCACACCCCTTAACCCGATCATGACTTAGCTCTAAGATCATCTCTTAAGTCTACTTTATCCATTAATGGTAAAATCGTCTCTTTAAGGAAAAGATCAGAGCTTATGTCTAAGTGATCTAGTTAATCCTGCGTTTCCGAGGCGGATCTGGAGCCTCGGCTCTGATACCACCTGTAGCGCCCCGCTCCCGAACCCTACATCGGAAACGGTGCACCCGCCGTAGTCTACTACGAGAACTACAAAGCGTCGTTCAATTCTCTTACATGTCAGCAGTGACGTAGAAAATTTCGCAGCGGAAACGAAATAAATAAAATAAACTTCCATTTTATTTCAACATTTCAAATCCAACATCAGGTAAGTACCATGTCTAAGTTCGTTATTACATTTCAACATAAAGAAATAAACTGCCATAGAAAACATCTTCCTGCTCTAACTACCCCATTGCCCAAACTCAGCTCCGTCTTCTAGGTATATGTAGTCGTACTCCTGCTCACCTGGGGAAAAATAAAGGGGTGAGTGATATAGAAATATCACCCAGTAGGTTCCCACCTCCTTCCGAACAATTTCATATATGGCAACAAATAGCACGTAGCACATGTATAGACATGAATAACTAAGTAAACAAATAAAAGCACCACAACAATTATGCGATGTCATGGTGCATGCTTGTGTCACACGCAACGTCATCTCAACATACAAATGCCTGCCTCTCTACCGTGCAATGCATGAACCTCGAGGTGATCCTACCACACGCCTCATCAGGCCACACGCCCCGTCGGGCCACACGCCTCATAGGGCCACACGCCTCATAGGGCAACACGCCTCGTAGGGCAACACGCCTCGTAGGGCCACACGCCTCGTAGGGCAACACGCCTCGTAGGGCAACACGCCTCGTAGGGCCACACGCCTCGTAGGGCAACACGCCTCGTAGGGCAACACGCCTCGTAGGGCAACACGGCTCATAGGCCAATGAAATGTTCGTGCCATGAATGCAAATGCATAATCATGCGTAATCTGGTGCATCCATACTCATATATATGCTCGCGCCCATACACGTGCATATATACGTGTATACATACTCCCACACATTTTTCCCTTTTCTCACTTTTCGTTTCTTTGATCCCCATTCACCGGGTTCTCTTTCAACAACTCATCTACTTGCCACATTAAATTCTTATGTTTTCATCTTATTAATCCACAATTGTTATTTTCCTAACCTATTAGAACTTACTTTTTCCTTCTAATACAACTACTTAACTTATCCTCTTTTCTTCCCCAAGTATTATATATTTACTTTTTACAAACTTCAGTTAAATTTTTTTCTTCTTTTTTTTTAAAAAAAATGGAAACTGTTTTTTTATTATTATTTTTGTTACAGCAACGAAAACATTTCTTTTTATTCTTTAAGCAGTTTTTTTTAATTTGAAACCATAACCAAAACCCCCCCTTCCCCAACAAAACCCAATCCCGCCACCCCAGCCCAGCAGCCCCAGCAACCCCCCAGTCCCGCCCCCTTTCCCCTCCAACCCCGAATCTTTTTCCTTTTCTCAGCCTGCGTTTCATATTTTTTTTTATTTATCCTGCCAGCCGAACCATTCTTGACTCACCTACCCATATATTTATATATTCATATAAACTCTACAGGAGAAATAAATGTATGATGTTTTATATTATAAATCGAATCAGAGTAATGTTTACCCACATAAATATAACATCCTGTTTTTATACAAGAATGAAAGCAACGGAAGGCATATAACATTTCAACTTGAATCCTAACAAACAAAGCATACAGCAAGCAATAAATCTGTAATTTACACAACCTAAACAAAAACTTCATGAACAAATAACAAATAAAACACATATGAAATTAATTGAAAAGAGGAAAGCCACCTACCTCTTGATTGTAGACTAGGATTAGTGATGGTGATGTAGTAATGGTGGTGTAGGCTTCCCCATTTTTTTTTCTTCTTTTCTTTTCCTCCTCCCTTTCTTCTTTACTAGCTCTCAGTTGTGCTGTGTACTTTTTCCTTAAAGATAGTGTGTTGGCCGAATGACCTATTAAACTTAAGAGAAGTGAAAGTTCATCCCCCTTGGTTCATTTAGATAAGATAGTCATTTATGGTGGGGTTTTTTTTTGAAGAGTTTCTCTTTTTTTTTTAAATTTAATTTAATTTTTCATTTTAGTATTTCTTTTTTACGGGTTATAACAATTTTATATACTTCTTCTTTTCTATTTTCTCATGTAGTCTCACCATCCTCATTTGTTAGTACGTGACGGAGAGTGAGAAGGGGTAAGGAGATGTCATTTCTTTGTTTAGTTGACAAAATGAATAGTAATAGTCTTGATACGTAGTAGTCCTTTTGATGTGTAAAAATCCCTTTTATAAGAGAAAATTTTTACTTTTCTGAGTGCAGAAGTTGACAGGTTCGTTGTACTTTATCTGACTTTTCATGCGCCGGTGAATACTCGGTGTGTGTCCGTTTTCGTATAATATTCTTTTTTTTTTTAAAAAAAATATTCTATTATCAATTGATTTATGTTTTTTCTGTATCTTATGTCCATGTATGAGAGAATTGATCTATATGCTTTGCAGATTTGTTTCGTATTAAAAAACCAGTGTTCCTTCTATTGTTGATCAAATCTGTTTTTTTAATTCTTTTTCAGAACTATCTGATAGAGAAAATCTCACCTAGTAGCCAAACGTTTGGCTCATTACTTAATTAATAGTCAAACGTTAATTAAACTCACTTAATAGCCATTCTTTTTGGATAATGGCTCATTTACAGGCATTCAACCGGCACTAGCTGGTCATCAAAACATATATTTAAAATTTTTTTTGCAAAGAAACAGGCACCAGCCGGTCATCAACCGGTTGAATGGATGTAAATGAGCCATTATCCAAAAAGAATGTTTGTTAAGTGAGTTTCATTAACGTTTGACCGTTAATTGAGTAATGGACCAAACGTTTGCCTACTAAGTGAGATTGATAGATAACTGTTCTTAGCTCTAAATTAATTAGATATTTACTATTTATTTCTTCAGATGTTGACATGTGTCATATAAGCAGGTTATGATGTATCATGATTGGGTAACATATAAACTTTTGAGTTTTTATACATGTACATGAGTTGGACCGCTTAAGTATATATTTACTCTCTTTTTTCAAGGATATATTTCAAATGATGAGACCACACGTACCAGAGATTTTCATGTTGATTTATTTTATACTCCAAAAACATGGAATCAAGTGTGAGATGATTGACTTGGTATTCAGGTGTCAGATTATGATACCAAACTTGTATATTCGAATCTTGACAGTTGTAGTATGGGTATTTACGTTCCTGATGGCATGTGATCAGTTCCAATATATATAAGTTTAGGTTCCTGTCAGTATAGAATAGATACTTTGTAGATAGCAGACTTATACCTTCTCACTCATAAGGCTGTTGGGTTATTCTGATTTATATTTTCACACAGTCTTATACAAATGGAATAATGTGTTGGATTTGATATGCTCATGTGTCGTGCACGACACGTGTGACTTAAGTTACATATCAAACACATGCGGACTTATGTACGTTATATATTATATGTTACTAATGTTGCGCAATAATTGTATTATGTTTGTATCCACAAGTTAAGTGATCAATGAGGTATATTAGTGAATACGCAAGTGTAATCTGAATGGACCACTAAATATGTAGAGGTCGCACGGTTACAGTCCTTGATGGTAGGACTCGTAAAATCGAGGACATCTGGTCCGCGAGGGAACTACTACAGCGTAATCAATGGAGCAAGGTACATTTGCGCATTTATTCACTTTGCTTTTATGTTTTCTTAAGCGATCATCGGGTAATGAATTTACTATGTTTATAATGAAGACTGTAATATGATGGAATAAAGCAAAATGACTCACTAAATGGGTTGCGCTTTTTATATTGTGAAGTAGCAGTTGATCGACACGCAATTTTCATTATGGGTCATTGGGAAACAACCTCCGTGTGTTCCTAACACATAGGTATGGTTACGTACATCCGATCACCCCATACTCCGTTATAGGCGGGAGCCTCTAAGGCAATGGGTAATGTCGTGGGATAGGGGTCAAGTAATCAAGCGAAACTGAAGGTCTTTTTCTTTTTCTTGTATATTTGTGGACCACGCCGTAATCAAAGGCAAATCTATAATAAAATGGTCTCTTCAAGTGTTATATATGTTTAATTAGTGTAACTGTTTCTTTCATTTACAAATGTTTGCAACATACCTCATGGAGAAAAATACGAACCCCTTTAGATAAATATAAACCCATGACTACATTTTCTTTTTTTTACATCACGACGACCGCCCATATATGAAGCTCTTCTCAATATTTGTCCTAATGAAAATCACACTGCGAGTAGATTGAATATATATAGAGGGTAATCAAATTCGAGACTCGAGAATGAGATAAATGTTACTCAACCGTTAGACGTAAAGGTTTAAAGTTCACATTATTTTGAAGTTCACACTATATATACATATATATATATATACAGACACACTGGATAACGACAATTATTGACCAGTCATACAAAAAGCAAAACGCAAAAAGGTTATTGGCCGTTTGGATTTTCCCGTTCTGTGTTATTGTGAAATGTGTGTAATGTTTGGCCCGGTGTCAATGTAGCCGTTAACAAGCTGACAAGCAATAAAAGAAGCGGTGGATTTATCATTATTGTTATTTTTCTTTAACCATGGTATTTTCTGCTAACGTTTCTGTTAGAAGGTCAAAAAGACAACCTAATCTTAATGGAGGGGGGGGGGGGGGGGG
>AP025065.1:29969971-30174110 GCA_036186865.1 Eustoma russellianum
GGGGGGGGGGGGGTGTGAGGGAGAAAAGTTACAAGAAAATTGGGGTTTCCAGCCAAGCATATTGCGGTCTGGAATAGAGTCGGAGGAAGGGCTACGATCAGAAGATGTAGGTGATGAGGGAGATGCTGGGGAAATAGTAGGGGGTCAGGAGAGGAAATTGGAGGAGGAATGGGACTAGGTTTGGGCTTTGATCCGTCAAAGAAAGACGACTCTATGAATGAAAGTTCTTGATTCGTGTTTTTTAGGTTTCGGGTATCAAAGTATCCAATCCATACTTGACTTGTTTTTTTCGTATGTACGGAAATAGATACTTAAATTTGTACATAACAGGTTTCATGTCGTGGGTCAGGTTTATCCACAAACTTTGCAAGTACAAATATTTCATATCGTGTTCGGATCATTTCGTGTATTTTTTTAGGTTTTCTGTATTTTCCATGTTTCAAGTATTTAAACCGACTGCTGTTACAATGTATCATTGAAACAACAATAGGTGCAGAAGCAAATGTTCAAGATTAAAAATGTCATAAACAATGAAATGAAATCACATAATCTCAGAATCTGAAAGGAAATCCACAAGAGATATATCTTGACTCTTGAACGCAAGTATAGAAGTGAATAGATACAGAGGGCGGCCGGGGCGGTTGTAAAACATGGAAGCAGAGGTGGAAGGAGGTGAAGGAGGAGGCTATTAAAGAGAGGAGAGGAGATGGAGGGTCGCGAGCTATAAAAGGTGAGAACAGAGGCGGAGGGAGGTAGAGGCGGCGATTGTTAAAGACGAAATAAGAGACGGAGACTGGAGGGAGGAGAGAGTGGTCGAGCTGGAGACAAAGAGTTCACACTTCAGAGAAGAGAAGAGAGAATGATGTAGGAGTTGTGTTTGGGCAGCTAGGTAGGGACGACGGACGGGCAAAGGATAAGTGCTTAGGTTTAGGATTTTTAGTTTTACAATTTTAACTTTAATAATTAACATTTGAAATATATTTAAAAATTCGGGTATGCCATGTTTAAATGGGTAACCCACGAATGTATCTGGATACGACCCGCTCTTAGTATGTAATTTTTAGGTCTTATCCGATTTATACACAAAACTTACCAAAGCTATACCCATATCTACAAAGAGCATGTCAAGTTCAGATCGTATTTTCGTATCGTATATGAGATTACCACCCTACATAAATGAACGTATCTAAATGTGAAAGGGCTCTACACATTTTTCGTGACAAGACAAACTTGTCATTGGCCCCCATGTCTTCCTATCAGGTAATCTCTGCACATGGTTTTAATAAATTTGCATATCTAATGATGTATATGTATCTCCAACTACATTTTGCTCAATAACATTACACATAGAACATTATATATATCCTATGTTAGCCACTGAATTTCGAACACGTAATTTTGATTCTGATCTAATTCCGATTTTTCTCACTAAATAGACCAGACATGTGCTCTCCACGTGCAAAGGAGGCATAAGAATTAGACCTCCAAAACAAAAGTTCACAACCCTTTGCATTATTTTTCTTGGTTTTCAATTTCCTTCAATTCATGTGCTCCTACGTGCTATATAATCATGTAACGCGATTATTTATTGAAATGAGCTTTTGTTTCCAGATGGGTTTTTGGACTATTAGCTAAGATAACATTGTATAATATGATTGGCCTATTCGACAATATGCTTTATTGCTATTAGTTTATTCATTCAATTTATACAAAAATATTAAGATAATTGCATCTCAATTTATCAGTAAATGATACATGATAGTACATTTATATAAATTATTGAACAATGACATCCCTGGCATATGTTTTACAACAAAGCTTTATTTAGGTTCATCCCAAACAATTTATTATCATTAGAAATTTATAGCCTTATGTGTTAATTTTTCCGTCTTGAGAATATTGACATATATGATTGAACACGTAAATTAATAAATATTTTAAAAGTAATTTAGCACCTTTTTTGTGAACTTAGTCTTGAATGACGTTATAACTATTTATGAAAAATAGTGCGTTAAATATTTAATATGATTTACAATTATGTGTTCTAAGGGCAAGTCTTGTACCAACTGGTAAGGTTGTTGCTTTGTGACCTTGAGGTAACGAGTTCGAGCCGCATAGTCTCTTGCATAAAATGTAGAGTAAAGTTGTGTATATCAGATCGCGAAACGATCTGAACCCAATAGCAATATTATGTACCAATTTGTTAACATTATGAACCAATTGATAGTTGAACTTAATAGTGACACCCCATGTGACGCCTTACCTAAGTAGATGGATGTGCTTTTAATTTTAGAAAGGAAGAATATGCACATCACAAATTTCAGCCTCAATCAACGGATAGAATACAGAGAAGAAATAGAGCTGTGGGTATTTTTATTCTTCTTTCCTATTACTTTTGTGATATATGATAGAGCTGTAATAGATTTTAATTTGTTTTATTTTGTGGTATATGTAATATAGAGGTGTAAGGTTACTATTGCATGAATTTCCATGTGAATTTCCCTATTTTTAGAACGAGTTTTCTATTAGGCAGGAAGCAAAGAATAGTACTTATACAAAAATATTTAATATAGTTTGGTATATAGTGGTCATATGTTAGATGATCCGGCCGTTATTTTAGTGTATTTTACCCCGTTTTGTTTGTCCAAGAGCTATTTTGGCGGAGCTTTGATCTTGGAGCAAAAGGTGAAACCTTTCATTTCGGGTGTCTTTATCGTCTCAACCGTAAAGAATATGTGTGGATGATGCAAATCAGAAGCACAGCGACTTCTCAGGTTGGGTGAGATCTTACGCAGTGAACCACACAAGGTGTCCCCACAAACCAGACCGAGCAGCAGAGGAACACACTATGTGCGTACCTGGATCGAACTCTTCACTTCTTAGAACAAATCACAACCTGAGTATCAATTAGACTATGCCTTGGAAACACGGAGCTTTGATCCTATTTTTATAAGAACGAGGGGTCAAGCTGAGTTTCTCTTTTGATATTCCCAAAACCATACATCCGAATCTGACATATTTACCACCCAATATAGAATTACGACATAAGGCTTGCCGTTTCTAGGACATAATTCAGTTTGTACTTAAATTTAAGTTGTTCCAAGAGGTATAGAATTCGATTTCATATATACACAGTGTGTGTTTCATTAATGTCTGGTCCAAATACCTAGTTTGCAGTAGACATCCTGTTTGGGCTCTTTGTATATGACCTCTCTCAAGAAGCCGCTGAGTTACTCATTTTCATCCTCTATGATGCTATTTGGAGCTGGGACAGTGATAAGCCTCAAGGAAGGTATGACCTATTACTCTAAGACATAAGGCTTGTCATTTTACCCCACACGTACACAAAAACACACACACATATATATACACATCGGTCGAGGTTTCCTTTGTACATTGACAGAAGAATAACCTCTTCAAGTTGTGCGAAAACTTATCCTCGAATGCAGCGCACACATAGTTTCACTTAAACTATTCATGTCAACAATACTAACAGGTCAATTGTTGTGTACTACGATTGAGCTATACACAGACATAACAGTCAAGACATGATTTTTTGTGGTCCACGTAAGACGTTTACACCATAATTGTTGTGTACTACGATTGAGCTATACACAGACATAACAGTCAAGACATGATTTTTTGTGGTCCACGTAAGAGTTTACACCATAATTGTTGTGTACTACGATTGAGCTATACACAGACATAACAGTGTGCTATGCATTGGTCTCATAATGATTAAGATGAGTAAGATACCATGATGATAGTGATCATTGACTTAATTGTGTAGTTTTATTATGCTACATAGCTGCACCGTGATTATGGTTTTGAGCTTGGATTGTATACAGCATGATAACAATGGTTACTATGATTGAACATCATGATCACGATATTTTTGGATCATGAGATATTAGGAAGATGTTCTATAGGCAATTCTATGGATAACCTTGAAGGCGATATACTTGGGGGCGAGTTCTCTTATCCATTCTCTGGGTCATCACAGAAATACCCGTAAGGACCTTGCTTTGGACCTCAGAGAGGGGATAGGATCACCTCACCGCAAGGGAGACACGGTAACGTGCGACCGTGCGGCACGTGGCAGCAAGAAGGGGTGGTGAGGCTAAATGCAGATGGCCCTCATCTAGCCTCACCACCCTCCCTTGCTGCCACGTGTCGTGTGGTCACACACGACACAAAAAGGGTGAGGAAAGTGGGGGTGAGAAGATCTCAACCCCTCACAGAGTGACCTTAAATGGGGATAGGATCCTCTCACCGCAAGGTGGTGCGGTGACGCGTGACCGCACGACACGTGGCAGCAAGGGGTGGTGAGGCTAGATGCAGGTGACCCTCATCTAGCCTCACCACCTACCCTTACTGCCACGTGTCGTGTGGTCACAAAGAAGGTGAGGAAAATGGGGGTGAGGAGATCCCAACCCCTGAAATGAGGCTATTTTGTGGGTCATTTGCACCACATGACTATATACTCGTCACTGTCTGGAGTATCCACCATCATCATGGTGGAGCACATACCTCATCACGGTATATGAATCATATCTCAACGTTAAATTTTCAGAGAATTTTACACTATAAGATGATAAACTCGTCACATTCATTATGGTGATGTATACACCATCATGACTATCTATGTGCGAATAAAATGACAATTTTGAATTTTTAAAAATTTAGTGGAAATTGCTTTTTTTATCAATATTTTAAACTTTTTTTGTTAGAAACAAATAAAAAAGGAAGCGAGTACCAGGTCACTTCCAAGCGACATTGGAGTAAACGAATAAGTGATAACCAGAGCGGACGAGTAACTAAAGACGCCATTTTTGTTATAAGAATCAATAGCACTGTTATTTATGCAGGTACATATAGAGTTGTAAGTCTCACTGAAAACAAACTCTCTATCCTTTGTAATGAAGGTATTGTTTGTTTGAATCGTACTATGCCGGCCCAATTAAACTGAAATGACCGAACCCGGTCTTATTCATTTTTAACAGAAAAGGCCCAAAAGCCCAAAAAGCCCAAGGGTTTTTTTTCTCTTTTTATCTGTTTATTTTCCGTTGTCGGGTCACAAAAATGTGAACTCGTTTTTTACGCAATGAGAATAATTGCACGCCTCATAGCATAGCTCAATTGTGGCTGGGGCGGTAGAGAGCAACAGAGCCAGAGAAATTTACAGTCGTAGAATTGTACTGTAAAAGTCGTAATCGGAATGACCATTCATAACCAAAAAAATCATAATAATCAAATATGTGATCCATATCTGGTAGGACTCACTTTTGCATAAGATAGTGTAGAAATTCAATTTGGGAATCAAGTTGTGGAGTGTCATAAACTTTGGTTTATTTTTTCTCAAAGGACGGATTTTTCTGGTCCACCATTCATAAACAACAACATCATCAACAACCATACATTCCAAGTATATTTCAACAACAACAAAAGTTATCACTAGGGCCTGGGAAGGATGAGATAACAACAAAAGTTAGCGCTAGGGTCTGGGAAGAATGAGAGACAGGCAAACAATACATTCATCCCAAAGGATAGAGAGTTTGATTCCAGTGAGACTTCCGGCTCTATATGTACCTACATATATGACACAATAATAGGGATACAATGTGCTAGTGTGTTAGTGAAAAATTCAGTATAATACAAATAGATAACTCCCGATATTAAAATAGTCAAAAATCCTTGTGCGTCCTTATGTGTAGGGATCTTCAGAAAGACGTCGTTACAGTGTAGTGTAAAAAATCATACTCTGATCTAAAAACTTTCACTGTTACGATTTTAATGAATTTTGTAAATGATGTAAATCATTGTTGTATTGTCTCTTCATCTTAGCCCACATGATAAGTCCACATAACATATAGGACAAGTTTATAAACCTAAGTCCAGAACTTATACAAACAAGTCCATAACATATTACCCATGTGATAAGGTTTAATGCAATTGTGGCAAACCCTCCAAAGACAAGGTTAGGATCTCCTTACCCCCACTTTCCTCGTCCTCTTTGTGATCGCACGACACGTGGCAGCAATGGTGGGGGTAGTGAGGCTAGATGAGGGTCACCTGCATCTAGCCTCACCATTCCCCTTGCTGCCACGTGCCGCGCGGTCACGTGTCACCGCACCCCCTTGCGGTGAGAGGATCCTATCCCCCAAGACACACCATACATACCCCACACCGGTTAGAAATTGTACCATCAGTTTGTTTCATATATTTAATTTTCCTTAGCCTGTCAAGTCGAAAAAATTCCTTTTATTTTAGCATTCGAATGACCGATTTAACTACTACCTAAGAAATAAAAAGATTAATTAAAAAGTCTTTATCTGCCATATCAAAGTTTCTATTTTTTTCTTATGCTTTAAGTGAGAAAAAAAATTAACCGTTTTATTAGCGGTTACGTATATGTCTATATGTGAAAGATGTATATGTGCATATATACATATATATATATATATATATATATATATATATATATATATATATATATATATATTTGTGTGTGTATGAGAGAAACAATTTATTAAATTCATTCACTATAGCATATCCGTATTATTATTATGTCATTTATGCATGTACTTTTTACAGTCTGGGGTCTCACTGGAATCAAACTCTCTATCTTTTGGGATGGAGATATTGTTTGACTATCTTTCATCCTCTCCAGACTCTAGTGATAGCTTTTGATGTCGTTAGAATATACTGGATACGTGTTGTTGTTGTATATAGACATATATATATATGTAATTGTTAATACAATGATGCCTCATGAGACAGTATTTCCCTATGCACAAGCCATAATCTTTGGTGTTTCGTAACAAATTCTCCACTTTCAGGCGCATATTTTGGTATCCATTACAGTGTTTCAATATTCATCCTCTTGTTGTTTCCTGCTTAGCATCCAAAATTACTGTAACTGTCTTTTCATGTTGTCATCGTAAATCTAGCTGATCCCTCTTGCTGCAAAGTTTTAATACTTTCACCAAAACCTTTTTCATAAAATATTAATACTTGCATAATCTTGAAGCAAAAAGGTCATACCCTGGTTTTAAGAGCTCAAATCGTTTTAGTCCCAATGAACATCATGAAAGATTTAAATCGGAAACTTATCAGTTTCTTAGGTTGGGAGGTCATACCCAACTACAAACTGAAACTTTGGTCCATACTGAATCGAAACACTTATGATGTACGTGTTCATTGAATCGAACTTGGTAGCTCTTAGAACAACACTCAACTCGAGTACCGACTAAGTTATGCTCTAGAGACGAAAAAAGTCACAAGGATAGCCTTCACTATCATGATGTGACGATGAATTCGCCCACCAAAAAAAAAAAAGAAGAAGAAGAAACACAGCTGCTAATACAAAGAAGAAAAAAAAAAGGAAAAAAGATGGTTCATTTACTTTTTCCACCTAACGCAACATCCTGCTAGCTGATTTTAAAATTGCTAATATGTAAACGAAATATAAGGGCGGCAGATTATAAATGCAAGTTCGGTAATCGTCCTACCTAGAATAATTAGATTCTACAATTTACTCCCTAATATGCACAGGAAAAATAAACCCATAGATGGGTTTTTTTTGCAGGCACTAGTGCTGTTTTTTTCATATTTAATAAATAGTTAAATACTTTATTTGGTTTAACCTCAACCAGTAAGGGTCCCTACCACACCCAGTACCAAAGGTAGTGTAGGGATGTAAATCAGGTATCCAACGGCCCTCAACCAGTAAGGGTCCCTACCACACCCAGTACCAAAGGTAGTGTAGGGATGTAAATCAGGTATCCAACGGCCCGCTAGTAAGAGCTTGGTCATTTACACAGTAGTCTGCATAAGGAGCCCCCAGCACTGCAGGCAAGCATACAGGCCAAGGAAGCTCCCACACTATGCATTAGTCTCAGTAGTCTGCATAAGGAGCCCTCAGCACTGCAGGCAAGCCTACAGGCCAAGGAAGCTCCCACACTATGCATTAGTCTGCATAAGGAGCCCCCAGCACTGCAGGCAAGCTTATAGGCCAAGGAAGCTCTCACACTATGCACTTGCTGGGAAGGGGCTCTCTTGCCTTTGACAAGAATTGAAACTCTGACCTCCCTTTCGAAGACTCCTGCCCGGAACCAGTTGAACTTGGTTATTTACATGTTATATGGTTTGGGACGACAAAAACCTTTAGTGTTAAAGTCTCAACTTTTTCACCCAAACGAAAACGAGATTTTCATCGAGGATATGGATAAAAACCGTCCACTTACAATTAATAGGACTACAATTGAGTTAATATACATTTTGTATTTATAGGTTGGATGGTCATTGTCAGTAGTATTTTTATCTTACTGATTTGTAACATGTATTCATATGTTATTCATTTATTATACAGAGTGACCATTTTTAATAATTATTGATGAATTGATAACTACATAGCAACAAACAATCAATATTTCGACTTATGTCATGCAGTGCTTTTTTACTACCAAGGGCTGTTTGTGATAAAATAGCATCCTTCATCCGTAATTTCGGGTAGGCTACAAAAGAAAAGGATCGAACCATTTGTTGGAGAAGTTGACAGCACATTTGCGACTCGAAAAGAAAAGGAGGGATAGATTTTAGAGACATCAGTGATTTTGACATGGCACTGCTGCAAAACAGGGCTGGCGATTAATTCAAAGGCCAAATTCTTTAGTTGCGCAAGTGATGACGACAAAGTATTACCAAGAATCCTCGTTTTTGTCAAGTAGGCCCCCTCAGCGGCCCTCATTTCTTTGGCGAAGTATCATGTCGGGTCGCGAGGTCCTTGAGCTGGGGTTGAAGGTTCGGATTGGTGATGGCAAATATTTTTGTATATGGGATGACCCTTGGATCCCCCGCCCTACTACCTTTAACCCATGTATTGTTCGTCGAAATATACTGCAAGAGGGACATGTAAGCAATTTAATTGACGTGCAAAACGGATGTTGGAACCACAATCTGCTTGATGCACTTTTTCTTCCTTTTGATGCTGAGATAATCAAAACTATCCCATTGTCAGTGAGCTCTCCAGTTGATAGTCTTATTTGGCATTATACATCTAATGACGATTACTCAGCCAAATCAGGATACGTTATCTACTTTGGGATGTTGCGCAACAAGATGGAACTTGGAGGTTCTGCAGACCCCTCGGCAACGCGGAAGCAAATTGTGGAGCATACCAACGTTACCAAAGGTATGGATTTTTCTGTGGAAGTTGTTGAGTGAAGCGCTACCGCTTCACAAACACCTTTCAACTCGCATCTGCACTTTGTCCACCATATGCCCGATTTGCCTTGCTGCAGTAGAAAATGAGAAACACTGCTTTATTGAGGGTCCATGGGTGTGCGATATTTGGATTAAGACATTCTCAATCCCGTTGGAATATTTACTCTGCAACACGGATACTTTATTTGAATGGATGTTGAATCGTATGGACCAGGAGCGGCAAATTTATTTCAGCATTATCCTGTGGCAAATTTGGAAGCATCGGTGTGCCTTTGTTTATGGTGACGACCAAGAGCAACCAAGGTGTTTAGATGCGGTTTCTTCAGCGGATGCTTTGTGTGAGACTATACAGACCGTTGTCGAACCTCCTGGGATAAATTCATGGGCGGATACGTGCGCAAAAAATAAATGGTCACCTCCAGCCGAGTCTACAACTTCCATAAACGTTGATGCGGCTTTTTTAACCAAGATAACGCATGTGCATGTGGACTTATTGTGTGAAACAGCAGTGGCAAGGTAAAAACTACCGAGTCCAAACATCTTCCATCGGTGATTGGTGTGATGCAAGGAGAACTGATGGCTATTCATGCTGGATTAATGCTTGCACAAACCATTGGATATGGTCACGTTACAATTTGGTCAGACTGCTTGACAGCAGTGGAATTGATCAAGGCTGCAGATGTCACTCTCCATCCACTGTACTCAATCCTTTCCGTAGGTAGGCAAATAGAGAGCTCTATTTTGGTTTGTCACGTCGCATTTACACAAAGAGGTTATAATATTGCTTGCAAAATTAGGCCTAGAAAACTCTCTTCATACGAGATGGGGACCAAACTCACCTCCTAATGTACTTGATGCTGCAGTTACAGACCTTCTTTGATGAAATAAAAGAATGAATGTTTCAAAAAAAAAAAATTAACAACATATGGGTACACGTTGTAAATAAAAATAATATTGATATCCATACAATGGCCCTTCATCATATGGATATGGAATGTAATTCAATTAAAATGCATAAATATTATATAACTACATATATACTTTATATACACACACACCTGATATGTATATACACACACTCATACTACCTAATATATATATATATATATATATATATATATATATATATATATATATATAGTATGTATGTGTGTGTATACACACACCTGTGTAAATATGTCTATATATATTTTTGTATATGTGTGTATCTTTGTATATGTACGTATGTATGCATGTAAGTAAGTTATATATCCGTTGAACCTTTAGCTCTCTATTCATTCATCGATCGGTTTGGTTTCCTTAACGAGAAGCAGCAGTTTTCCGGCCGTTAAGGGCACATGACTTTCTTATACCGCTTCGTAGTTTGGTGATTAAAAACTAATAAACATATAAATACTTTTCCATAACCAAAAAAAAAGGCAAATGAATTCTCGAACTCTATAAATACCAAGGCAAGCAAGTATCAAGTCTCACATCTTATACACCCACCTTAATATCTTGAGGGTTTGAAGCGTTCAGGCAACTAATATTTTTCCGGCAAGAATGGTGAGCGTGGAAGAGGTGAGAAGGGCTCAAAGGGCGGAGGGACCGGCAACTTTGATGGCCATCGGAACCGCCACGCCACCCAACTGCGTCGACCAGAGCACCTACTCCGATTACTATTTCAAGATCACCAATAGTGAGCATATGACGGAGCTCAAAGAAAAATTTAAGCGCATGTGTAAGATCCTTTTTTTTTAATTGCTTTTTTTGGATATAAGATATCATACCCTTAACCTTAAACCCATGTATAAGATGCTTGTTCCTAGTGTGATTTAATAGGGTCAGGATCGCCTGACCGCCTAATCCCTCACCCCCTCCGCGACCGCCCGACACGTGGCAGCAGGAGGGGTTGTGAGGCTGGATGGGGTCACCTGCACTCAGCCTCACCACCCCACCCTGCTGCCACGTGTCGGACGGTCACGTGGGCGGTTACGGGGAGAGGGGTCAGATGATCTCGTTCGGATTTAATATATAGTCTACGTATCCTCACATTTAATATTTTGCATGCATTATATTTTCATCTTTCTATTTCCAATGTATTCAAAGACATGGTCTTCTTAACTTTGGAATATGATAGAATAAATGTCTCACGAAATTGGTTGCGGTTCTTGTATTCTGAAGTAGCAGTTGATTAACACAGCTTGATGCAATTTTCATTATGGGTCATCAAGAAACAACCTCTGTGTGTTTCTAACACATGGGTATGGTTACGCACATCTCACCCCCCATACCATACCATAAACGGGAGACTCTAAGAAAATAGGATAATGTTGTTGTGGTTGCCTACATTATATTTTCTGCTTCTGTAGTAAGATTTCGTCTAACATTTTATTGTATGCAGAAAACTGTTTCACTACAAAGATTACTATATGACTTAGAAATAATCGCATGTGACGCTTCCGCATACACCGGTAGAAAAGAGCTTCTGATCCATTTAGCAATATTCATACGTTGTCTTCCTTTTTGCCTTTTTATTGGCTTTTGTCTCTTTCTATTTCTAATTGAGTTAAATACACGCTGTTCTTTGACTTTGGAATATAATAGGATAAAGTAAAATGACTCATTAAATTGGCTACGTCTTCGTAGCAGTTGATTGACGCAGCTTGACGTTCATTATGGGTCATCGGGAAACAACCTATGTATGTTTATAACATATGGATATGGTTCCGTATATCCGACTCCTACATACCCCACCATAGGCGGGGCCTCTACGGCAAGGGGTAATGTTGTTGTTGTATTAACTTTTGTCTCGTATATTCGCATGAGGAAAATATTATCGTGCCATAGAGATTCCTTGAACAAGATGGCAGAAACATCAGTATTGGATTTTTCATTTCTTACAGTAAATGTTCATTGTCCTAAAAACCAAAAGGAAGACGACATGCACAATATTCATGAAAACATAGTATCCTGTTTCTTGCAATTGTAGGATATCCATTAAAAGAGTATACTATTCCAAACGTATTTTAGACAGTGTGGCAAGATTAAGTAAATAATACAGTACACCACAAACAAACAAGACATCTCATATATTTCTTATTGAACTTCTACATTGTATGTACTACAGGTGACAAGTCAATGATAAGGCAACGTTACATGCATCTGACAGAAGAATATCTAAAAGAAAATCCAAATGTGAGTGCTTACATGGCACCATCACTAGATGCAAGGCAGGACATTGTTGTGATGGAGGTCCCAAAGCTTGGCAAAGATGCAGCCCTAAAGGCTATCAAGGAATGGGGTCAGCCCAAGTCCAAAATCACCCACCTAATATTTTGCACAACTAGTGGTGTGGACATGCCTGGGGCTGACTACCAGCTCACCAAACTTCTTGGCCTTCGCCCGTCGGTCAAGCGTACCATGATGTACCAACAAGGTTGTTTCGCTGGTGGTACGGTCCTTCGCCTGGCAAAGGACCTAGCCGAAAACAACAAGGACGCTCGCGTCCTTGTTGTGTGCTCGGAAATTACTGCAGTAACTTTCCGCGGCCCATGTGAAACTCATTTGGATAGCCTTGTGGGCCAAGCCCTATTTGGTGATGGGGCGGCTGCAATCATAATTGGGTCAGACCCCATCCCTGGAGTTGAAAGACCATTGTTTCAGCTGGTTTCCGCGGCTCAAACCATTCTTCCAGAAAGTGACGGGGCGATTGAGGGACACCTCCGCGAGACTGGGCTTACGTTCCACCTCCTAAAGGATGTTCCAGGCCTCATCTCAAAGAACATTATGAAGAGCTTGGAGGAGGCGTTTGAGCCATTGGGAATTTCTGACTGGAACTCGGTTTTCTGGATCGCGCACCCAGGAGGGCCTGCCATTCTGGACCAGGTTGAAGTGAAATTAGGCCTGGAGCCCGAAAAGCTACGTGCTACGAGGCATGTCCTTAGCGAGTATGGAAACATGTCAAGTGCATGTGTGTTGTTCATTCTTGATGAGATGAGGAAAGCTTCAGCTAAAGATGGACTTAGCACCACAGGAGAAGGGCTGGAGTGGGGTGTCCTTTTCGGATTCGGGCCGGGTCTCACGGTTGAGACAGTGGTTCTACACAGTGTCTCGATTTGAAAAACAAAAAATTTAAAATTTATGTATTGTTCTCAGATTGTATTATACATGCAGCTGCATCAGTTGAAGTCGTATTGTATTATACATGCAGCTGCATGTGTTGAAGTCATATTGTATTCTCTGCTGTGGGTGATTTATATATTTGTATGAAATCAAATAAAAATGTTTGCAAGTGTAGTTTCTTTTGATACTCTCTTGATGGATGTCATTCAATGTAGCTAGAGTACGTAAGAAGTTATTATCATTAAAGTTCAACCTACTAATATAAAAGATTACAGGATATTAAATACTTTACCCGCTTATAAACTTATTTTCATTTCAGGATGCAAGCCTACCCATAACGGCTTGCCAGCAAACGAAAAATTTCTGCATAATCAAGCTGTTAAAAAAGACTTGAGTGAGAAGAGTAGAAGTAGTTGTAAAAGAAAGAAGGATATGGTTTGAGACGTGTTGACACAATTTTCGTAAGGAGTATTTGCACTTACTAGTTGTTGTATGGTTATAGGCATGTTTTCTCCTAGGATACAACAAGCCAACGGTTTATCAATTCAGCAATAAGAAAAGAAACACAAATGAACTTTCAATTGAAAATGTATTGAGAGAGAAAGAAGAATTAGAATGCAAAATTGATCTAAAGTCATTTCCGAAATGTGTTTAAAGAGACTTTATATAGGCCCTTGAACATCATATCAGACGTCCAAAACCGTTCATGGGTGATTTGACATGTCCCTTAGTGCATAAGCTACTACTTTCGATGAATAGTCACATCTGTTGGTCATTTCGATCGATCGTAGTGATCGATCCAAATCAAACAATATGTTCTAGCTTTGCATCCAGGGGACTTCGATCGATCCAAGTCAAACAAAATACTCAACTTCATTTTTAAGTCACTTGGATCGATCCAACTCAGACATGAATAGATTCAAGTCATGGGACAAATTATTCTTGTTTTATTTAAGCTCTAATCAACATTCATTCTTCTTTCCATCGTCGTTACAAACTAATATAACACAAGCTAGACCTAATACGTGGAGGATGTAAATCAAGAGTCCAGCGGCCTCCTAGATTGGGTGATATCTTACACAGTTATCCACACACCCCCACAAACCAGGCCTTTGGCCTGGCAGCAAAGGAACACCCACACTGTGTGTGTCTCTAGATTCGAACTCATGACCTCTTGTTGGCAATCTCCAACCTGAGTACCAACTGGACTATGCCGTGGGGCTGATGACATTCATCCTTCAATATGCTCCACCGGTAATGGATGTTTACGTGAACCCCTGTACAGCGTATTATACAAAACACAGAAATACATTAACATAATCAAGATAAAATGTCCACAGTAGAAAAACATGAAACATTTTATGTTGCTTTTGAATATAATATTTCTCTGAAAACTTAAATTAGAGGAAGCGCGTGTGCACGCATACAACACACACACATACATATATATGTGTACGTGTGCGCGCACGTTAGGTTAAAGCTAAGCCTAAGTCATCGATAACGTTCACTCTTTAAAACCAACAACCTATGCATATCATTTTCCTTTATAAAAAATTGTATTAGTTTTTATTTTAACTTGTTTCAGAAATACTGTTAATTTTCTAAGAAAATATGTTCATAGTCAAAAATCTTATGCCAGTCTTTCGATTAATATATTTATGATTTTTTTTTTAATTTACATCAATTAACCAAGTAAAGATAAAATGATAATAATTAGTAAAATATTTTGATTTTCTTAAGTTATATTCAAATCAAACTAGTAATATTCTGATTTTCTTAAATTATATTCAAACCAAAGTCGTAATATTCTTAGAATCGATGGAGTATTACTTTTAATTGTTACTTTCGAGAGTTGGGATTGTTGCCCGAACATTAAGGCTTAAGACAAAACTAGATTAATTTAAAACAACGAATATGCAAAAAAAAAAAAAAAAAAAAAAAAAAAAGGAAAATGAGAAGAAGCTTCATCTACGCGAGCTAGCTTCCTAGGTTTGGCATGATCAACGTTTTCATGTCGGATTGGGTGGCGACAACCCAATTACCTAACTGCCACATCAGCATTGGAAAAGGATGTAGGATTGGTAGATGAAATTATCAGAAGGAAGAAGACAACTTTTGACCTCTAAGAACAAATCTCAATCCGAATATCAACTGAACTATGCGTTGGGAGCGGAATATCATAAAGCTTGTTACAAAAGGTTGAACCCCAAACCAAAAGGCCCTCACTGACCCAGTCCCAAGGAGCTGCGTGGAGGATGTAAATTAGGAGTCTAGATTGGGTGAGATCTTACACAGTTACCCACACAAGGTGCCTCAAAAACCAGGCATTTGGCATGGCAGCAGATGAACGCCCACACTGTACACGTCCCTGAATCCGAACTCATGGCATCTTGTTTGCAATCCCGAACCCGAGTATCAACTGGATTATGTTATGTGGGCCGGAATATCATAAAGCTCTTTGGCCGTTGGTACGTCGAGGCTTTCACTGTCGTGCCCAAAAGGGAAAGGAGGAGTAGGGGTAGCTAAGTAGAACATGTAAAAAGTAATTACGTATATGAGACGGATTTATGATAAGGATTTGAATCTTACTATTAAATTTGTTTTAATGTCTCATATGCCTTTCTTGATGAGGACATTCTATGTGAGGCTATTTTTGTCATATACATCGTCTATAAAAATCTATAGATAATCAGTTTATAGCTTCAAGATTGAAGGTTCCATCCTTTTTTTAGAAAGAATAGAAGAATTACAACATCTTCTTTTTTATGAAATACTCTTTTCATTTTAAAAATATAGACTTAGTTAATTTTTAAGATATTATACTATGTTGAGAAATCAATTAAGACAACATTCTTAGGATGGAGGCAGTAGTTTCTAAATTTACTATGATAAGTTAGAGTTATCTTTATGATTTATTTATTGTAGATAAAATTAAAAAGTTCCAGAACTAAAGTATCAAGTGGTGATTTAATAAGAGATAGTATTTCCTTATGTGTATGCCTTTATTAAAATCTAGATTTATCACTACGAAAATACAGAAAATTAAACCCAAGATATTTGGTACAGGGTGCATATAAGCTACGATAGTATTTTCTGACTTAAAATATAAGTCTACTTTGATTTTTTTTAATTTAGTGTCATGTATATTAAATTGAAAAATCAAAATGAACTTATTTTAGAAGATATCTAGTATAATACAACGTCGACACCTGAAAAAAGGTTTCCTAACTAACGGGTTATACTGTTTCCCCGGCTTACAGTGTTCCACATATATCAATGAAGGCAATCGACCTAACCAAAATTTTCATCACATATTCACTTTTATTAATATATCATTTACTATTACTGAATTGGTTGTGCTTCTTATACTGTCAAATACCAGTTGATCGACACAGCTTGACACATCATTATAGATCATCGGGAAACAACATCTGTGTTTCTAATACATACGTATGGTTGTGTAGATCTGACCCACCATCCCCCGCCATAAGCGGGAGCCTCTAAGTGAATGGGATAATGTTGTAGTTGTTGGAAAATTATCTACAACTTCAATATTGATAATGCATATCGAAATATTGTTTAACATGTTATAATTTATATACATTTACTTAATCAACTGGATTCACAAATTAGAGCTGTAAATAAACTGAGCCGTTCCGTTGTTCGGCTCGTTTGTAGCTCGAGCTTGGCTCGGATAAAAGGTTAATGAACCGAGCTTGAACCACTTTTTCTGTTCGAACTCGGTAAGTGGAACCGTTCGTTTAAGGTGTTATGCTCGTTAATGTTGTTTGTGAGTTAAACGAACCAAGCTCGAACAATTAAATATGTTCGTTTAAATAAACGAACAAGCTCGGCTCGTTTGGTAAGTTAAATAAACCGAACTTGAACAACGCAATGCTCAGCTCGTTCGGCTCGTTTACAGCCCTCATTTCATGACCAACAATTAAACATCTCCGTTGCATCCAATCCCACTCGAACCAATGCATTGACTAATCAAGGAGCAGGAATACTAGGAAGAAGGATCTTTCACAATTAGCCACCTGGTAACATCAGAGGTCTCTTGGGACGAATTGGGCTCAACCATTTCCGCCAGAGATGGAATCTCCTCACCCCCACACCCTCACCCCTTTACCCATCGCCCGCCACCTGACAGCTAGGCGGGGTGGTGAGGCTAGATGAGTGTCACCCGAATCTAGCCTCAACATCCCCCCTTACTGCCACGTGGCCGGCGGTGGACAAGGGGGTGAGGAGATCCGGTCCCTTTCGCTAAGGGGTGCACGGAATTGGAGTCATTTTAGCGGGTTCAGATCTCCTCACCGCCACTCATTCACCACACCCCTGCTGCCACGTGTAGCGTTGTGGGGAGCGCAGTGAGTCACCGCGCGGGAAGGGGATCCCATCCGCATTTTACCAACGTGTATAAGAGCAGGGACCGAAACCATGATGGTTGGTTACTTTGGTGAAGCTATAATTGAAGATGTTTTCACCAAGTATGACAGCATACTCACAGATTCCATGTCTAGAGAGCAGAATCACATGAAGAGGTTGATTATCAAGAGTTATATGATCATACAATCTTTTATATGCAGGATTGTCCTTCCCTTCATTTTATGAATGTTATTGTAACACCCATATTCTGGTTATCCATATTACAACATTACCATATTGTCTTAGAGGCTCCAGCATTTGGCACGGTATAAGAGAGTCGAATGTACACAACTATACCCATGTGTTAGAAACACAGAGGTTGTTACCCGATTACCCAAAATGAAAATTGCGTCAAGATATGTCGATCAACTACTACTTATTACAACAACATTACCCTATTATCTTAGAGACACCCGCCTATGACGGGATATATATGCAACCATACATATGTGTTAGAAACACACAGTGGTTGTTTCCTGATGACCCATAATGAAAATTGCGTCAAGCCGTGTCGATCAACTGCTATTTCACAAAATAAGAAACGCAATCAATTTGGTGAGTCGTTTTGCTTTATTCCATCATATTCCAAAATCAAGGAAGAGTATGTCCTGACCAATATAATCAATACGAAACGGATCGTTAAACATTCTATTAGGGAGACTAGTTTCTTATCTGGGGTATGCATTCCCAAAATTGCTACAATGACATATATTATAAAGGAAAAGAAGATACTTTCTTATTTGCCACAAGAATTTCCAGCATGGAATTATCTTGTCTAACGTGTAAGAACATGGTTTTCCTTAGAAATACCCAATGAAAAGTCTACAGGGAAGCTATTATCATGAATGCCGTTGGTAATTTTTATGCAGCAATCATGTCGATGAAGCATAAAGCAATATTTATCTCCATGATTTTGTACCTAACACTTGGTCAGCATGCTGGAGATAAGGTTAAATAACCCTCCTAATCTTTGGTCAAATAGCTTATAGACTTAGACAAGCAAGAGACGAGTTCCAACATGGTAAAACTAATACTCGAAACAGCTCAAGATAATATTCACTACGAGACCCATTTGGCACCCCTAAATAACGATAATCATTTCCGAACACGACTTGTTTGTCACACCTAACAAAACCTCCCCTTACTAGGGAAAGGGAGTTGGAATGAGAAATATGATACAATTGCAAACGAATGCTTCCCTACTTGTTATGTTTCACAGTTATTCGTAGAGTATGAACTTCCAATCAACTTGCTAAATAATCCTATGAACTATTCCTCCATGTATAATCGCAAAATAAGGTTTTCAAACTTATCCTCGCAGTCTTGGATAAAGTACCATGTTCAGCTCCCCTGGGCTACAGACTGCAGCATCTCACACGTCAAGCAGAGATCAAGAGTGAAACTTACATGCTATCTCCTCATCGCACGATGACGTTCACGTCTGCGAAATCGTTCCAGCATGAACTGATCAGTGGCAGCTTGCCTTTGGACTACTGGATCTTTCCCTTGCTCTCCTAATCTAGACTCCATACCGGTTTCCTTAAGTTCCCCGTCCTTGAATAATTCGGGATGTTCTGTAATATGTGATCTTTTGTTTAGTACGAGCTTAAGTGCATCAAAAGAGAAACTTAATGCACCAAGTAGTATATTATTTATAGATCTCTTGCATTCATGTTCGGACATTTGCCATAGCCCACTATTTGGGATAAATAGGAACCCACTTGTACAAATGCATGTATATCAGTGGAAAAGTCTAATCAAGTAAGCATTTACAACATAGCTATCCGTGATAGGAGAAGAAATAGAAGCAAAACGCGGACGATGTCTTGCAAACATAAGATGAAGAAAAAAAGAGACAAAGTACAATAGGAAATCATTCAAAGAAACATCTATTCACTTATAAACAGGACTCCAGAGATCATGCTTGTTAAAGCAAATATCTACAAGATCGAGAAGTTACAGAAAAAAGAACAAACTATAATCAATTTCACATGCAAGACAAACTAAATTTATAATAACGGACAAGCTGAAGCAACAAAACCACTTGCATTTCTAACAAATGCTGGACAGAAGAATGTCAACCCAAAAGCCAAAGACTAATCTCGTGAAATTAAGATATCTGTACTTGCACAATAAACGCCATTTACATGGTGCCCTCAACACATATGTATCCCAAAGTATCCTGAAGGAGCTAATAATCCGTGGCATGATTAAGGAAAAAAAGGCAACTGGTACAATACAACAAAGTCAAATTTCATGTGGTGCATAAACAAGGGAGCATATATATTAAGTTTGAAAACTAAAGGGCGAACTTACAAGCTTTAGACGACATAACATGCACCGTTGACCCAAATAAATGTTGGCCCACCACTAGTTTATAACACTGCCAGGATAATGGTCAAGAAGAAAGGCCTACTGAAGAAGTACATAATTCTCGATGCCACATACAACCATTAGACAGAAAAAATAAGCCATCATCCATCCAAAAGGAATTATACCAACCTCTTCTAAGTTTTTCAGCATAATCCTTCCCTCGCTGGAAATAGTCCGCACTGTAACTTGAGGGAGTGGCAGATTCAGGTTTGGTATGTCCAACGAGCCTCTTTTCCTGTAACAGCTTTTTGGCAGCTTCTGTTTCCTCAATATTTTTCAACTTGTACCTGCAGATCATCAAAGCATATATAAGTAGAGCATCCGTAATATGATCGTACCCATTTACAACCACCTCACAAAACAATTCTGGTTCAGACTCATTTTATGATTTTGGACCAGTTCGTAGGAAATTTACTTGCACTTGAATTATATTACAGACTCCTGCAAGGCACTGACTTGTAAGTTTTTTTTTTCCTTTTGTAAGTTAAATTTTTATATAAGGCCAAAATGGCAAATTTACATGATTAGTTGCACTCAATGGCAACACATTGCTTGACTGTAACCAAAACCCAAAAAAACAGGCGGCTTACAAAATGCGCTATCAGTTCTAATGCCAGCCATTACAAAAACATGTCCTAGACGGACAGAGCAATAACTAAGACAGTCAAGCAAGCTTGTGCTAAAACTAATTACAAAGGAGTCCTGATGGAGGACAGTTCCAATTAAAAGCAAAAGTCCCGAGAAACTCCTTCAAAATAATAGGCCGCGTCAGATGCAAAACGCCTCAGGATCATTCACCAAGCACTATTAGAGTTCTTCATGGCATCCAAAAGCTTGAGTAGACACGGCATTGCAGCTAGCCCCAATCCGAGGCCCTGCAAAGGAGTAGCAAAGAACCAAAGTATTCCGGGAAAACATAGGCAAAGCGAAATAAAATTGAAGTGCAACCATTAACCATTGAAAATATACATAGGGATGTCAAGGTTAACTGCAATGGACCAGTTGGTATGGGTTTTCCTGATTTTTGTCCACGAAGAGGCACAAAGCCCAAGGCTTTGAAGAATTTCGTTAATAATAGTTTCGGGGTTCATTTTTACTTTCGTGTGCAACCTATTATTTCGCTCTTTCCACAAAGAGTAGACAACTGTGGCTAAAGCTTGAAAAATGAGTTCTTTTTGGAATTTGGAGATCCAATGGGCTGTTAATAACCAATCCAGGATGTGACCCCAAGAAAAGGAAATAGATTGGCATTGAAGTTTTGAAAGAGTGGCGGACCAAGCAATACGGGAGTAGGGACAGCTAAAAAACAAGTGGTCAAATGCTCTCAGGGGAGATCTCGCATAGCAGGCAACAGTTATTATCCACAATTCCCTATTGAGTCAGCTTATCTAGCGTAAGAAGCCTCTCCCGGAAAGCCATCAAGAGGATAACTGCAAATCTGGGGAGATGCCTCCTACTCCAGACAATTTTTGTCCAAGGTAAAGGACTCTGAGGGGGTAAATTAGCTGCCGTGACACTTGAAATGGAGAAATGTGAGGATGGAATCCATTTCCAATGGTCTTCCCTATTAGTAATAGATAGACCCCGATAGGCACGATTAAAATCAATTACCTGGGAATCCCAACCCCTGCCATAGGGAAGAGACCATTGGGCCCCCTAATAACATCTGAGACCTTAGCATCCAGTCCAATGTTAAGTTTTTGTCTCAATTCAGGAAATTTTTTGATTAAAACGCCTCATGGATGCCAAGGATCGTACCAAAACGAGGTGCCACTGATTGCATCCCACTTCTTGATAAACTAAAGGCTAGAATTAACAGCTGGTCTGCCTCAATGCTGAGCTATGGTGGCAGACTCCAACTCATAAAGCCTGCCCTTGTAGCTATTGCTAGGTACTGGACGGCTTCTTTCTTCTTGCCTAGAAAAACTCTTAGAGACATCGAAAGACTTTTACGGTCTTTCCGGTCTTTCCTCTGGGGTGGACCTAGAAAGGCAAAAGTTAAATGGTGGGACCTATGTGTGCCTAAAGAGGCAGGGGGTCTTGATCTTCCAAATCTGACTCAAATAAACAATGCTTACCTCATGAAACTTGTGTGGCACATCTACGAAAACAAAGAAACTCTTTGGGTTAAATGGGTCCACACAGTCATTCTTAAAGGTAAGTCGTTGTGTGACTTGTAAGTTTGAGACATGAAAACAGAAAACAAAAGAGAAAACAACGAAACAAAAACAAAAAGGACACTGGCCAAAAACTCGACATAAACCATTAGGATTAGATCAAGAAGCATATGCAAGGAGCAGCCAACTTGACTTTCCTTACACCTCACCCAAAAATAACATATTTATATTCTTTAACCATTCAGAGAGATTACTAGATCTTGGATCTCTCACTTGGCAACACATAACATACATGTAGCTTGACTTAAGTAAAGGGTTAGTTCAGATAGTGGTGCATGTTTATCTGACAGCTATTTAACTTAGAGAAGATAACCTGCTTATAAGGGGCTGGATTACTAGAGATCTGTTTGGGCCATGGTACGCCAAAGTATTCCCTCAAAAATAATACACACACACACTCAAAATCAAACTGGTTATTGATATTTGCATATGTACATTTTCCAATCTGCTAGTGCAGATGATACATTTTTCCTACCATTTATACTGCTTTACACAAAATATATCCAGCGAATGCACATTCAACACTTGGCTCCCAATTCTTTTTTGTCTTCCTAACCCCTCTCCATCCTGCAAACACTTAATCTGATTCTGTTCTTGGCATCTAGCACCAGGTCTCCACTTACTCTCTCCTTGCGGTTGAAGATTCTAGCATTTCTTTCCCACCATATCAGATATACAACAAAAGAGAATCCTAGAAGCAGCAGGTCATTGTGGAACGAGATTCTGCTTGGTCTTGTCCCAATATACTCCAATACTCTATCCCATTGATCCCCTCTTTGGTTATATCCCAAATACTTCATTACTGCGCTCCATACTCTACTAGAATACTTTGCATGTAAAGAAGGTACGCTCTTTCCATAAGCACTTTACAGAGGCAGCATTTGTTTTCTTTGATTACTCCCCATCTCAGCAGTCTATCTTGGGTAGTTAGCCTTTTAGAGCAGGCTAGCCATGTTATCATTGCATGTCTAGGTACTGCCTTCTTCCACCACACCACTTTTGCTCATTCCACCTCAGTTCCTTCCTTTCCTAGGGACATCACCGCACTTTTTAAGGTAAATTCATCCTTGGATCCTGGGATCCAAATCATCCTATTATTCCGTGCCATTTCTCCAATCATCCCTTGCTCCATCCTTCTTATAAACAGCTGGACTTCAGCATTCAGCCTTAGGTCTCCTCTATTCCATCTCCATTGTCCTCTTGTGATTGCTTCTGCCACCCGCATATCTTCTCAGATCCCAAGCCTTCTTTACAAACCTGAGCTGTATCTATAACATAGAGGCTCATAGGGATGCATGTTATCATAATACAGGTTTGTATCCTGGCCATTGCCTAACTGCATTATCATTTTCACTGCAAACATATCCCTATGCTGCATTGTTTTCCTCCATACCCAAGCATCAGCAGGTTTCAATTCACATCTCTATATAGACTTCCCTTTTAATATAACATTGTGCACCCATCTAACCCAAGGGGATTCTTTTCTAGCACGTATGCTCCAAAGGATCTTCATGATCAGGCCACTATTGAGCACCTGCAGAGCTGGTACTCCTAGTCCTCCCCTACTATCATCCAAGCATATTGTTTCCCAGCTAACCATTGCTGCTTTCTTCTCTCCATTTTTCCGTTCCCACAGAAACTGCCGCAAATACACTTTCCACCTCCTTTAACACCTTTCGGGGGAGCTAATAGATGCTTGCCCAGTAAAACTGTATGTTCATTAATACTGATTTGGTTAGTCCTCCATACGACAGATTTGTATTAGCCCACGAGTTTATTCGATGTGTTATCTTTTTTATCAGCACCAAACGCTGGTTTCTAGTCAATACTGAGAAGACCAGTGGGACTCCCAAATATTTCACAGGCAGCTCCCCTCCTGCGCACCAAGAGTTTCCATAATTTGTCTTTTGTTCCTCCTCTTCAATCCATTCACCATTTTCAGTCTGCAGTCTCAATATACAGTTGTACGTATTTTGCCCCTTTACTTTCCTACTGAAGAATGCTGTATTAGGATCTCCTTCTTTTAACCACTTCACCCTAGATTTTTCTATGTAAAATGCTGCTTCAGCTGCTAGTAGATCCCCATACCTTGATCTAGCAATTTTCTCTTTCTGTTAAAAATAGTTGTCATGGGGCATCATCATTAGATCCTTCTGGATTTGTTCTAGTTCATTTCTAGCTTCTTCCACCCGCATTGAGATGTTACTGAAATGCTCATTGTTTAATCTTTCCAGGAGGTGGCGGAAAGATATAACTGACCTTGGGTACAAGCAGTTCAGGCGAAGGCTGATCTGATGACGCAAACAAGGTCGATGGAATTTAGGCCGCCGAGGGATATGGAGGGGAAATTTATGCCGAAGATAAGGAGGATGTTGCTGGCACTACTGAGAAATGGAGAAATTCACCGATCGGACTAGTGGGGAGTGATCCGCCATATGCGTATATGAAGAAATTTGCAGAAAATAAGTGGGGGCGTGCAGGCTACGGGAAGTTCAGAAGACGAAGGGAGGAATGTTCTCGTCCGATTCCAGGATGAGAAAACAAAAATGGAAACAAAGATGGAAGCGCTGGAACAATCTCCTGTGGGAATTGGAATCAAAAAGATGGTGCTGCAGCCATGGGTGTACAACGTACCATTGAAGAAAGAGGAACTTCAGCCCATCCCCATATGGATCAGATTACCAGGGCTTGGGGTGCTGTATTATTAGCAGGATTGCATTAGAAAAACTGGTGAGTGCTATATTTCCAGACAGATGATTGCTTATGCAAGGGTGTATTTAGAGGTAAAAGCAGGTGTGGAGCTTCCAAAGGAGATAACATTCTGGGTATTCCACTATTTCCAGACAAGAAAACAGATGATTGCTTATGCAAGGGTGTATTTAGAGGTAAATACATTCTGGGTGTTCCACTATTTCCAGACAAGAAAACAGATGATTGCTTATGCAAGGGTGTATTTAGAGGTAAAAGCAGATGTGGAGCTTCCAAAGGAGGTAACATTCTTGAACGAGAAGGATGAAGTAATAATGCGAAGGGTATTCTATGAATGGATTCCAGCACAATATTGAAGATGAAATGTGTTTGGACATAGCCAGTACGCATGTCCAAAGTCAAGGCAAATTAGACAAGATTTCAGGCCTACCGGAAGAATACTTCAGATGGAGACTAAGTAGATGGAGGCAATAAAGAAGCAAGGAGAACAAGGGGAACCAAGTAGAGTAGGGAGAACAAACTTGGAGATAAAAAACAGAGATGCACTATGGGCTAGAACACTCTGGGCAAAATATGGGAACCCCATGTCAGAGACACCACTGAAGCCTAATAGTTCCTATGTCTGGCGATCCATTCGGTATGCGGCTGACCTCCTTAGAAAATGCATAACACGGGAACAGGAAGCCAAGGAACTTGACAGAGAAAGCGCGGCAAACGCAAACGACATTCAAATTAAACATGCAAATTATCAGGTGGCCTACGCATATGCAGCACAAGCAGATGAACATAACAAGGATGAGGCTAACGAATGGATCCGCATATGGAAAATAAAAGGACCCCAAAGTGCCAACATGCTACTATGGCAAATGAGGCTAGGAAAAGTGTTGACATATGAAAACTTACATCGTCGTGGCATCGCTGATGACCCCAAGTGCAGCATCTGTGGTACTGCGACGGAAACGGTGCTGCATGCAGTCAGGGACTGCCCTTGGGTGGCCAGAGCTTGGAGAATGGTTATCCACCGACAGAAATGGAATGACTTCTTCGGTACTGCAAACCTAAAGACATGGATTGATGAGAATCTACAGAGGAAAAGAGGGGAAATAAAAAACCACTATCAACGGAGGACTTATCTGTTTAGATCCGGAGTTAAACATGCCTGGATGGGTAGAAACCAACGAATCCATGGCGAAAGAGGATCCTGGTGGCCATCGGGGAGGATAGCTACACGTATCCGGGAAGAGGCAACTCAAATTGCCAGCATCACTACGAAGACAGGGATGGACGACCAGCTCATATAACTGAAGTGTGAAGGAAGCCATGGGGGGTGATCTGGAACGGGCTGGGGCTTCTCTTCGGGAAGAGGAATTGCAGGGAATCACTTTTTCCGAAGACTTCTCGAAGCTGTCCCAACTGCTGTCCTTCCATGTGCCCACTACCCATGACATTAATGGAGGCCATTGGGAAATGCTCTTTCTTTGTAGGAAAAGATTAGGGGTTATTTACGATAGCTAGGACGGGTCTTGGGCCTCAATTAGTGGACTATTATATGGCTAACATGTTGTAAATTTGGACTTCGCCTTTGGGCTTTGTTTTAATACAAGTTCCCGTTTTCGACCAAAAAGAAAAGCTGGATGTGGAGTGGGGGGGGGAGACAAGAAAAGAATTGCCCCACTGAATTGGAGGAGGGCAGACTCATGTGACAGAGGAAGCCAAGCTTGATGAAGGCGAAGCCAGCCAGACAAGTAGTCCAGCAAATTATCCAAAAGCAGAGGAGAATATAAGAACACCGGAAGCAGCCCAACAGCGACTGGGGCTTACATGTCTAACTCTTTCAACCCTTTGACAACAGAGTTTGAGTCTGACTCAGAGGGTAAGAAACATGATGTTGGGGATATGGAGGAAATAATGCCCAATAAGTGAAAACCAATTATGTCACAGAATAACGCCGAATTAGATTTCCAATCCAATTGACTTTTATATTATACAAACATATGCCCTTCCAACCACCCTGACGATAAGCTCTTACAAAATCATGATTCAATAAGACTGCGACGTCTCGTTTTCTTAACAAAAGCAAAATGCATTTCATTAATCAAGATTCGAATGAAGCCATCAACCAGTCTATCACTCTTCCCCCCACCCCCTAAACAAAAAAGGAAGGGGAAAATATCTTTATTTCAATATGTACAAACAAAAAGAACAGATGTATATGAAATTACCCTGTTCATGCCAAATCAATCATACATTTTGCACCATTTCTAATCAGGTAGCCCATTAATAAGTATACAATCTTTGCCAGAACGCTAGCCATGCAATCATAGCACATATAAGCATCCTCTTTTTCTTCCAAACCACTTTCTAGCAGTATACTTCACCATCATTAGGGTACTGAAATTTATATGTGCATGTATGTCTCACTGATTATATATCACACAAGCACACACATATACACACAAACGAGATAACTCTACCAAGGAAATCACCAGCAAAATACATTTCATGTGACCATATCTCATGACAAGCTTATGCTGTTGTAGCTTAATGAATCATGAAGCCTTTTTTCCGTTTCATCCACACATTAGAGCTGTGCAATGAGAGAGAGAGAGAGAGGGAGAGAGAGAGAGGGAGAGAGAGAGAGAGAGAGAGAGAGAGAGAGAGAGAGAGAGAGAGAGATCTACTTTACTCACTTTCAGATGCTCTGGAATCTTATACAGTTCATCCTCTGCATAATTTACATCACTTATAGATTGATTTTCCATGTCAATATCCCTGCCTCTCTTCTTGGCCAACTCTTGTTCAACATATAACAACCTGTCAAATCAGACAAACTGCATATAAAACTTTTCCTAATATCATACTTCAAAATTACATATTTCTCATTATTTTTCTTTCTTTGGGTTTTTTTTTCAACCCTCTAGGTAATCTCAGTAGGAAATGCAAAATTACGTTACAGGTAAATTTCTATTATAAGATAAATTAGTTCCCCTCGAAGATCTCACATGATGGAAAAAACTAAAATATATCATCACGGAAAAAGAAACTGCAGTGTGTTATTCTTTTTTTTTTTGTAATTACTGCAGTGTGTTATTCATTTTGCATACATTAATAATATACGCACATCGAACAGATCATCTATCCAAGTATTTCCCAATTTTAAAACAAAGATCACACTCTTCTAACTCTGGGTAACGCATTCCTCCCAAAAGAAATCAAAATTAATAATAACAATAACAATAATAATAAGGTAACAACAACAATTGCAAAAAGAAAAATATATATAGTATAGTTAAGAACATCAACAACAATAGAAGTAAGGTAGCAACCCAGGGTCCTTTACTCGAACTCAAGAAATGATATCCATTGATTGCAGATGTCCCCAATGCCACAGGATGCATCTCAATGTGAAATCAGGACAAAAATATGACCTTCAGAGACACATGATTCTGGGCATTAGCACTGTCAAGCAAGAAATAAGTGGAAGCTTTTGATACTAAACAGATCCGAGATGAGCAAAAGGGAATGACCAAGTGGAAGCGACAACACATGTTTAGGTCACATACATGTTTGGGTCCTCCACCATAACAGCTGTTTCCTGCGCAAAGGTATCTTGCAAGACCAAATCGTCCTTCTCCCCATCTCCTTCAGCTTTTTCAGTTCCTTTAGGTAACACATTACCGACAGTACCAATGCCAGGCCCAACAGGTTGACTTATTGCAGAAACTGCCGGAACACCTGACCTTTTCTCCCTTCTTTTCTGAAGAAACTTCACCTCTTCTGAAGCCAATCTTTACACGAGAATTGTTAATAGGACAAAAGAGCCACAACGAGAATAAATTTTGCTACCGCTGCATGAGTACCTTCTATCTTGGTCGTCATCAGAATCATTATTGTGAACCGAATTTTCACTTGCTTTGGATATGCTTCTTTTCCGAAAATTTTTTGACTTCATCTATATGATATGCTGCCACATTCATGAGAGCTCACGCTTAGTATCAATTGCAACTTACAGGCAGCTATAGTAATCAACCATAAATCAAAACAAGTCTAATTCTTACCATCTCCTACACATCAAATATACAAGAGAAATGTGATGAAAGGGTACAAAAAAAAAACAAACCGAATAATTGTTGACCATAAAAGCGAAGAAAGACATCCTAACCCATTTTATGCCACATCTTCTAACTCATCTACTGAGATCATGTCACATACATTAAATTGGGGTGAACTAGATGTACATGACATACCCTATTGGATGGGTTAGAAGATGTGACAGAAAATAGGCTAAAAGGTTTTCTTCCCCCATAAAAGCATTATGATTCTGATGCTACAAAAAAGAAACTGATGGAAGCTTTTGAAGCAAGGTTTACGAGGACAAAAGAGAAATTTGCAGCTGTTAAAGTCAATCCTAATTACAACTGTCAGCATTTACTTAAAACTTTGAGGACTGCGAATGCCCTCAGTAGCTAAGGTAGCCAAAGATTTATGCCCATGAAGCAGCCATTAATAAAGAAATAACTAAACCGAGAAAAAAGAAAGAAAAAAGAAACAATGAAATACTGCAAAATCTACTTGAGAACAAAAGATGGTTGAGCATGACGGAGATCGACTTTCATCAAAATAATAATGTGAAATGACCATAGGAAACTGACAAAATTAAAACAGACGCAATCATGAAGTACAAACCTGGCAGCTCAGCCTAAAAGTAAAAGAGAAGAAATCAGGGATGGACACATCAGTGTGCAAGGAGTGTAAGAGACACCACTGTAGGGCTGATCAAAACAAAGCAGATGATAGGAAGATGCACTTATTCTGGAGCATTTGTGAGGTTACTAGGTCAGGGTTGGAATTGGATTGTTTGATGAAACCCAATGTGCCGTACAAGAACAAGACCGACTAAAGATCATAGATAGGATGGAATAAAACGTGGAAGAGCACGGGTTGGGATCTCCTCACCCCAACTTTTCTCATCCTATTTGTGACCACGCGACACGTGGCAGCAAGAAGGGATGGTAAGTCCTACGGTCACGCGTCACCGCATTCCCTTGTGGTGAGTTGATCCTATCCCGAAGAGCACATTGAAGGACTTACATTATTTTATTAATTGGAGTCAACTTAGTGATAGGATTCTATTTACTTTTATTTTAGAAAAATTTATTAAATGTTCTAGAAGGAATTTAGTTTTTTCTGTTGGATAGCAAGTTAGGTTTTTCCTTTCTTTCTTTCTT
Source organism: Eustoma russellianum (assembly GCA_036186865.1). NCBI lineage: Eukaryota > Viridiplantae > Streptophyta > Magnoliopsida > Gentianales > Gentianaceae > Eustoma > Eustoma russellianum. The sequence continues at coordinate 30,000,216 of AP025065.1, forward strand.
TTTTTTTTTTTTTTTTTTGCAGCCAAGACTTTGTGAGAAATAAAATTCAAAAAACGTTAACTTTAGTGTCAATTCCTGTGAGATATTTTTTTATACGTTCTTGATTATATATCAACATAAGAGCGCACGTTATGTTTCGAATACATCCAAGAGTGGACCTTGAATTCGTTCTTGATCAACAAACATATCTAATTTCTAACGGTTTTTAGCTCATCCATCAATCAAAAAATTTAGCTCTATTTCTTTGAAATGCACAAGATAATCTTGGAAGGGAAAAAATCGAACAAAGGATAGATCAATCATTTCACGCTTCAAGCATGCGTCAGTTTGGTATTAGAGAAACGTGTTCCCTCGTTTTTTCATATCGTTTTCTTTTCTTTTCTACGTCTTTGAGTCTCATACACCTATCGTCGTTGAGTCTTGTTTTCTTTGTGTCTAAAAATAAAATAAAAAGAGTCTAGCTTGTGTCTTGCAAAGAAAAAATCAAAAGAATTTAGTCTTTTTTGTCTTAGCCTTAAAGATTGAGTCTTTTGCTGATTCATTGCATAAAATTCTAGTCTTTCTTGTCTTCTTGGATCAATTTGTGTATATTTCTTGATTAGGGTTACAGCGTAGTGTTGGATTTGATATGCTCATACGTGTAGTGCACGACACGTGTGACTTAAGTTAGACTTAAGTTACATATCAAACACATGTGGACTTATGTATGTTATATATTATATGTTACTAATATTACGTAATATTTGTAGGTATCCACACATTAAGTGATCACTTCGGTATATTAGTGGATACACAATGTAATTTGAATGGGTTACTAAATATGTATACAGTCATACGGTTACACGGTTACAGTCCTTGATGGTAGGAATCGTAAAGCCGAAACCGTATTATTAATGATATCTGGTTCCTGAGGGACAAGAGTGGATACACAATGTAATCTGAATGGGTTACTAAATGTGTATACAGTCATACGGTTACACGGTTACAGTCCTTGATGGTAGGAATCGTAAAGCCGAAACCGTATTATTAATGATATCTGGTTCCTGAGGGACAAGAACCTACGAGTATTCTTATTAAAGTGTTTTAAGTAAGCTATCTAATATATATAATTTATTATATATATTAAAATTCTCGTTTCATATTTAAAGTTTTCAAACATTGTATTGAAACGTTTGCAATGGTTGTTTGCAACGTTAGTTTGCAATTTATGTTCAGTAATGCATTTGCAAGCGTTCAGAGCAATTCATTGCATTTTGGCCACTATAAATGGAGCAAGCAAACAATGTGGGACAATGAATAAGAACAATAAGTGGAAAAGTATTCTACTAAAAGTTTTTCCCGCGTTGCTTTGCATTTTTTGTGAAGTTAAGAATCTCCATTTGCTAGCATTCAGAAGCTTCATTTGCATATTTTGTTGCTTTGTACATTTGCAAAGTTTTCTTTACTTTGCTAGTACAGAAGGCACACGTGCATATATATATATATATATATATATATATATATATATATATATATATATATTATAGAAAACACTTTCGAGAGGAAAACACACTATCTATTCTTTCCATCGGAATAATAGTGGTAGTTGTTGATATTTTATTAGTGAATTCAACAACTGGTGGGTTCGTGCAATCCCTTGGAAGACACAGTTGTCACGCGTGTCAAGCCTACCACAGCTTAATCAATGGATCAAGGTACACTTCCGCATTTATTTACTTTGCTTTTGTGTTCTCTTAAGCGATCCTCAGTTAACGGATTTACTGTGTAAATTCCAACACGTAGATCTTGAATTGAGTGCAAAAAGGCTTGAGAGTGATGAGATCAATTGAGGAGTGGTAAAACCCAATGTGTGACAAACACGATAGTGGAAATGCCTTCCCCCCCAAAAAAAAAAAAAATTGGTTTTTGTTTTGATCTAACTTAACTCAGTTTACATTTGTTTTTGTTTTAACCTTTTTTGTTGTGTTTGTATATTAATTCAAAATAAATCATAAGAAAAAGGGAATTGTTGATGGCACATAGGAGAGTTCTCCAACAACTATCCTCGTTCACCAAGCAGGAGGAGTTTCTAGTGGTTTAGCATGAGAAAAGTCCTTAATTGATAAATTGATACAAATGATGTTGCAAATAATCGAATGATTGGATTGGCTTGATGTTAGTTTGCAGCAACAAGGCGCTTCTACCTCTAGACCTCATGGTGATCAATAACAATCTTCATTGGAAAATTCTGCCTGCATTTTCACTCTATTAGTTAGAGCAACCATGTCTGAAAGATGTGGAGGATGACAACAAAAACAAAGAAGAATACATAGAGTGCAACCTATCCAAATGCAATCTTTCCAACAAGAGGAGGAACCCAATTTTTTTTGAAGCAGATGGACCTAATTTTGATATTCCACAAGCCCCAAGAAGGGGCCAGCAACCCCCCCCCCCCCCAACCAAGATGAGGAGCAAAGACAATTGTCCAAGATCAAGATGAAAATTATAGCCTTTCAAGGAAAAAGTGACCTAGAATCATACCTTGAATTAGAAAGGAAGGTATAACTTATATACTCTTGTCATAATTTCACTAACGCAAACAAAGTGCGTTTAGCTGCTATTGCGTTTACAGATTATGCATTAGTTTGGAGGGATCAAGTACAAAAGAATACATAAAGAGTTCGGGACATGATGGTTGATACTTGGGAGGAAATGCATGAGCTCATGAGAAATAGATCTGTGACATCTCACTAGATGCGACAACTTCATCAACACCTGCAACACTTGGTGCAAGGCAGTCGTACGGTTGATGAGTATTACACGGAGATGGAGATCTTGATAATTAGAGCCAATTTGGAGGAAGATGTGGAGCAAACCATGGCTTGTTTCATGCATGAACTAAACAATGATATTGCTGATTTGGTGGTTTTGCAGCACTATACAAAATCTTGAAGACATGGTCTACATGCGGAAAAGATTGAAAAATAAATTTGTGGAAGAAGTGTCCAAAACCTATCAAGGGTCTAGGGTGTTTCAAAATTCAAGCTCCACATAACCATTTCAGCATCCTGAAGACAATACGAAAACATTTCAAAATTCAGCGTATGGGTCGTCCAATAATGCTCCTCGGCAAGATCGTGGAAAAAGTAAAGTTAAGGAAGGAACTCCTTAAATACGTACACTTTCTAACCCCTCCTTCCTTCACTAGAGATATTAAATGTTTTCGGGCTATGTCACTTTGCATCTTGATGTCCTAACAAATTTGCATTGCTTATTAATGATTATGGAAACTAATTTAGTGAATCCAAAATAGATGATGATGTGGTTGAAGAGAAATTGCATGAAAGTAATGAACAAGATGATGTAGTTGAATGCAAAATTGCATGACACTATTTTAGGTCACATTGAATCTAATAATAAGGAAGAAGAGAAATTTCATGAAACTAACGAACCAGATGATGTAGTTGAATGCAAAATTGATGATCAAACAGCATCTAGAGATTTCTTGCTGGTTAAAACGAAGCCTTAATGCTCAAGTTAAAGCCGATGAATCTAAACAACAAAGAGAAAGTGTATTTCATATTTATTGCATGATTAAAAGTAAAGTTTGTACCATGATTATTGATCTTGTAAGTTGTGCTAATGTCATTGGTATCGAGGTAATCACGATTGTAAAAATCACACTATTTGCGCAGTTAATTAGCACTGAGAGTTGGTCCACCTCAACATCGAAAGGGCTAGGGTTGTTATACTTGTGTGAATGAAGTGGCCGTGTTTTATTATTCAGTTTCGGTTGTTTAGTTCAATTTAGAAGGCCAGTGTGATTATACTTGTGAAGTTGTTATCCTTTGTAGCATTTTTGGTCAGCAGTTAGCAAGTCAGGAAAATCTAAAAAAAAGAGCTGAACAAAAAAAGGAAAAAGAAAATATAGAATACTTTAACAAAAATCTTCCATTTCATTCATGATCAACTGATTACAAAGGCAGTGGAACGTAGCCGGCAGCGGCTGCAGGTCGCAGGAGGACAGAGAGAGGAGAAGCATTTTTCTTTTGTGTCTATATATATATATATATATATATATATATATATATATATATATATATATATATATATATACATATATATATATATATATACATACATATATATATATATATATATATATTTTTCAAAAGGAAAGGATGCAGCGATCCCGTGCTCTGGCGACCAAAGGCGGTGGCTTTTAGCCGTCGCCGATCTCCATCTCCGGTAGCTTTCCCCCGTTTTCTCTTCCTGCAATTTATATTCTCTGTTTTTGGTATCTCGGTACTGTTCTTCCTCTGCAATAACAATGGCAGAGCCGCCATTATCATCTCCAAAAAAAACGCCAACTTTTGCATCTCTCTTCAATACATCGTCTAGCCACCCCATTGTTGATAAAACCGAGTGTCAGAAGAAGACTGTGCGTGAGTGGCAAGTTGCTCCAACTCGGCAGCCTTGCTCTTTAAGCTATCCACCAAGGAAGTGGCGGTGGTTAAGACAATGTCTGAATCCTCTTTTTCCCGACATAGCTTCTTGAGCTCTGCCTCATACTCATTGATTTTGTTAGCTCGCTCCTTTAAGAGCTTCGCACGATCTGTTAATTCACCTTATTTTTTAACAGACTATCCATCTCTTCAGCTCTGCTCATTGGCTCTATTTGTTCGGTCATGAACTCTAAAAGATAAGAAGAAGAGGTCAGCAAAGGCGATGAGATGAAACTCTATAACTAAGTTGAGGAAGTGTTCTTACCAGTACCATATCTTGATGGAATTTATTAGCCAACTCTGGAAATGTCAACATTCGGAACCTCCGGGCATCAGCTGATATATTGAATTTACATTGAGTTGCTACACCGTTTTAGGGTCTTCGGCACTCTCTTCGTGGGAGAATGACTCCCCTGATCCTCCATAATTGGCTAATCTGCTGGTTGAGCCACCTCGTGAGTGGAAGACTTTTTTGGCACAAGCCACTCTTTTACGATGAACATCAGGTACAATGGGCCCCGAGTCCCTCGCCTCTCCTTCTTATGGTTCCCCGCTGGGCCAGGGGAGCATCATCATTAAACTTCTCGACAGAGGAGGCAACCGAGACCGGGGCTACTAAGCATACTTACTCGGTCTAGATTGTCACTTCTCTCCTAGTGCTCTATGAGACGATGTCTACTGTCCTTAGCAACTTTGTCAACCAGTAAGACAAGCCAAGTCAGCAGCAAAAATGAGAGAGAAGATGGAGCACTAACCTCGCACAATATGTGCTTCTTGCTCCTGCAAGTCTTGGAGCTTTTCAATCTTGTGTAGTGCAGTGGCTAATGGATCTTTTTTATACCATTCGCCATCTCAGCCGCCTTTGCCATCACCTTAACAGTCCCAACATCTTGAGTAGGTGCTCTAGCGGTCTGTTTGCCCATATTCCTCGCCTTTATCATAGCAAGGAGATCAGTTGCCATCCCCGACATAGCTCTGGCAAAAAAAGTATGGTTAGTACCCGGGTAAAGTAAAAAAAAGAAAACAAGTGTAAAAGGCTCATGTTCCCTACCGCTGGCTGTAGCCAACGCCTTCCCGTCTAGGACCCTAAAGCTTGGACCACCCACCAGGTGGTCCAAATCAACTTTCTCCAAGATGAAGTGGTTCACCTTCAGCATATCCACTATGACCTTGTAGCTTTGAAGGACTTGAGCCATGTCCTGAAACTATTTTCTAGGCTTTATATTGTTAACCTTTGACATGCATCACACGTCGATGCTCGTGAGATCAGCTTTCTTTATGCAAAAGAAGTGATCTTTCTAATGTTTGGTTGAGGAGGACAGGTTCTTAATAAACTGAAACTCTTTATTCAGAATTCGTTTGCAGAAGTAGAACTAGCTCTCAGAACTCTTACACATGAAGAAACCACTGAAAGTCATGACCTCAAGCGTGGCATAAATGGCTCGGAGAAAAAGGAAATAACATGATAGGGTTCACAGCCTATTGGGCATGATTTGGGGAAGCATGAGCTGGTAGTATCCAAAATCAGTCTCAAAGGATAAGGGAGAGGAAGACTAAATCATATCTTAAAGAACTTCTCGTAGATAGCTTCATAACTCTATGGTGGACCATAAGTTGTCTTATCATGAGGAGGGAGTATGGGATCAAACCTATCACAGTCGATCTGATAAACTTCGCAACGTCTCACTAGGTCAGCCTATGACAGTATATAGAATGAACTTTGCACTCGGTTAGAAGGCTCCTTCCTACTCACGGTATCGACCAACAACGTATTTGGTTTTATAGTGTGGATAAGGCTACCGGATCAGTTCTCTATGAAGAAAAGTGGGATTCAAAACCTCCCCCGCGTCACCGGCGCAGGACATTCATTCAAAGGCATTTTAAGAATCTCTAAGTGAAGACATGAATCAAAATGAAAGGAAAGAGGGTGAGACTGGGTACTTAGTCAAGTTTGGACGACGAAGTTGGTCTGAGAAAAATAGCCAGAGAAGAAGGCAAGAAATGAACAGACATGGAAGAGGAAAAATTTTGATTATAGATAAGGGCAAAACCAAAAATGAAGAAGAAAGGAGGACATATACGCTTTTGATTCAAAATTTTTGAGAGGAATAAAAATATTCTCGTTGGGGATTCCCGCTGTAGCGCCCCGACCCGGACAGCGGAATCCGAACCGGTTCACCCGTCGTAGCTTACTGAGAAGACTACAAGACGTCTCATCTCTCGAATACACATCATCGATGACGTAAGAGAAACAAGCGCGGAAACATATCATGTCAATCTAAAACATCAAATTAATACGTCAAAGACAATGTAATTACTAAAAGAACTGTATATGGTCGCAGCCATCTAAAACCTCAAACAAATTATGGAGCAGAAATATCAAAGCTATCCACATAATGCTCTCTACAAAGTCTAAACATCCCATTCAGCCCACTCGCCGTCGTCCTCAATGAAGATCATATCGTAACTGGGTTCATCTGCAAGATCAAAGGCAGTACCCTTAGCGAAAAACGCTAGCAAGTAACCCGCTTGACGTACGGGATCAACACATGGCAAGACATGAGTAATATATATAATTCAAGGGAATTGAGGGGCACATGTCTTGTAAATTTCCAAATAGAGAAACGACCACGTATTAGCAAATACAGCAATTCGAACGCAATTAATCAATTCAATACCGATCAAATAACATAAGCACACACTCCACAACGACTCTCGTGATGCATGTCCAAATGATGCACTACACTACACAATCACTTATGCATGAACCATTTCTTTTCAAATCGATGCAATGCATGTCACAATGTCCGGCTCCTAACTCATTTCCTTGTAACGCACCCCGGCTTATATTTCCATCCCGGTTAACGTTACAAGCTCATATGCTCTGTGATGCACCTCGGCTTATATTTCCATCCCGATTAACATCACAGATCTCGTAAAACTCTACAATGCACCTCGGCTTAAATTTTCATCCCGATTAACATTGTAGAGGACTTTATACCCTGTAACGCACCCTGGCTTATATTTCCATCCCGGTTAACGTTACAGTCTTTTGTGTCCTGCAATGCACCCCGGCTTAAATTTCCATCCCGGTTAACATTGCAGTTCACCTGCGCAAATCTGTGCCGAAGCACATCTCTTTTTCAAAACCTTATGCAATGCAAGTGCCATGATGCAAGACTCCTTATTTCAATCACACTTCTCGTTCACATATGCAATTCACATTCACATGCGCAAGTACAAGTCACACACGAGAGTTCACTAGCTTATTCATCAACACTTAGACTTCAACTAGCTCGTCAACACTTAACCTTGATTCTAAGGTTCACAACCCAACGAGAGTATCCCTATCTTTCCTTCATTGAACTCTAAGACCCTTGTACGTTCATTTCCTAACCCTCCTAAGTCATTCACGTTGAAACTCGGTTCGAGAACCCATTGAAGTCATCAATATTGATTCACCATCCTAGGTCATGTTCCCAAGACTTAGACTACCTTTAATCAGGTCTTAAGAAGCCTCTAAGGTCACCCAAAGATTCCCCGAGCTTCCCTCTTTCTTTCTCTATTTTTCCACAAAACTGGTGGACATCATCCCCTCACATCGATCGATCGATGTGACATCATCCCCTCACATCGATCGATCGATGTCCATCAGAGAACATCGATCTCTCAGCCTCTTATACATCGATCGATCGAAGTGACTTCATCCCCTCACATCGATCGATCAATGTCCATCAGAGGACATCATACCCTCACATCGATCGATCGATGTACTTCATCCCCTCACATCGATCGATCTATGTCCCCGATTCCAGAACAGAAACTTTGCGATTTCTGCAGAAACTGCAGAACCATAACTCCAATTGATCTCAAACTTCATCCCAATCAATCCAAGCCTAATCCCTACTATAATCTCATGCTTAAACTACGAATCAAACACCGCACACATATCAATTACCGATTCAAGCCTAACACTCACCCTCCACCCAAAACAACCCAAAAATCCTACCTTTTTCTCCATTATTCTGTCAATCTAAAATAGTGGCAAAGAGAGGGTTCAAGGGGTTGGGATTTGCAGGATTTCACATAATCAACAACATCAACGAATGCTTTTTCATATACATTGGCCAAATCTCGAAACGAAAGCACATAGATCATATACAATTAATCACAAAAACGAAACTACTGCATGGTGATCCAACTTGATATCGAAATAGGCCATTCATCTTTCACAAATCGTAAGAACTTATAAGAAAGTTACTTGCCTTTGATTACTCGAAGACGAAACAAAGATCGAATGAAGATTGGATGGCTTTGTGAAGAAATTCTTCTCCTAGGGTTGAAGGGCCTCCCAAGTCGCCTAGGGTGATGATGAAGCGTCGGTTTTCTCTGCGTAAGAGAGAAAACTGACGTCTGTCAGTTTTTATATGGGATGGGGGAAAGTTTGGTGTTTCTAAATTATAACTATTATCTATTTATCTTAAAGGATAAACGTCAATTATTTAATTCTAAATTAAACATAATTAACTTCTAATATTAAATCCATCATTAATTCTAATTAAACCCCATATTAATGCCTAAATTAATTCTCGTTGACTGTCATCAATTCCCGTAATATTCTTCTTTGTCTTTTAATTACTCCACGGAGGGTGCGGGGCATAACATCCCACCCCCCTTACAAAAAGTTTCGTCCTCGAAACTGACGTACCTTATTGGAAGAGATGTGGATATAGCTCCTTCATTTGATCATCAAGCTCCCACGTGGCTTCGCGCTCCGTATGGTTACTCCACTGAACTTTAACATACGGGATGACGCGTCGGCGTAGGACTTGATCTTTTCTATCCACAATCTTTATTGGCTGCTCTTCGTAAGTGACATCTTCTTTCACATCTAAGGGTTGGGCTTCAAGGACATGGCTCGGATCCGATACGTATTTCCGTAGTTGAGATACGTGGAATACGTTATGGACTTGGGATAAACTCGGAGGTAAGGCTAGTCGATAAGCTCTTTCCCCAACCTTGCCCAGCACTTCGTAAGGGCCAATGTATCTCGGGCTTAACTTGCCCTTCACTCCAAATCTAGCAACTCCCTTGGTGGGTGAGACTCGTAAGTATACCTTTTCACCGTCCTCAAACTCCAAAGGTCGCCTCTTTGTGTCAGCCCAACTCTTACTGCGATCCTGAGCCACTTTTAATTTCTCTCTTATCACTTTCACCTTTTCAATCGTTTGCTCTACCAATTCTGGTGCAGTGATTGTCCTTTCTCCTACTTCATCCCAACAAACCGAGGATCTGCACTTACGCCCGTATAACGCTTCGAATGGCGCCATGCCAATTGCACTGTGATAGCTGTTATTATAGGAGAACTCCATTAACTTCAACATGCTATCCCAGTTTCCTTTGAAGTCCAAGGCGCATGCTCTCAGCATGTCTTCCAATGTTTGGATGGTCCTCTCGGATTGTCCATCCGTTTGCGGGTGGTATGCTGTGCTCATTCTCAGTTCGGTACCCATTGCCTTCTGGAATGCTCTCCAGAACTTAGAGGTGAACTTGGGGTCACGGTCCGATACGATGCTGACTGGGACTCCATGTAGACTTACAATGTTATCCACATAGATATTGGATAACCTCTCATACGAAGTACCATGTGGCATGGCTATAAAGTGAGCCGTCTTCGTTAATCGGTCTACGATTACCCAAATCATCTCGTTTCCATTGCGGGTCTTGGGTAGTCCCATTACGAAATCCATCGTCACGTGCTCCCACTTCCATTCTGGAATCTCTAGTGGCTTCATCAAACCACCAGGTCGTTGATGTTCCGCTTTGACTTGTTGGCATATCAAACATCTCTCAACATATGCCGCTATTGACCTTTTCATCCCTATCCACCAATAGTTTCTTTTGAGGTCCTTATACATCTTAGTACTTCCGGGGTGGATAGACATTCTTGAGTTATGCGCTTCTCGGAGCAATTCTGTTCGAAGTTCGTCTTTACTTGGCACGCATAACCGATTCTGGAACCATAGACTCCCATCTTCCCGCAACTGGAAATCCTTTACCGGTCCCGTGGATAATTTGTCGCGGATCTCTTCCAGTGTCGGGTCCTCATACTGTGCCTCTTTGATTCTGTCTACCAAATCTGGGCTGATAGACAAAGCTGTGAGGACATTCGCCATTGAGTCTACCAATTCAAGATCAAATTCCTCTATCTCTCTTTCTAATGGAGGTTGTCTCGCGTGGCTAGACTTCCTGCTCAGCGCATCTGCCACTCTGTTGGCTTTGCCCGGATGGTAGTTGATGGTCAAGTCATAGTCCTTGAGTAACTCTAACCATCTTCTTTGTCTCATATTCAACTCCTTCTACGAGAATAGGTATTTCAAGCTCTTGTGATCAGTGAATACTGCACACTTCTCTCCATATAGATAGTGTCTCCAGATCTTAAGAGCAAATACTACAGCTGCGAGCTCCAAGTCATGCGTCGGATAGTTCTGCTCATACGGTTTCAGTTGTCTTGACGCGTACGATATGACTCGTTCGTTTTGCATCAAGACACAACCTATAAACAGAAAGTTGATTTAGGACTAGCATAAGTATATACAATGCATTAATTGTAATGATGTACATACCTAGTCCTTTCTGGGACGCATCGCTATATATCACAAAACCGTCGGTGCCGGAAGGTTGTGCCAACACCGGGGCTGTGGTCAATCTCTTCTTGAGCTCAGTAAAGCTATGCTCGCATTCAGCAGTCCATTCGAATTTAGTCTTCTTCTGAGTAAGTCGACTCAATGGTACTGCTATCGTTGAGAATCCCTCAACAAACTTCCTATAGTAGCCTGCCAAGCCTAGGAAGCTTCTGACTTCGGTCACATTTGTGGGTCTTGGCCATTCAGTAATGGCTTCTATCTTCTTAGGATCCACAGAGATCCCATCTTCAGAAATCACGTGACCAAGGAAGGCTACAGTTCTTAACCAAAATTCGCACTTGCTGAATTTGGCATAAAGCTGCTGTTGTCTCAGAATTTGTAACACCACTCTTAAGTGTTCAGCGTGTGTTTGTTCGTCGGGAGAGTAGACTAGGATATCGTCGATGAACACCACTACAGATTGATCCAACTGCTCTCGAAACACAGTGTTCATCAAGTCCATAAAAGCTGCAGGGGCGTTAGTTAGTCCAAATGGCATCACCAGAAATTCGTAATGCCCGTAGCGAGTCCGAAAGGCGGTCTTAGGAACGTCTCCCGCCTTCACAAGCAATTGATGGTATCCTTGACGGAGGTCAATCTTTGAAAACCAACGAGCTCCTTTTAGTTGGTCAAATAAGTCCTCTATCCTTGGCAAAGGATATTTGTTCTTGATGGTAATCTTATTCAACTCCCGATAATCGATGCATAACCTCATGCTGCCATCTTTCTTCTTTACGAATAGAACTGGAGCTCCCCAAGGTGATACACTGGGGCGTATCAATTTCTTGTCCAACAATTCTTGAAGTTGCCCCTTCAGCTCTTTAAGTTCCGCTGGAGCCATTCTATAAGGTGCCTTAGATATAGGCTCGGCTCCCGGGATCAGGTTGATTTCGAACTCCACTTCTCTCGATGGCGGAACTCCCGGCAAATCATCCGGAAACACATCCTTGAACTCATTGATCACTGGAATTTGATCCATAGAAGGAACCTCCTGCTTCGCGTCTAGAGCATATACCATAAACCCCTCTGCTCCTTTCTGTAAAGCCTTAAAGGCCTTAATCGCCGTCATGTATATCTTCTTTGGAGCTTTGGTTATCTTGGTATTTCCTTGCACCGTGACGTCATTCATCTCAGGGTCCTTGAGGGTTACTCGCTTGAGTTTACAGTCGATGCTGGCATGATTCTTGGTCAACCAATCCATGCCCAATATTATGTCAAAATCCTTCATTGGGATTGAGACTAAGGTCACCGGGAAGAGTTTCCCTTCTACTTCCAAATCACAATTCTTGTACTGATGGTGAGAAATCAGTACTTGTTCTCCTGCTGCTTGTACTCTAAATGGGTTCTCAAGCCATTCGGGTAGACATTCGAGTCCTTTAGCGAAACGCTTAGAAATGAAAGAGTGGCTAGCGCCACTATCAAATAACACGTTTGCAGGCACGTTGTTAACTAAGATCACACCTAACATGAAAGTGCAGCACATAAAGGTCTCATATAAAGCATATTTAATCATCAACTTAAAAGGCTAAAATTCAACTTAGGCTGCTATTATTAAGCTTAAGTCGTACCTGTCACGACGTTTGCATCCTCCTGGACTTCAGCGTCCGTCATCGCGTGGACTCTCGCATTGGGCCTGCCTCTCTGCTGCTGAGCCGGCCCGGCTCCTGCATGTGGCTTAGGATTCCATTCAGGGCAGTCCTTGATCCTGTGGCCTGCCTTTCCGCATTTGAAGCATGCACCGCTAATTTTCCAACATTCACCCACGTGTCTTTTCTGGCAGTGTGGGCACTCTGCAGGTGCTTGACGATTCGGCTGGTTCTGTTGCGGTGCCCTTTGAGCTGGCCCCGCTTGCCCCTTTCTGGGGATCTTGACCCAACGTCCGGGCCTACTCCCACTTTGCTCAACCCTCGGCCTCTTGCTCGATTCTTCACGAGCCTCTCTGTTCTGTGATCGTCGCATGTCACTCTCCACTCGGTAACATGCGTCCAGCATCTCCTCGAATGTTTTCAAACTCGACCCCGCGATTGCTGTCCGTATGCGGGGGTTCAGACCCTCTTCAAACTTCAGCATTTTCATCCTATTATTCTCCAATACCAAAGGTGTGAACTTGCCCAAGGCATGGAATCTATCCGCATAGTCTGAAACAGTCATCCTTCCTTGTTCAAATTTATCGAACTGCCTCATCTTCTCCAAAATGGCAGTCTCAGGCACATAGTAATCTTTGTATGCCTGTACAAATTGTCTCCATTGAATGGGAAGAGTCATCTTGGGCAGAATGCCGTTCCACCATGCATTCGCTCTGCCCGTCAGAAAAGGCGTGGATACATCTACCTTTAGATCTTCAGGCACTTGCACAAGCCTGAAACATTTTTCCACTTCATCTAACCAGAACCCAGCCACCTCTGGGTCAGTGGTCCCTTCAAAATTGGGGGTATGCATCCTGCGCATTTCCCCAATGTAATACCTGATGCCGTGCTGAGGCGGTGGAGGCTGTGGTTGCGGTTGTTGCTGCTGTTGAGCAACCCCTTGTGCTATTACCGTGATAGCATCAATCAACGCTTGGGGTACTAGTACTGGAGGTGGTGGTGGTGGGTCATTGTTTCCATTGCCACCATTTCCTTGGTTGTCACGTCTAGGAGGCATTTCTGCAAGGTCACATTTATTAGTATCTAGCAGTTTAGAATAACTCAGTGTTTGAGATCCATAATGAGTACAAGGCGGTGTTTACGAACTAAAATAATTAACATTTATTACTTACACTTAATCGCGCTCGTACACACACCCATCCCAATCAAGCTTAAATCTAAAATTGCATGCTTAGGCTTAAAGATCAACTTAAGGTGAAGATCATATCTTAAGACTCTACATGTCATAACCTAGGTCTCCGAGGTAGATCTGAAGCCTAGGCTCTGATACCACCTGTAGCGCCCCGACCCGGACAGCGGAATCCGAACCGGTTCACCCGTCGTAGCTTACTGAGAAGACTACAAGACGTCTCATCTCTCGAATACACATCATCGATGACGTAAGAGAAACAAGCGCGGAAACATATCATGTCAATCTAAAACATCAAATTAATACGTCAAAGACAATGTAATTACTAAAAGAACTGTATATGGTCGCAGCCATCTAAAACCTCAAACAAATTATGGAGCAGAAATATCAAAGCTATCCACATAATGCTCTCTACAAAGTCTAAACATCCCATTCAGCCCACTCGCCGTCGTCCTCAATGAAGATCATATCGTAACTGGGTTCATCTGCAAGATCAAAGGCAGTACCCTTAGCGAAAAACGCTAGCAAGTAACCCGCTTGACGTACGGGATCAACACATGGCAAGACATGAGTAATATATATAATTCAAGGGAATTGAGGGGCACATGTCTTGTAAATTTCCAAATAGAGAAACGACCACGTATTAGCAAATACAGCAATTCGAACGCAATTAATCAATTCAATACCGATCAAATAACATAAGCACACACTCCACAACGACTCTCGTGATGCATGTCCAAATGATGCACTACACTACACAATCACTTATGCATGAACCATTTCTTTTCAAATCGATGCAATGCATGTCACAATGTCCGGCTCCTAACTCATTTCCTTGTAACGCACCCCGGCTTATATTTCCATCCCGGTTAACGTTACAAGCTCATATGCTCTGTGATGCACCTCGGCTTATATTTCCATCCCGATTAACATCACAGATCTCGTAAAACTCTACAATGCACCTCGGCTTAAATTTTCATCCCGATTAACATTGTAGAGGACTTTATACCCTGTAACGCACCCCGGCTTATATTTCCATCCCGGTTAACGTTACAGTCTTTTGTGTCCTGCAATGCACCCCGGCTTAAATTTCCATCCCGGTTAACATTGCAGTTCACCTGCGCAAATCTGTGCCGAAGCACATCTCTTTTTCAAAACCTTATGCAATGCAAGTGCCATGATGCAAGACTCCTTATTTCAATCACACTTCTCGTTCACATATGCAATTCACATTCACATGCGCAAGTACAAGTCACACACGAGAGTTCACTAGCTTATTCATCAACACTTAGACTTCAACTAGCTCGTCAACACTTAACCTTGATTCTAAGGTTCACAACCCAACGAGAGTATCCCTATCTTTCCTTCATTGAACTCTAAGACCCTTGTACGTTCATTTCCTAACCCTCCTAAGTCATTCACGTTGAAACTCGGTTCGAGAACCCATTGAAGTCATCAATATTGATTCACCATCCTAGGTCATGTTCCCAAGACTTAGACTACCTTTAATCAGGTCTTAAGAAGCCTCTAAGGTCACCCAAAGATTCCCCGAGCTTCCCTCTTTCTTTCTCTATTTTTCCACAAAACTGGTGGACATCATCCCCTCACATCGATCGATCGATGTGACATCATCCCCTCACATCGATCGATCGATGTCCATCAGAGAACATCGATCTCTCAGCCTCTTATACATCGATCGATCGAAGTGACTTCATCCCCTCACATCGATCGATCAATGTCCATCAGAGGACATCATACCCTCACATCGATCGATCGATGTACTTCATCCCCTCACATCGATCGATCTATGTCCCCGATTCCAGAACAGAAACTTTGCGATTTCTGCAGAAACTGCAGAACCATAACTCCAATTGATCCCAAACTTCATCCCAATCAATCCAAGCCTAATCCCTACTATAATCTCATGCTTAAACTACGAATCAAACACCGCACACATATCAATTAACGATTCAAGCCTAACACTCACCCTCCACCCAAAACAACCCAAAAATCCTACCTTTCTCTCCATTATTCTGTCAATCTAAAATAGCGGCAAAGAGAGGGTTCAAGGGGTTGGGATTTGCAGGATTTCACATAATCAACAACATCAACGAATGCTTTTTCATATATATTGGCCAAATCTCGAAACGAAAGCACATAGATCATATACAATTAATCACAAAAACGAAACTACTGCATGGTGATCCAACTTGATATCGAAATAGGCCGTTCATCTTTCACAAATCGTAAGAACTTATAAGAAAGTTACTTGTCTTTGATTACTCGAAGACGAAACAAAGATCGAATGAAGATTGGATGGCTTTGTGAAGAAATTCTTCTCCTAGGGTTGAAGGGCCTCCCAAGTCGCCTAGGGTGATGATGAAGCGTCGGTTTTCTCTGCGTAAGAGAGAAAACTGACGTCTGTCAGTTTTTATATGGGATGGGGGAAAGTTTGGTGTTTCTAAATTATAACTATTATCTATTTATCTTAAAGGATAAACGTCAATTATTTAATTCTAAATTAAACATAATTAACTTCTAATATTAAATCCATCATTAATTCTAATTAAACCCCATATTAATGCCTAAATTAATTCTCGTTGACTGTCATCAATTCCCGTAATATTCTTCTTTGTCTTTTAATTACTCCACGGAGGGTGCGGGGCATAACACCCGCTCTCCAAAAATTTAGACACATTACAGCTACAACTCCCTTGAAACTGATACCAAGAAATCCCATCATTACTAACCGTCAGATGACTAATCAGAAACCAAACTAGGCATGCAGTAGTAGAACAGACAGAGTTTTTTTTCCTATTACCAAGAGATCAGCCTTCCTCTATTAGTTAGCAAGGCTGATCTGGAGGCATTTGATGAGGACAAAACCAATCACCTTGGCCATACTTAGTCGGTCTAATGTGACTCGGATGCACAAAGTATTTTAGGTCAGCTCAACCAAAGAGATTCATGCCACACAAACAGCTTTGCCATGCAACTCGACACATGGCGTCACTTGTCATCCATAGCATGTCAAAATACGTGGCATCATCCCACAACCCTTAGACATGCATTAGTTCACCACAGTTTACAAAGGAAAAAAGAACACGCCAAAAGAACGCATGTTCAGTTAAAGCAAGAAACATACCTCTCGAACAATGAAAAGAGACATGTTTTTCCAATATTCTAGGATATACGAAACTCCAAACATGGTAAAAACACACAAATGACTTAAGCGTCAGAGGGTTTTCTACGAAGTAACAACTTCAAAGTCTTTAACGATGTTGATTTATGTAGGTTCATAGCAACACGTGTTTCATAAATCTCTTATTTGATCTTTGGATCATCTGTGAATTTTTTTTCTTAAAAAATTTGTGAATGTTCGAATAATTTTTTTCTTAAAAAATTTGTGAATGTTCGAATAATGTTAGTATCACCTATCAAAGTTGTATGTAAAAATGAGGTGTCAAAGTGATAAACTACGTATGTTACTAAACAATATATGTTGGATCCCACATACAATGGATGTTTTTCAATAAAACTATGTAGTTTTGTCACTTTAGTATCTTATTTTGTCACGCAACTTTAATATGTGATTTCAACCCGTTCGAATATTGCTTTTTCTAACCGCTTCGAATAATGCTTTTACTTATTATTCTTAAGAACACAAGTCTTTTATTGGTCAAGAAAAAGAATGTAAGTCTTTTTTGTGATAAAATTTACTTTATTTTCTTTTACTAGTTTTGAAATATGTGGTTTGAACTTTGAATCATTATTCAGGTAAAGGTATATCCACTTACAAAAGGTCATACTATGATCTTGGAGATCCTACCACTTAAGTTCTAATGAGTTTCGTGGAGAATGTAAAACAAGAATCAAAAGGCCTCCTAGATTAGTAAGACTTTTACCTGACAACCCACACAAGATGGAAACTGCAAACTGGACTAGCAATCTTTTAACCTTAATTGAGTCAGATACTATGTCCTAAGTCAGTACTAACCCAAATAGTAGTATTGCGTTCACATTACACGTGTCCTGCTTCGATCCTGTGTCATTCTAATCGTAATGTTCCAACTCAATTATCAATTTAATTAGGTCGTGAGTTACGCTATATCACTTTCATGTTAGGCTGTACACCATTTCTAAAGTCTTCCGCAGCGAAAATTTTTCAATATTGGGGTTTAGTCTTATTTCCGGCTCGCAAAAAATGTCTTATTTGCTAAACCTCTATTCAAAAACAAAATTAATTTATGAAAAACACACACTTTCATGTGTTGCTGTTGTACATTTTGGTCGATGTATATTACATTGCGTCGAATGCACTACACACATGATGAAGCCGGATCTTCACCAAGGGTCAAGATGACCTCCAATTAACGTCGTCAGCTAGAGAAAAGAAAGTAGCTGGAATAGCTTCCAAAATATCCTGCACAAGGAAGCACAGATCAGAGGTCCGGGGGGTTGGCCCCAAGAAAAACCCTCCGACGCTCAAGTCAGTTTGGGCCATTTCTCACTGAGAATATAATTTAGAAGGTGAGTTAAGTGTTTCTCACAGTATGAGCTGAAGAGCAAAGTGTATGAATTGGCTTTAGGATGAGAATGTTTTGATTTCGGATCCCCATTTCTCGTCTGTATTGGCTTGCTTTTATTAACATTTTCCCGCCCTTGGCTTCTGATGGCGGATGAGATGTTTGCTTGGGGCAGAAAGCCTAGGACGCTGTAGGTCTGCTGATGTGACCAGTAGACTGGCTGATGTGACTAATAGGCCGGCTGTTGTGACCTTGGCGTGTACAGGCTGAATAGCCAGTTGTAGTCACTATATTTGAATTGCACTTCTGCCTGATGGTTCCTCGATGTAACGTTGTGCTTGATTCCTTTGCTGAAGTGCCCAACTAAGCCTTGCCGAAGTGCAAGGTCGAATCTAGCCGAAGTAGTCTGAAGTGCGGCAGTCGGACATAAGCTGAAGTTGGTGTCGAGGTGCAAACCTTGGTATATTCTTCGACAATATAATGAGTGTTATACAGCTCCGCTGAAGTGCAGCCAAGGCTGAACAGCAATGCTTGGGCGCTGAGCTGCCGAACAGCAATACTTGTGCGCTGAACTGCTGAACAACAATTCTTGTACGCTGAACTGCAGGAGTTATACCGTTGACTGGTGCTGACTAACAGACGATTAATTATGGTTTATCAACACACAAGTCTTAAATGTATATTTTCTATAAGATATTTTTGTTTATGAGAGAGATTTAAGAGGATAACAACAACATTACCCCATTGCTTTAAAGACTCTTGTCTATGGCGGGGTATGGAGGACCGGATGTATGCAACCATACCTATGTGTTAAAAACACATAGAGTTTGTTTTCCGATGACCCATAATGAAATGAGAGAGATTTAAGAGGAAGAGCTTAAAAAAATATCCTTCAATATTTGCATTTTCTTGCATTTCTGCCAATTTTTTGGAAAAAGATTATTCCATGTAAAAGTTGGGGGAAAAAAAGAAAAACACCGCAATAAGTTAGTAACTATGTTGCATTGTGATGTACGCAATGTTTATATGATTCAAGAAGTAAAACTTCAATGTAAATGTTTAAACTATAAGTTCAACTAAGTGTAGATGAATTTATACAATTCGAACACTGAAATAGACAGACTACACGTTATATAATAACCCTATTTAGTTGTTTGTTTTTTTCGTAAGATCTTTCAAGTGACCAACTACAAACCTATGAATGATATCACGTTATGTTTATTAAAGTTTGAGTCAGTTAATATAGATAATTAAATATAAAAAAAGTTATGAAAACATAAGGAAAAAAATTAAATGATGACTGATAGTTGCGAGTCGTACAAATATGGCTGAACTGGACTTTCCCTTCTAAGTGTAGACGTGACAAGGAACAAAGTCTTTGTAAACAAATTTCTTGCTATAAATCTTATATTTTGTTACCTTGAAGATAAACTTATCAATGGATTCTTTTCCTTTTATTTACTACTTATGTATTTTTAATTTTTAAAGAAAATATTACAATTATCTACTATGAACTAAACATGTACTTGTAAAATCATCATCATTCTTAGCCAGTATATCCCAACGACATCAAAAGTTATCGCTAAGGTCTGGAGAGAGTAAGTGGTAGGCAAACAATACCCAGGGGCGGAGGGAAGGGGGGCCTGGGGGGGCACGTGCCCCCCCAACGTCGACGAAGAGAATCCTATAGATAGGTAAGTGCAGTTGTATTTTTGGCCATTCAGTTCAAAGTGTGCCCCCTGTTTGACAGAAAACTAACTCTCTGTTATGTGGTCACATAATGTTTAGCATTCGACAATTTCCTGCTAAGTGGCTAAATTGTGTCTAAAACTTACCAAAATACGGATATCCAAAATGCT
The DNA here is from genome assembly GCA_036186865.1 of Eustoma russellianum. Lineage (NCBI taxonomy): Eukaryota > Viridiplantae > Streptophyta > Magnoliopsida > Gentianales > Gentianaceae > Eustoma > Eustoma russellianum. Next base: position 30,020,546 of record AP025065.1, read on the forward strand.
AAATCGTGTTTGATTGATAAAATAGACTTTTTTGAGTTTGTATTTGTTAGAAAGTTTATGTTGAAAATTTTAAGAATGACAAGTACATTTTCTAAGATTCTACAAGTGAGATCAAAACATAGGATGTGCTCTTAATATGATCAACGGGGTAAAAAAGAGCTTACAAGAATATAGAGAGGTTGGTTGGGATAATTTGTTGAAAGAAGTCTTTGAGTTTTGTGAAATACATGAAATTGATGTGTCTAATATGGAGGATGTTGTCATTGACTGGTCTAAAAAAAGCGTAAAGGTGGTGAACGATGACATACTTTCATCATTTTCGTGCGAAAATCTTCATAAAGGTAATTCATTTATCTTTATTGTGTTGATACATATGACATCGATGATTAATTTGTCTATATCGCAATTAATTTTTATTCATATAAATTTTTAGGTGCTTGAAATTATTGCTATGGAAATGGATGAACACTTCACAGAGGCAAACACGAATTTACTTAGATGTGTAATGTGTCTTGATCCTTCAAAATTCTTTTGCGAACTTTGATCATGGTCAATTATTGCATCTTGCTGAGTTATATCCAGATGACTTTACTTCCTTGGAACAAATGGAGCTTGACCATCAACTTGACAATTACATTGTCGATATGAAATCAAATGAAGTATTCTATAGTATAAATAATTTTGGAGATCTTGCAAAGAAGATGGTTGAGAAAATTATCACAATTACTTTCCTTTAGTATATCAACTTATCGAGTTAGTATTGACCTTACCCGTTGCAATGGCTAGTGTTGAAAGAACTTTTTCTGCAATGAATATCGTCAAGACTGATCTACGCAACCGGTTGGGAGATGACATACTATCGGATTGTTTATTATGTTACTTTGAGCAGAAATTTTTAGCACAATTGAATATGAAGATATTATGCAACGATTTAAATCAATGTCATCTCAAAGAACCTTTTTGCATCTTTTGGCAACTCCTTCTCGTCCTACAATAGGCAAATAAAAGGTATGTATTGATGTATATTACTATATTCATTTAATGATCCGCATATTGTTTGTTGTGTATTGTTTATTTTTTTTGTACATTGGTTGGTAGATGTGTTTTCTTTCACGTATTTTATGTTATAATACAAAAATATGTCTAGAAGATTTTGTCGGTTTTCCCGGTCCGAAACAGTAACCGGTGGTATTCCTGTGGCGAAGCCTGTCGTGCCCCCCAAGAAGGGACTCCTGGCTCCGCCACTGACAATACCTATGTCCCAAGGGATAGAGAGTCTGCTCCCAGTGAGACCCCAGCTCCATATGTACCTGTATGAATGACATAATAATAGAGATGATGTGCTAGTGTGTTAGTGAGAGAAATTCAGGAAATATACTTGTAAAATGTCACGATATAAACTACTTTCGTACGCATCTCTCCTTTTATTGCCTATCGCCGGAAGAAAATGTTTAAAAAATAGTTTATCATAGGATATTTTAACATACATTTAGGAGGGTTTTGTAGAGGGCGGAGCTTGGATCAACTGATAACTTGTTATTTTGTAACTTTGAGGTCACGAATTCGAGCTGCCGAAACAGCTTTTTGCACAAAAGGATTTAAGTCGCTGAAACAGCTTATTGCACAAAGTGTGTGATAAGACTGTATACATCAGATCACGAATCGATTCGATCCCTTTTCGGACCTTAGTCACACATAAATGTCGAGTGCACCAGATACATTTTTTGCGAAGGTTTTGTAAATTTTTTTTTCCTCTTTCATTTTACTGCGTTTTTTGTTGACCACATGCTGCTCTATTTCTTAATTATTATTGCCGCTATGCGATTTGCAAGTACTCGTAACATGACGAAAGTCTTTCTGTGATACCTTTTATAATAAGACAAATTATGCTCACATCAGATTTCTTATGTTATCGTCATTAGTTACTTTCGGAAACTGTGTATTTTTAATGCATGTGTATGGTTGTATACATCCGACTTTTATATTTCGTTATAAGCAAGAGTACAATGGTGTAATGTTGTTGTCGTCGTCATTGTTTACTTTCTTAACTTGCATGTCAGTAACTTCGTCAAACGTTAATTATAATGTCAAAGAAGGAGAAATTATAAGCAGAATGATAACTATAGAAATTAATTTCCCTTTGATTTGAAATTTTAGAGCCGGTCAATACTCAATACAATGCAAAGGAAATGAGAAACGTTTCACATGTAATAATTCTTGTTAAAACTTTCTTCAAAGTCGACATGTATTGCATTTTCCTTTTTCTTTATCTATTTTCCTCCTTGCGTTTTTGTCCTTGTTTGGCTGGTGGGCGGTCTTGCTCTCTTCTCTGTCGTCTTCTTGCATTTCTTCTGTTTAATTCCGTAAACATGTGAGTTTTCAGAAATCTTTTCAAGACTCGCCAAATTCTCCTTCAGCCAATTGTTCTTCAGGTTTCTTGGAATTAAAAGACAATATTAAAGGGGGGAAATATACTTTTTGTTTTTTACTTGATTAGCGCTTTTCACCGACCCACATGCATATTGTTAGGGTGGTCTGATCTGGATTGGATCACGAGGATCTCTTGCTTGATGCTTTTTTTTTTTCTCCTGTAATTTTTTAATCTCTTTCTAGAGATACAGAAAAAGTAGCCAGGGAGTTTCAGAATAGTTTCTTTTAAGTCTTATAAGGAAGAGAGCTGAGGTTTCACCCTTTTGGTAGCTTTTTTCCATTTGGGCATCTCCAAGATTTCTTTTTTCCGTTCATCTGGTGAAGTTTTCTATATTCTTGTTCTAGATTTCTTATTGGGTTATCTCTGTTGTATGCGGTCTTGGAATATTCTGCAGTTTCTGTAATCTGAGGTCAGGATATGAGATGGGTTGATTATTTAGAAGGCAAAAGGAAGAATCTTGGTTTCAGGTTTTGTATGGTTTGACCAGTTGATTTTTGATTACTTGGGTGTTTGATCTTGCCCCTGAAGGACGGGTACTTAGTTTAAGTTTTAGTTGTCTATAATGTGTTTGAATGTTTGAATTGATTTTAGATTGAATGTAAAATTTAGGGGTGCCCTTGGAAAATTGCTTATGAGGCATGGCTAACATGGATGTTTCAAAGTATGCCCATTCCCCTGTTCATAAAGCTGTTATATTGAAAGATTATGCCACGCTTAATAAGATAATTTTTGGCCTCCCAAGGCATTGTGATCCTGCTGAGATTCGTACTGAATCAGCTTCTCTTGCTGAGGAAGAGAAGGCTGATGCTATTTCTGCTGTAATTGATCGCCGTGATGTGCCTAACCGGGACACCCCTCTGCACATAGCAGTCAAACTTGGGGATGAGACATCAACTGAGATGCTTATGCTTGCTGGTGCTGATTGGAGCTTACAGAACGAGCAAGGTTGGAGTTCTTTACAGGAGGCAATATGTAATAGGGAAGAAGGGATTGCAAGAATCATAGTTAGGCATTACCAGCCATTGGCTTGGGCAAAGTGGTGTAGAAGGTTACCTCGTCTGGTCGGGACAATGAGAAGGATGAGGGATTTTTACATGGAAATCAATTTCAATTTTGAGAGCTCTGTTATCCCATTCATTTCCAGAATCGCGCCCTCAGATACCTACAAGATTTGGAAAAGAGGTGCAAATCTGCGGGCAGATATGACCTTGGCTGGTTTTGATGGCTTTAAAATTCAGCGCTCTGATCAGAGTGTTCTTTTCCTTGGTGATGGTTCTGAGGACAGTAGAGTCCTGCCAGGTTCGCTTTTAATGATTTCACACAAAGAAAAGGAGATCATGAATTCTTTGGACAATGCTGGTTCTCCTGCAACTGATGCAGAAGTCCAGGCAGAAGTAGCTGCCATGTCTCAAACTAATATATTCAGGCCTGGCATTGATGTGACCCAAGCAGTTCTTTTGCCTCAGCTGACTTGGAGACGGCAGGAGAGGACAGAGATTGTGGGGATCTGGAAAGCTAAAGTTTATGATATGCATAACGTAGTTGTAAGCATTAAATCTAGAAGTGTCCCTGGAGCAATGAATGACGATGAGTTCTTCAATTCTTGCAATGAAACTGAAAACGAGAGTGAAGAGCTTGATGATATTTTGACTGAGGAAGAAAAAAAGCAACTCGAGGCTGCACTTAAGATGGACTCTTCAGATTCAGCCGCTGGTAATGGTGATGGGATTTCTTCAAATAATCATGGTTCATATGATCAAAGGGATATCCCCATTGAAGATGTAAATAGTTATCAGAATGGAGATAAAAGGCAGGATAAAAGAGGTTGGTTTGGCAGTTGGAGGAAACGAGATACTAAAACCGATCCAGACAAGAGGATTGCCCCACCAAGAAGTTCCCTTTGCGTTGAAAAGAAAGTCAGTGATCTTCTTGGAGAATCTGCTGCAGATGATGACACTAAGTCTGGTAGGCATTCTATGGAGATTGCGGTGAAGCGTGAAGATCTTCATGAATCTCAAAGAGCCAGAGAAAACAAAGCTTCTTCATCAACTAGTGCAGAGAGTGGGAATCGTCGCAAAGATGTAGCTCGTGAAAATGAGTATAAGAAAGGGTTGAGACCAATTCTATGGCTTTCACCTGACTTCCCACTTCAAACGGAAGAACTCCTACCATTGCTTGATATCTTAGCAAACAAAGTCAAGGCCATAAGAAGATTAAGAGAACTGCTCACAACAAAGCTGCCAAGGGGGACTTTTCCTGTTAAGGTGTGTCTTGTTCTCATTTGAGCTAATTCCTACTTGTTCAACTTCTCATCTTCATAAACTCTGATTGCTAGACTGTTCTCATGAAAAGTTATTTCTGCTAAAGTGCATGTGACTAAGTTATTCTTATGCGTATCTGGTTTTAGTTTCTGCTTGCTTGCCATTTTTGAGTTATGTTAGTGGATTGAATCCCTTGCAGAGTGCTACGTGAACAAGTAAAGAATCTTTGTGTTGATGATTTTTGAGCTTCTACTTTCTGCCGAATAATGGATTTTAAGGATTCTATTTGTTTGACCTGTTGTGTAATTTTATGTTCAAATGTACCTGTTTCCTGGGCAATATGCATTCCATATTCATTAAAGGGTATAGCTTGCTTGCTTTTGTTTAATTTTATATTTAGAAACTCTGTATGGAAGCTTTTGTTACCTTCCTTTTTTTTTTGAGTGGACCTTTTGTTACCTTGGTTGTATTCATTGCACCCAGCATGGGAAGCCCGTCTATCTTTCTGCTGTTGTAAGTTGTCATAATCATATCAAATATCTTTTTTTTCCTGCTTTCAAATCTACTTCCATTTTCCTTCTATTTTCCAAACATATTATTGGATCATTCTATCAAGGCCAACTTCGTGCTTTGCTGCTCTATTGCCCTGATTATGGGGAAAATATAGTGGTTTTGAATCTTGTGCTGTTGTTAAGCTTGTGCATCAAATGAATGTTTGTATTGTTTGTTGTCTTGATTACTGCAATACATTGTTTGATAAAGGCAGTTGAAGACATGTTTACAGATACAAGTCTAGTCATCGTTAGCAAGAGAAGCAATGCCATTAACAGGGGTGACAGAAAAGCCTATTTCTCTTTGTATAGTGGTTATGTAACTCGAATTGTTGGAAGCAACTGTTTGGTAAAATTGGTTAATTGTTGGTCTGGTGGATCTTGGCACCTTCAAGGTGACCTGGCTTTCAAAAGCTGAAAGTAGTAAACGAATTGTATTAAGTACTTAACCTACTCACAGATCTTTCTGCCTGTTCCTGATTTTGAAAAAGGAATTCTATAATTGGGTTTAAAGTATGATGTTGGGCAAATTAGGAGGAAGTATGTAACTAAACTGTGAGACTGATCAAGGCTCGTTGCTGCTATGTTATCCGCGCATCATTCAGAGATCACTTCCATATGTCTCCTTTCTTCAGTTCTCTATCACTCAAAGTCGCATTTATATTTTTGGAGTGTCAATATTCTTCACAAGATTACTCTCCACAGAATTCCCCCCAAGTAGTGCCACTTAAAATATTCCATTTCCGTATACCTTACCCTCATTGTCGGAGAGGAATGTCACAGTTCAAGTGGCTTTCCAACTCCCCTTCATACCCATCGTGCAGGACATATCCTTGTAACCGCTACATTATGCTAGGAAATGATTGTACATTCTACAAATTATGCTTGTTCCTCCCTGTCAAAACGTAAACTGCTCAAAGCATTCCTAGGGTTTCCTTCATTCTTTTCAGGACCTGATTCCAAATTTTTGCCAATATTTCTGGAATTTTGTTGCTTATGCATTGACCTTGCATGCCAGAATCAAGTTATTGACTGGATTTCTGCGTATTTGCCAATTGAGATATTCTTACCAGTCAACTGTCATCGCCAAAAACTTGAAACTGTACCAAGACCCTTCACTAGAATCTATACTTTTTTTTTTCATATTGCTCTTTGATGGTGTCTGTCCCTCCTTCCTTCTTCCTCGCCATTTTCCTTGCAAAACCACCTTAACTTCTTCCGAATTTATCCTCTATGTATTGGTGGTTGTAGAAGTTATGGTGGTTTCACATATTTCATATTTCTCTTCCTTTACTATCCTTTGTCACCCTTAGCTATGACATTTTGTAGTAGTTGAGTGTCAATTTTTCCCCCATCAATCTGAAGAAGATCCCTCTACTCGTGCACTCAGCTCCCGTTTAGTTATTTCCTTGTGGCTCTGATTTCTTCATCCTATGACTTGGATGTTTGTTCCAGGTCTATGTGTCCTGTTGCTCTTGCATCCGACCGCTCCATACTTACTCTTTCAAACACAATGTTCCTCTATCTTGTCTAGCATTTTTACGAATTTCATCTTTTTCACAAATCAGAAAGAGTAGTTTACACATGTTCTCAACATGAATTATATTTTCCATGTTGAGTACAGGTCTTGGGCTTTAATGTTTTCCTTTTTCCCTAACTAAACAAGTAACACTTTTTGTTTTTTTCCCTTTCCATGGTTGATGCTATAGCCAGTTGCCTCTTCCTATCCGGTATTCCTCTTTGGATTGTCTTTCTGCTCCTGTCATCAACCATGCGATGTCCTCAGAACTTTGTTCAGAATTTGCTAGACATACAAGCTAACATCTCCTAAATCCTTTGACACCTTGAGAACTTTAGAACTTTACATCATTATGCTTTCTATGTTACTTGTGCCGTGGAGGCTTTATCATTCCCGCAGTTTATTTTTCTCCCCCATGAATTGCTTTTCTAAAGTAGTCATGCTGTAAGGTATGCACGTTGAGGTATTTGTATTTGTAGTTCTTTCTTTAGTATATGATCTTTGGCTGGACTAGCATGTTCCCCGTTTTGTCTGATATTCATATTAGCCTTATTTGCTTGGTTGTCCTCTTTTTGGCCCATTTTGCCTACAAATTAATTTGGTTTAGTATCCTACGAATTGCCTGATGTAAAGAACTTCTGAAATATGAAAGCTGCCTTCAACGTGATTGAGTGATCAGATCTCCACCATCTCACAGAACAATCCCCCCCCCCCCCCCCCCCCCCCCCCCCAAAACAAAAAAAATCTGGGCACCCTTTTGGCCCCACCCCGACACTTTCTTGTTGTTATATTTGATTAATCTCCATCACTTGCCCTCCTCTTCCCGGAGAGGCTTGGTGACCCACTGCTATATCTTCTTTCATCGCTGTAAGCCTGATTGTTCGCTATTGGGCTTCTATTCTTCCCTTGTTTTTATCGTTGATGGAAGTAAACCCCTGTCATGTTCACCAATTGCCTGGAAATGATCTTTCTCCTGGATGGAACATAATCCTACTACTTTCACCTTGTTGCCGAAGTCCCTCTTGTACCTGCCCTGCTTATGGTACCAGGTACTGTCGCTCCACCAATCCAGGCAAATGTGATGTATGTCTGAAGGCATCTACCTCAATAAGGTTTAAGCATTTTAATCTCTTGGATGGAAATATGAGGAAATTGTGCTATCACCTTGGAAGCTGCTCTCTAGCCATCATTCTTAATCTAGTCTGGGTCCATTTCTGAAACTGTATTTGCCTCTGGCACTAGAATCTGTAGCATTTTGTCATTTTGTGAAGCTAGAACCCTACATAAGACTCCTGTATTTGAGGTCACAGCCAGTAGCCACTTCCTTCGATTTTGTCAATCAGGGTTGTCAGCTACCAGTTTTGCTTCTGACAAACAACATGTAATGCATGCCATCTCATCCATTCTCTGTGTATTGTGCTTGTGACACCCCATCCTAGTGACTGGCCAAAGGTTGCATTCAGCGTCTTCATCTCTCAGCTCATAATTTTTATTGTGCCTGAAACATTTTCTTTTATAGATTTGCCTTCATTGGACACCGACAATAGGGTGTACTAGTAACCCAAAAAGAAAAGGACAATAGGGTGTACTTTTTTGGAGGAACTCTTGAACAATTAATTCTTATGGTACTGTGGAAAGTTGCGACTGTTATCAAATTATCTATTTTCCTAACTAGTTAACTTGAATAACTGGCATAAGATCATCATGTGTTTACAGGATGATGGGAATAACAAATCCACAGATAATGACTATTTACACCGGAACAAATGGTTATCTTGATTCATTCAAAATCTGTCAGATAAGAAAATTTCTGGTTGGGCCTAATAATATATCCCAACATGGATGCATTGACATTTTCGTTGGCCCCTGAATATTGGCGTCCTCAATGTTTCAATCCTTATCATTCTCTTGTCCGTTTGTTGAGATTATCTTGAATCTTGGCCCTTTTTTTGCTTCCATTTAGGAGGTCACCTTTTGTTGATTGCTTGGTGACATTAAATCTCTTCATGCGTGCATACTAAAATTTCTTGTTTTGTCTTAGGTTGCCATCCCAATTGTTCCAACAATCCGAGTGTTGGTCACTTTTACTAAGTTCGAGGAATTACAGCCATTAGATGAATTCACGACCCCGCCTTCAAGTCCTTCAACTTCCGGCCGCGAAAGCCCAGGTGTAGTCCACCATGCCTCTAGTTCATCTTGGTTTCAGTGGATGAAAAACCCCTATAGCCATGCGAGCGCCTCTGGGTCTTCTACCAGTCGGATAGATAACATACAAGATCCCTTTGTGATTCCATCTGACTATTCATGGATAAGCTCTGAGGAGAAGAAGAAAAGAATGCAGGAAAAGAGCAAGTTAAAGAAAACAAAGAGCCAAAAAAGGACATGATTGTGTCTGTCATTTCATACAAATGTGAAGGATACTTCACCTGATTTGGTGAAAACCTAGTTAGTTGATTAATGTTTCTATCTACGTATTGATTCTTGTAGCAAGAATTGCTTGTGTTCATCGCAACAAAGTTGGACCTTTCTTCTTGTTACCTCTTTATTTCTGGTGGGGAGGGGGAGGGTTTGGTCAGGGTGAGAACTGGATGTTAAGGCTAGAAAAACAAAGGTGAGATCAATTTGTTATGATTTGCAAATATGGATACATTTTGCAACCAAGAAATTATTCATTTTTTTTATTAATGTTTCTCAGTATTAAATTTATTAGTATTACTTAGTAAATTGGGTGTGCTTCGTAGCAGTTGATCGACACAGTTTGACACAATTTTCATTATGAGTCATTAGAAACAACCTACGTGTGTTTTCAATATATGGTTATGATTGCGCAGGTCCGACTCTCTATATCCTATCATAGACGGAAGATTCTAAAACAATGTGGTAATGTTATTGTTATGGCTATCTTTTATGCCATAAGATTTTTGAGTGTCTTGGTTGGTCTTTACGAGTTTATGATTTCTTGAGTTCACATTGATTGATTATTGGGTTCCACTCTTGGCATGTGGTGACTGTATTGTGCATTGAATGCACCGTTTCGTTTTTAGTTTTGAAAACAACAAATTACCAGTTGCCTTTGAATTTCTTGTCTATGACAGAGTAAGATGCACAGATGTTTCCGAATGGCTTATAATGAAATTGCGTCAAGTTATATTGATCGAATGTTACTTCATAATACAAGAAGCGTATGTATTTCAGTGAGTCATTTTACTTTATTCCATTATATTCTAAAGTCAAAAAAGTGTCATTGACTCAATTGGAAACAGAAGCTACTTAGTTTTGAAAATAACATTACCCCAATCCATAGAGGCTTCCGCTTACTGCGGGTATAAAGGTCACATGTATGCAACTATACTTATATGTTAAAAATACACCGAGATTGTTTTCTGATGATCTATAATGAAAATTGCGTCAAATTATATCGATCACAACCAATTTAGTGAGTCATAAAAAATATTATTACATTTAACTTTTTCAATATAGTGTATTATAAAAATCAAGTTGCATTAAAATACTGGTATCCATTAAAGTACCATGGCCGGATATTGAACACTTGAATTAATGTAAGGATTTTCTACGCCATTAGATTTCGAACTTTAACGAGTGAATAGGATTATGTCGCATATATTAAATAAAAATACAATGAATACGTTTGACATGAGACCTATCTCTATTGGATGGATATCACTATAAAATTGGATTTGAAAAAAATAATATAACAATAATTTTGTGATAGTTTCGGTGAACCAGTAGTAAACCCTAGGCAACATCATCTTGTTATAGATATCAGGAGTCAATCTTCTCCAAAAATAGCCACAAATTATATTTAGGAATGTTAATTTAAGCCGGAGTCAAATAATAAGTTTTTGAATTTGGTTTGATAAAGTTAACAAGTCAATTTGTATTGACTCGTTTAATATATTGAGTCCAAAAATTTATTTGAATTTGACTCGATAATATTAAACTTGAAGACGAGCCTTGTATCAATTGGTAAGGTTGATGTTTTGTGACATTGAGGCTATGAGTTTGAGCCGCAGAAACAGACTCTTGCACAAAGTGTAGGGTGAGGCTTGCTATATTAGATCGCAAAACGATCTGGCCTCGTTTGGACTCGGCGGAAACAGCTTCTTGCACAAAATGTAGGTAAGAATGCATACATCAGATCGCACGATCCTGCGCCTCTTCAGACCCTGTGAAAACGCATAAGCCTAGTACACCAGAAACGCACCTCAATAATATTAAACCTCATTAAACTCGTTTAAAATCTACCAACAGGTGATAACTTCAGCAATAGTTTTTGGACGATGAACTCCAAAGAAGCAACGGAGCGCAAATCCATGAATGTCCCTGATTTTTCTAAGGGCGATAAATGAGGCATTGAACGATGATTATGGTCATCATCCTCAGGCAGGATTAGGCCAGGTTAATGGGCCATTTTCTTGGCTGAAAACAGCAGACATCGCCAGCCACTGAGCCATTTGAATTGTCCTCAGAGAGAATGGTGTTTCCCTTGCCCTTATGCACGCTGATCGCTATGTATCAAAGCGGGTTATTCTTATCGGTGATGCAGCACACACTGTACATCCATTGGCTGGCCAAGGAGTTAATATGGGCTTTGGAGATTTATGATCTCTTTCTAAAGTCATTTGCTGTAGGACTTGCAGTCGGATCTGATATTGGAGAGGCATGTTTCCAAATCCTCGCCTTAGTAATATCCTTATGCAATGTCCATCTAGTGGCTTACAAATTATAGGGACCTGCTGTATCAGATAACTATACATTTCATGTCAGCTGCTTGATTAGTACCCATAGTAAAAGGTTCAGCAACTTGGTCTGGAAATATGGAAGAACAATAGTATGAAATGCTTGGAATTCTTAAGGCGTTCCTATGCACTAGATGACTCACTAAATTAGCTACGTTTCTTATATTGTGAAGTAGCAGGTGACCGACACAACTTAACGCAATTTTCATTATGGGTATCATGAAACGACCTCCGTGTGTTTCTAACATATGAGTATGGTTGCGTACCTCCAACCTCCGTACGGGATACTCCAAGGCAATGAGGTAATGTTGTTGTTCTTGTGCACTAGGCTTTCGCGTTTCTGCAGGAGAGGAGTCGGATCGCTTCACGATCTAATGTACGTAGCATTACCCTAGTTTCTGTTGTTCGAATTTGTGACCTCAAGGCTTGAATTCTTAGAAGTACCGAATCCTTAAATTAATACAGGCATGCGCATACATACTCAGGTTTACTCCTGCATTAAATAATCATACATAATTTCTTTGAGTTTTCCACAAATGGTATACTTTGGGAACGTTTCTCTCCCTTTTGTGTGTGTGTGTGTACAGTTTGGAGCACTAATCAACATACATGTATCTAGAATAAATAGGCTAAAGGATTGCTTAATATTAAAAGAAAAGTGTTTTGGTGGATGTTAATTCTTGATGAATCAGAGAAGAAGATTTGGGATCAAATTATTATGGAGATTCTGTAAATCATTCTTAAGATCAGCGCTTTTTGGACCAAGTATGGCGTTGAATCTTGCTTCTACTGTAACTGTGTTTCTATCTAGCAGCTTGTGGCATGCGTTTTTCCTTCATCATATGACAGCCATCGTTGTACAACTTGTAGTCGAATGTGGTAATGTGTAATACTCATTTTACATGTAGAATTGTATTTTGTTTTGTGTGATCAGGTCTCTCTGCTGAAAATATACGTATCAGAAAGGAAAGATGCCAACATTGGTGTTACATCCTGCTTTTTTTAAATAAGGGCAAAAAGGTCAATTGGGCCTAATTAATTAAAAAACCTAATTTGATTAGGAAAATTTTCCCTAAACCCTAATCAAATTTTATTTAAACAAGCGCTTAGGCTCTCCTCCCCATACTACTCGTACGCCGCTTCTTCACAGAGGAAAAATACGATCCCTTCGTGCTCCCAAACCAAACAGCGCCGCCTCTTTTAGGAGAAATACCACCACTCGATCACGCTCTTCAACGCGTATCAAATACCAGGTAGGTGTTCCCTTAACATCCTTTTTGTGAAAACGGTACAATCCTTAATTTCTTTACGAAACCGAGATCGTACATCAGTATTTGTGATTGTATAGATGGTTGTTTATTTGATTATATATGTATGTGATGAATCGTATATCCGTATATATGATCGCGTATGTATAGGTATGTATAATGTTATTTTCGTATGATTAGTATAAAAAGATATGTATTTTTGGATGTGTATGTGAATAACGGAATCCGGTTGGAGGCGTGGTGATGGCGGCGCGTGGCCGGTGGTGGTGGGCTATGACCACGTGCTGCCGGATTGATGGAGTAGGGTGAGGGGGGCGGCTGAAGGAGGGGGTGACTGAGGAGGGGGGGCTGGTGGGAGTGGGGGCTGGGGTGGCTGGAGAGGGGGTCGGCTGGTGTGGGTGGGTGGACTGGGAGAGGGGTGAGGGGGGCTGAGGGGTCGACAATTGGAGAGAATCGAAAACAGAAAAGGGGGAAAGAAGTTACGGGGGGAAGCTGGGAAAGGTAAGGAAAAAGGAAAAAAAAAAAAGAATAAAGAAAAAGGAAAAGGAAAAAGAATAAGAAAAGAAAAGGAAAGGGAAAGTAAATGAAGCATTCCGATGTGATTTCTGTGCATCCATGCATCACAACATTGCAATAGGGTATGCGAGACCTAAGTCGCATATCTGTTCTGTTAAGGTATGCGAGACCTAAGTCGCATATCTGTTCTGTTCCGTTAGGATATGCGAGACCTAAGTCGCATATCTGTTATGTTCTGTTAGGGTATGCGAGACCTAAGTCGTATATCTGTTCCGTTCCGTTAGGATATGCGAGACCTAAGTCGCATATCTGTTCTGTTAAGATATGCGAGATCTAAGTCGCATTTCTGTTCCGTTCTGTTCTGTTAGGATATGCGAGACATAAGTCGCATATCTGATCTGTTCCGCTCTGTTAGGTCCCGAGATCATGCATTGCACGATAGTATGTATGTTTCCGAGAATGTAGGCTTATCATGCATCACGTATGTGGCATTGCATTTTACGCTCATTTCGCACGATTATGTGTTTTGACTGTTTTAAGAAGTTATGACCGTTATACGTATTTGTGAAAACGTGGACAGTTTATTTTCGTATTACCGTACTTATACGTATTTCACTACTGTCCTAGCATGTATGATCTCACAGGACCGATGCAGGCAGGGTACCTACTGAGTGACGTTTTTGTCGCTCACACCGTTCGTTTTGTTTTATTACAGACGATTCAGGGTATGATTACATATGGATTGGAGAAGACTCTGAGTGGGCACTTTGGGATTCTTAGAGGATGATGGATGACGGAGGATCGAGAAAGGGAGAAGTTTATTTTATTATTATTTCATTTGAGGACATAGCTTAGAGATTTCTTATTTGGTTACTTTACTATGGTGTTTAAGGGAATGTGACTTGATTTTGCCTATATATGATTTTGGGGATTTTACTTTCGATTTAAGATTTCGAATTGATTTATTTCGCTTCCGCAATCGAATACTATGTCGTTTTGATAAGTGCAGGATTCGTACAGACGCTTTGTATATCCCTTAGCGGAATACGGCGGGCGTACCGGTTCTGACCCTAGGGTTCGGGACGGGACGTTATAATTGGAATGATGGCAATACTAGACGGTTTTCAAAAGGCTTATTCTGTTGGTTTTGGACCACTGAATGTGTTAAGGGCTGCTGGGTTCCAAGCAGCAAACTCTCTCATACTCCTGAAGAGGAACATTATCTCCTATGCCTCAGGCGATCACAGGCTGCCACTTTTCTTTTCATTTCCAATAAAGTTAACGACACACTCTTTCTTGACTTTGGAATACGATGGAATAAAGCAAAATGACTCACTAAATTGGTCGCGCTTCTTATATTGTGAAGTAGAAGTTGATCGACACAGCTTGACGCAATTTTCATTACGGGTCATCGGGATACAACCTCTGTATGTTTCTAACACTAGGTATGATTGTGTACAGAATCCCCATACCCTGCCAGGAGTAATGTTGTTGTTGTAGTATTTTGATACCTTATTTGGGGCATGTATTTATGTGTGACTTTCAATCAACAGGTGCATTTCTCATCGATAGTGTTAGATAGCAGAAACGACCATGGTGGGGGGGGGTGAGGGGTGGAGGTGTCTGTCGGTTATGTTGTGTGTACATAGGCAGTGACTCTGTTGTTCAAAACCACTCAAATTAACTGAGGAGGAAATCGAATAAATACACAGCGAGAAGCAAGTCCAGCGGCGTTTTAGGCTTCATGAACTTGTGGCCTGTTTGCTTAATTTCTCACTTGATTTTGACGACTATTTTAATTTCATAAGCTGTGTTTACTAAATTCCTTCACTGGTATATTAGCACATCATATTCACATTATTGTGTCATCTATGCGGTACATATAGAGCTGCGGGTCTCACTGGAAACAAACTCTCTATCCTTAGGATGGAGGTATTGTTTGCCTGTCTTTCACTTTTTCCAGACCATAACGATAACTTTTGCTGTCGTTATAGGATAATGTTATTGTTTTTGTACTAGATCATGTGACATCGTGATAACTGTCAAGGTGAAGACAGTAGACTAAGTTCCCTTTCCAATACAAATATTAAAGGAGAGGATGCTTTTACGATGCCCTAATGCTATTTGTAAGTCTTGCTGACCTGAAAACTGTTAGGTATACAATATTTTATTATTTCGAGTTATGATCATTTCGAAGCTTACAGGGATGGTGTTTTGACAGAACTCCAAGATCTCATGGTTGAAAGATCCAATTTCTCGATTGATCTAAAACTAAACCGATGCTGTCTTGTCTTTACTGTAAAATAATGTCTAGTTTCATTTTCGGATGCAAAGAGTTAAAGACTTTTTATTAGAAAACTCCAAGCATCGAAAGGATGGCAAAGGAAAAGAAAGTTAACTTAAATATCCATGGACACCCCCTTATTGAAATAGTTTAAAACCCCTCGAGCAACCAAAGGGTAAAATGGGAAAAATAGTATATATTCAAAAACACCGGTTTCACCAATCACAGTTTATGTTATGATTCTTCTCAAGACTTTCCACAAGATCATCTTTTGAAGCAAAGGCCATTCCATGGTCCTGATAGTCCCATCGCCCCAGCTTCAAAAAGCATTGTGGATGATGCAAATCAGAAGTCCAACAAACTTCTAGCTTAGGTGAGTATTTATGCAGTGACTCACACAAGGTGTGCCCTCGTAAACCAGGCCTTTGGCCTAGCAGCAGTGGAACATGCGTGTCCCTGTAATCGAACTCTTGACCTCTTGGAGCAAATCTCAACCTGAGTTCAGCTGAACTATGCCCTGGAGACAAGAATATCACATCTTTGATTGGACGGTAGGGAGTGGGGGATTAAAGAAAGAAAAAGGAGCTCATAATTTCATAGACGAATTCATCTGTTCCAATAGGTACATGAATACATCAAATTCAGCAAAGTAATGTTACTCAAAGAAACGTAGGTAATGGTATCCGGGAGATGGACTTCTAGAATTCTCATACTAGTCTAACTTGTAACAGGGGGCCAGCAAGCCAATAATCTATTGCTGAACAGATGTCTACATGAAATTTCAATATAATGAGTTCTACAAATTAGCTATAGTCCCTATACACTTTCTCTTTGCTCCCTAATTAGTACCTATATACTTTTTACGTCATCAATGGTATTCAAGCCGCAGGAAAATGGACTCACTTCAAAAATGCATCTCGTATTAGACGTGCAAATACTCGCGAAGATAGCCGACTGAGCACCTCAGGAAGTACTTTCGCTGAAAGCCCAGGCAATAGGGGAAGGAGTTCTTCGATGACTTGATAAGCAGGCAGACCCTGAGCAACCAAGGAAGAAAGTCAAACAAAACGCAATTACAAATGGCAACCCTTTCCATGTTTATTTAGGTCCGAGTTCAAGACAAGTTATAAACATGTACTACAAGGCATTTAATTCACTGCGTATTATGTGGCGAGAAAAGTTAATGTTTATCATCTCAAGGTGTGGATCTTCAGCATAATTCATCGAAAATATAAATAACTAAAACATTATATGCTTGTTAAGATTGAAAGTTTTCCAGTTCTTCCATGTTGTCTTAAGTACCTGACTAGATGATGCTGAAGTTCCAGCAGTTAAGAACTCCACAACTTTTTGAACATTGTTCAGTATGACTTTGTCCTCGTCTGTGATCGTCGGCAGAAGTGCTGCAGGTCTCAGTGGTCCTAATGTAGGAACCATACTACTAAAAACAGGGCCGGTGTTTCCAATTCCGAGAAGTGCCACTATTTGCACTAGCTGCTGTCTTGTAACAGCATCAATGCCCTTGACAATCTGCGTATTAGAAAACGAAATTAATAAGAGCATCTATTTATGCAAGAGCTCCAATGCTTGACCTGTATATGATAGTCTAATCCCTGGTGACACAACACCCAGAAATCATGAAACGTGAGGTTAAAACCCAAGGAGACCTGTTATGCCAATCTGCATTCAACCTTGATAGCAACCATCTCTCATATACTCATGCATCCTTCATCTCTCACTTAAGCTATTATTTTTTGCAGCAAGGGCAGTAACCCAGCATAAAACAAAACTAGCATGCCCAGAAAATAAATAAAACACACGCATTTACATGCACACATAAAACACAAGGTAGTGTGCTCTCGTAAATCTGGTGAGTACCTCATCCAAGAGAAACTCTCGGAAGAAATTTCCCTTGTCAGACAGCAAAAAGACCAAGGCTGCTCTAGTCTCAATCGGCTGCTCTGACGGCAAAGCAGTCGCGGGAAATCCAGGAAGCACATAACTAGGTTGGGCCTGAAGAATTCCAAGTTCTGCCATTCTACCATTCATGTCATCTCCTCCTCCACTTTTAGCAGCAGTTATGAAATTCTCGAAGGCTTGCATGACATCTATAAACCGTTCAGCATCAAAAACACCACTCTTGCCATATATCGTGTAGCGTAAAGCATTCCTTAGGCGGGGGGATTCATCAGTAAGGAGCCTCTGTTGTTCATAATCAGGAAAGAAATCAGTACAAAAACCGTTACCTTTTGAATAACTCAAAGCATTGTACATTCTTTTTTCCTTTTTCTATTTTAGCTTTTATCACTAACAGAATCTAGCACGCATACACCAAAACATATACAGCCTCCCATATATTTACATGAATGTTACCCTTCAGTGACATTCAGAAATTAAAGTTAAATATTGAGCCGTAGAGTGCACATTTTGACAAATTAGTGGATCTGCGAGCAAGAGACATAAAATGCTGCAAATCGCAAGTTAAATTGTATCGAGGGCCAGTTTAAGAGATTGATATACCACCACGTCCTATAACAGCATGGACAATGTTAGCTAATGCATATGCATATACGTCCTACCACTTGCATGGAACATGTATTCTCATCAAAAATTTCCATACCTGTGCAATGTATGGATATGCTTCATCGACAATAGCAAAATCAGGATTCCCAACCAAAGCAATTCCCTCCAGAACCCCAATTGCTCGAATAATAAGAGCAAAGTAAGGGGGTATTCTAAATGGGTAATCGAAGGTAATTTGTGCCAAGTCTGATGCCAGCTCCTGAAAGTTTATACCTTTCGCCCCACCTCCCTCAAGGGCCTGATCGAAAACCTTTCCCAGTACTGGTAATATAGGTTCCAGATTAACTCCTTCAGGAATGAAACCCAGTTTGACAAAATCTTTAACTATAGCACCATAGTCTCGATGGATAAGGTGAGCAATAGCTTCGATCATTCCATACTTTTGGTCATCTGTTAGTTTCGTAACGAGGCCTGCAAGAGAGATTCATCTCTTAAACATGCTAATCAGTGACAATGCCACTCTGGCCGATGAAAAGAATACTCTTAGGTAAATTTGGTAGGGAAAAAAGTGAAAAAGACATTTCTACGGTGCTGCTTCTACTCTGAAGTTTACCTCAAGGGACACAAAACTTTTAGTGAATGACACCCAAGGTTGGAAAGAATGATAGCAGTAAACTAACTCCTTCAAAAAGGGCATACAGGAAATGCACAGCATAGGAAAAATAAGTTGTTTTGACACAAAGGGAAGACTTGAAGACTGAACACCTACAGAAAATCTAGAAGAACTCCAACAATGCTACAAAATCCACAAATAGAGGCCACCAATGAATCCTTTATTCCCTAAAGAAAAGCTCAAAAACAATTAAAGCTGATTCTAAAGGAAATGCTGCGAATAAGAGTTGACAGCAATGAACCACAGGTAAATCCCTTCCTCAATAAAAATGCCGGACATAGTCAAAATTAAGTTGCTAGTGAGCAGGATGCATAGCTCTACATCTAAAAGAACATAAAGTATTGAAGAGGCACAGTAACAATAGATGACACACTATCAAGCAAAAGAGAGAAACACAAAGAATGAAAGCTAGTGTCAGTCAGTTGCAAACTTCGTCCCACTTCTGCAAACTTCGTCCCAGAACAGTTCCCAACAACTCAATTTTTTCCAACTACACTAATTTGCTATATTATGTCAAAACGTTTGAGCCTTCTAGTTCTCATGTGTAACTGAATAAGTACATTTTAAATTTTTGAGACTAACTTGATACAGTAAAAAGGAAAAACAAAACATTAGGGATGGACTGGGACTAAGTGAAAAGAAATGGACTAAAAATGCCATTCTCCTACCCTTAGTGAAGCAAAATTATGCTCAAAGTGAAAAATTAATACCAAAATCAAGTATAGCTAATTTTCCATCTGGTGTCCGAATAAGGTTTCCGGGATGTGGATCGGCATGGAAGAATCCTGTGTCGAGCAACTGTAGCATCCAAAACCCAAAATATATCAGATAGCGGGTATAATAGAAGTTTGCCATTAGCAACAGAAGTAGACTCCAACATCAAGCTAAAAATATATGATGCTTAACTTGTGAATTATGCTTGATTACAAAACTGGAATGTTACAGCAGAAATTGGCACGAGCAAGGCACGACAATACAACAAATTGCCTTAGAGGCTCCCGCACTTTACACATGTGTTGGAAACACACGGATGTTATTTTCGAATGACCTATAATGAAAATCGTGTCAAATTGTGTCAATCGACTACTACTTCACCATATAAGAAGCACATCCACTTTAGTGAGTGATTTTGCTTTATTCCATCATATATCAAAGTCAAAGAAGAGTGTGTCCTTGACTCCACTGATAATGGAAATGAGCAAGGCACTATAATAAGGAAATTAATTAGACACCCTTATATAAGATTGTGCAGGTGTGCTATACCCAGTGATCATGCAAAAGCTTGATAATATCACAATGTAAACACACTAATCACTCAATCCTACTGTTAAGAAAAGCAGTGTTCCCACATCCTTTTCTTTTTTTCTTTTTTTTTTGGGGCAGTAATTACAGTGCACCTACATCTAACGAAGTAGCTGCACAATAAGGTCAGAAGGCACAAATAGAGCTGGCACAGAGGTATGTCTGGGCCCTTTATCTCCACTAAAACACATGTTGAGAGCAAGGGAATCTGAAACTTAAAGTTCTATTCACTTCAGCTTGCCTGTGTATGAGCAAGTTGATGTTCGAGTTCCAATTGTTGCTCTAAGGTCTAGCACAAGCTCATACATGTTTGTGTCTATTGTAAATAACATAAAAAAGATTCATATTGTTTTAAGTAAGCTCTTAAGCTATTATATGTGAGCACTAATGAGATCATACACGCATGCAACCTTGAACAAGCCTGAGCTTGAGATTACAATATGTTGGAGCTCAAATTTCAAGATCAATAAATTAAGCTCAGAAAGGAAAAGGAAAAAAAAAAAGACTGCGTAGCACCAGAATTGAATTCAATTTCAAGTCTACTACGTAGCATACTTGAAACTTCAATACCCTGAGAAACTCTATCAGATAAGGGAATACATTTGTACACCCCTACAACCAGGATTTAGTGACTGCCTTATTTACTTTCTAACCAAAAAAAAAATATACTTTCTAACAACTAATTTCCCCAAAAAGAACAAAAAGAAAAAAGTTATCTTTCAAACTCGCTCAAATATTTGCTGCTAGTAACTTGAGATGTTCATAAAGCCCAAGTTGGTTAATGTGCCCAGAAATTCTCAAGAAAAATCCAAAGAGCAAACTTGTTCAACTGTGGTTTTAAGTTTGGGATGGGTAACGGCCTTTACAGGTCAAAATCTGCTCAAGGTTCATTACCAGGGTTGTACTTGATTGGAAAGGAAGGAATAAGTTTAAAGAATTTCACCATGCAAAATGTCTCCAACATACAATAATTAAAATAGATTGCGCTTCAATAGTTAGTGTAATTAAGTAAATCCCTTCCAATTACAAATTACAATGGTAAAACAGATTCACAGTTTATTGCCTAACAATTATCCCCGACAAAAAAAAACTTTACCTGCTTAAGGTAACATATCACTCCAACATTTACCAGCTCCCCAACGTCACTTGCTGTGCTTTGTGACAGTTTTTCTCCTTCAACCCATGAAGTCGTCAGAACTTTCCTTGATGTATATTGACTGTATGTTTTCGGCACAACCACCTGAAAATTAGTTATTATACTTGAGGCAACATCACCAAGAGAGTGTTTCAAGAGCTAAATGACATAATTCTTTATTACACTTCATTCAAATCCTGTACTATCCGCCTGAAAGAATTCTACAAATTATCCCATTAGGTAAAGCACATGAACATTTAAGCAACCTGAGGAAGATCCTTCTTCATCATTGCAGCAAACCGCATTCCATTTTCTCCCTCATTAATGTAATCAAGTTCTTCAAAGAAACGAGCAGCCCATTCATCAACAAGTCCAACCACATCAATGGAAATCTAAGAAACATCGAAAGCAGATTTAATTAACTTGTAGACATTCTGATCATTGCTTGTAAAAAAGCAAGATGAAGAACTAAGAGCAGGAAACTCTAGAAAGGCCAAAGAGAAAAAGTTTACCTGCGGAAACTTTCGAAGGACAAGGCCCAACTTTCTTATGATGTATAAGTCAATGGTTACAGTCTCAAGTACAAAAGGCCTTTGCACTTTCACAGCTACCAAATCACCATTTTCTTTCAATCGGCCCTTATACACTTGTCCTAGTGATGCTGCAATTCATTTTGAAGACACATAAAAATTAGATAACAAACCATAACTTGCAGAACCAAAATGGGACTGTCAAGGGGAAAAACAATGTTGGCTCTTAATTTTACCTGCTGCAATTGGTGAAGAAGAAAGCTCAGAATATACATTACACCAAGGCTGCCCAAGCTCCTCCTCTATCAATGCCATAGCGACATCATCTGGAAATGATGGAACCTGCACTGACATAAGAAAGAAAGAAAAACTTAAAAATCATTATATCATCTTATCCATACTTAAACTGCTCAAATACAACATAAATAATAATCAAAATAGAGCCAAAAAAAACACGCAAGAGAAAAACAACAGAAACTTCAAGGACAATGAAAGCACCATCAAGATAGAGCCCATAACTCTGTTATATAATTGGAGGTATATGGAGTACAAACTGTACTGTTTAGTACATTTTCCTAAGTGCATATGCTTGACTAATGTACTGGGTATCTTGTTAAAACATGTTCAAAGAAAACTGCAAGTAACATTTATGGTCCTTCTGGTTCATGCTAAAAGGCAGAACTTTGACTAACCTTTGACCTAGATAACAGTTTCACATATGCCATATGATTGCCATGACAAAGCATCTAATACGTTAGGCATGCAACACATGCTATAACCAAGTACAACGAATAGAAAATTTCTTAATGCTTCACGACCACATGATATGCATCAGATTTTGCAGTAGACATCCTACCAAATCTGCATGATGGAACAAAGATCCCAAGTAGCAGGAAAACAGGTTTTCAATATATTTTTTTTTTGGTAAATAACAGGTTTTCAATACAACTGGTCACGTCCAATGCAAATTGAGATAATTAACAATTACTGGGCAACTGGCAAAAGCTATTCATTTGCAAAAGAAATTGGAAAAAAAAAAAGGAATGAAAATAAAAATGAAATAACACTAGCACTTAATTTTTATTTTTATTTTTTTCTAGGAAAGTAAACAACTAAAATAGAACAAGAAAAGACAAGAGTGAAAAATAAAAGACCTTATCACAGAGCTTTTGAAGTTCAACCATGGCAGCTGGTGATAATATATCTGGTCGAATACTTAACGCCTGCCCAAGCTTTATGTATGCTGGACCCAGTGAGGTTACTATCTCGCGTATCTCAATTGCTCGAGCAATTTCATTCTATCATAATCAGAATATACAAAAGGACAAAGATAACCATTCATGAATGCAATTCCATCTGAACATAAACGAAATCAAGAAGTTTTATGTGACTAGTTCCAGAATATCAACACAATTTGAAGGACTCATGAGGTCAAGTTGTTAATGACAAATCATGCAGTCAACGGCATTCCAAATTTCCCATAATGAGTTCACTTCGTCATAAGCTCACTCAACTACAAGTGTCATTGAATAAATGGATTCAACATACAAAAGTTCAAATTTCCATACTATATAAGCATTCAATTCGCATTGTTATGAACCCCTTTTCCCGACCTAAAGTCAACTATTCAAGGTGAAGAACAAAATGCCCTGCGCTTCACACTATGAATGTTGGAGAAGAAAAAGAAAATAAAATCCAATACATATATGTGGGCATTCACATTATTTAGCAATATGTAAAAAGCATCACGTGCATATACTTCCACAGCAATACGTGTCTATTTTGAATGTTATTACATTTCTGCATTTTCCATCTTTCATCATGACGATGAACGCAAACATTTGATTTTTCATTTTTGGCTCGATAATATAAAATATGCAATATGAAACTTGTGTTAATCCTCATCCGCACTCTTTAAAATGAGGTGATCAGATTTTAAAATTAGTCATTAACTTGTGGAGAAACTAAATTTTCCACATGGTGGAAAGTGTAAAGGTACAATGTGAACTAAAAATTTATTACGGATCATGTAAAGTAGGAAAATTAAAAAAATAAAATATATATAACACACAAGCAAGCGTACATATGCATATAATACACACACACACATATACACATGTATATATGTGTGTGTGTAGAAGAAAACAGTCGTTTTCCACTAAATCTTCCTCCTCAATACATGAAATACCACAAAAGCAAACAAACCATAAAAGAATTTTACCTCCTTAACTTTGCCATTAATTAAATCCCAAGCTAGACGAGAAAGAAAGCCTCCAGTCACAGATGACAACTGGACAATGCGAGTTGCAACGGCACGTGGTCTTTTTCCCCAGTATGCAGCAATACTACTTGGATCATAAACTAATGGAAGAAACTCACTGCTTTCATCAACCTGAAGGGAAGGGCTGAGAGCATAAAATTAACAAAATAAAAATAAAATTCAATTTTCAAAAGGGTTAAATAAAGAAGTATGATGTTATTGGACATATGTTACCATCCAAACACCCAATGTTCATAAGAAATCTATATTTATTAGAGACACCTGATCCAAACAGAATTGCCATAAAAAAAAAACTAGCAGAATGAAGAACTCAGAAGCAGCATATTCTGATTCTTGCTCCTAAACAAACATTGTCCATACCATTGGTTGATCTTAGGAAAGAAAGGTAGAAATTTAAAACTAGAGGAAGAGAAAGACTCAATTGAAATACATTATGATCTCAACAATAATAGATACAACAACAATGCTCAAACACTCTGCATACTAGGCAGATCATGTTCCATACACTAATCAATATACATATATGATGCTGAAACATGCACTTCCTTTTTTCCTTTTCTTCTTGCTTGAGAGTTTCCTAAGACATCTATTACAGCCATCCTTGACCCTGTTTAAATTGTATAGCCATTTCACTCTTACAAACCCTTACACGTGCACTTCAAAGCAGTCTTTCTCTGTAGCCAACCATCTAAACCATGTTGCCCTTATTTATGCTTATTGGAAAGTTTCTTTCTCCTACATTACGTCAGAATTTAGACATTGTCATTGCAAAAATGTTTTCAATATCAGAACATAATGTTGAAAGGTGTCTAAATTCTGAGGTTGCAGTAACATCAAAGGTGCAGAAACTGCAAATAAGTAGACTTCCATAAACTACAGTAACAGAATCAATGATAACATAGTTAAGGCAGCAACATTAAGCGTATCTCAAAACATACATATCCTCACAAGTCCAAGCAACATCATTTTCCTGTCATTCTACCCCAAACCGTTAAATGATTCACCTGCTTCAGAAGGGGTTCAATTCATTGCAGGGGAAACTGGTTCTGATCCTCTTTGTATTATATGGAGTAAAAATTTCAAAAGAAATCCTATATGTTACTTTAATATTTTAAAAAACTAGAAAAATTCCAAACAGGGATATATGGTGCTGTATATCAGAAGAAACCAAATCAATTTGTAGTCATTAAGGACCTCAAACTTGTCCAAGATGCCAAACAAATTATTGTTCTTCTGAAACAAGTATAGAAACCAGAAACTAGGTGAGTTTTTCACCGATTTTAAGGTGATCAATAAATACATCCACTGATAGACCACAGACCTCAACAAGTCTAAGCTTGACGCTGTCATCTGCGAACACTGCATCCTTCAAATTCTGACCTCTAAGCCCTTTCATGAGTGCTGCTAGCTGTTCATTTTCTTCCATCTGAGCCCTCACTCTTTTGATGTCATCCGAAACATCGCTCATTCTCTGTGATAAATAAAAATCAGATCGCACAGACAACCGACATCCCATAAGACATCAACTCAAACCATACACTCACATAGAGCAAGAAAAAGAAGACAACTGCAACTTGTCCCTAACAAATTCCAGCTAGTAAATCCCTTTCAGGGCAGGCACACTAGCTAGTGTGACACTGTTCACACACACACACGAAGCAATAAAAAGGTAAAATAGCAAAACATCCACTCCATTTGCTTCTTTCTGAAGAAAGAAACTGCTCAATAGAAATAGAAATTGGGGAGAAAAGAGAACGTGTACATGTCCAGAAAAAAGAAACTATGTTCCATCAATCAGACATATTAACTCTTTTTTTTTTTTGTAAATTGACATATTAACTCAATTAATACTTTTCTGCAAGAAAGGAAAAAACTCTAAGATCCATGAAAGTTATAGTAGAAAACGAAGTGTGAAGCGGTCTGGTATATTTCAATCAGCTTAAAACACGAACAGAAAAGGAGCTAAAATCTAGAAGAATTACGCTTTCTTAATTAAAAAGTGGCGGGAGAATAATATTATCGGTTAGTCAACTCACAGTGGAAACACCGTTGACTCTCCTGGTCGACGAATTTATAGTGGCGGATCCATTTCCATTGACAAGTTTCGGCGGCGAAGACGAAGCGGATGACTTCACAGGCTTATCAGCACTGTCAGCTTGTCTCGGCTCCGTCGCAACGGCTCGGATGACACCATGTCGCTTCCGACTCCTCAAAATCGACCGGAGCTGCGCTGGCCTGTTCCATGAAGAAGAAGAATACATCGGCCGGCGTGCCGTCGGTCCGACTGAATCGATTCCGCAGTAGACCAGCTGAACAGTTGCAGCTGCGTCCATTTGGAATTTCAGGGGAAATGAGAAATTGATCAAAGTGAAGAATGGAATTGAAGGAATTATATGGTTGATTTGGGAACTTTGTGGAGGAGAAAGGAAGGGAGATGGTTGGACAGTAAAGTGAGGATTTGGGGCTAGAGTGTTGAAAGGACACGTGGAGCAAAGAGAACGGTTTATGTATTTCAGCTTTTGGGGTCGGTGGGTTGTGGGACGAAAAGTCCCACGTCGAGGAAAATGTTTGGTCAGTCGAATGGCGTCTGCCTGTCTCTTCCAACTTCTTATTTGCAGCGGCGGACTCCGAAGCATGTATGAAATGTACAAATCAGGAGTTCAACGGTTTTTTAGATTGATTGAGATCTTACGCAGTGACTCATACAAGGTGTCCCTCTGCAAATCAGGCCTTCGGTTTGGCAGCAGAAAAACATACTGCGAGTGTCCCTGAAATCGAACTCTTCACTTCTTGGAGCAAATCCGTTGACTATCAACTGGACTATGCCATGGAGTCCTTCCAACTTCTTATTTATGTGTATGTGTATATATATTTAGAGATATTTATGGAACTTGGAGAGCAAGTAAGGTGTAAATGATCTGGATTTGTTTAGTTGATTCTATATTTGTCATCTGTTTGAGCCAATGTTATTATTATGGGCAAACACCGGAAAATGTCAACTGAATTAGACTTCTTATCCTCGATGGTCTATAAAATATTAATCATTGCTGATACTTGTCATATTTGTATATCATAACACCATCTTTCTTATTTCTTAATATGAGATTTTTGGGTCTGTACCTAAAGATAAACTAATGACACAATAAAATAATGTCATATAAGAATGTGTATAGTATTCATTTCCAATGGAGTTAATGACACATTCTTCCTTGATTTTGGAATATGATGGAATAAAGCAAAATGACTCACTAAATTGGTTGCGCTTCTTATATTGTGAAGTAGCAGTTGATGACAGACACAATTTTCATTATGAGTCATGGGAAACGAACTCTGTCTGTTTCTAACACATGCGTATATTTACGTACATCTGATCCTCCATACCTCGCTATATGCGAGAGACTCTAAGGCAATGAAGTAATATTGTTGTTGTTATTGTATATAACACTTTATATGTCAATAAAAATAAATATAATTAGTCATTACAATTGACCTACATAAATGTAATTATTCACTGCAAAGAACCTACAAATACGTGCATATATTTTACAATGGTACGATAACTCAAAAAAATATTGACAAGAAAATAAGGAATGGTAAACAGTAATAAAAGATAGTATATGGTTAGAAAAAGAAAAATAATGAACATAACATAAGATAGTAATTATTTTCATAAAGCATAGATATAGAATTATTTGTTGATAGAATGAATATAGTTAATTACATGGAAAAATCTTACTTAAAACATATACCCACCAAATTAATTAAGAAGTGGCCGCCGCCGGCAAACTTCTCGATAAATCACCATCCCTCCACCAGGGATGCTATCTCTTCCAAAGACTCGATGTATACCCTAATCGACTGTTTTTACTGTCTAATCAGAGTTTATGGTAGCCAATTGAAGGTGAATTGTGGACTAGTGAAGGTTAGATGATGTTCCTGAACTGTTGAGAATATTTGGCGTATTAAAAATAAATCAAAAAGGTAAAAACAAAAAAAAATGTGTCTGGAACTCCAAGAAATGAATTTTCTTGTAGCTGATAAGCATTTTGAGTTGGACCAGGTTTTTCTGAAACAAAAGAGTTTTCACTATACAACTCCATAGAACTACGTAGATGGTGTAAATCAGGAACACAATAACTTCTTATATTAGTAAGATGTTACCAGATAATCTACACAAGAAGTCTATTGCAAACCATTTATGTGACCCATCATCCAACTGGGCCGAATTCAGTCCTTTTGGCCTTCAGAACTAGGTATCAATATTATTATCACACTACACGTATCTTAGTTCGAAATATCACCTTTCTGAATCAGGTTTGCATGAGACATTTTTGGTCCTTGGATGATCGCCACTAACAATCGTCGGCGACGGGTGCAACATGACAGGGGACAGGCGGAGTATGCGGCTTTTGACAGAAATTCAGATATGGCCGATAGGGGAAAGGTCCAGATGAGAAACAAACAGGGGGAGGGGTCCAGGTTTAATATCCTGGCCGCTGATGATGAGGTAGGAGAGGAATTGAATTTTAATGTTGATGAGGATGAGTTGTTACAGCAGAATATTTTGGGGATTCACGATAAGGGGCCTGCGGTGACCTTTACTGCACAAACGAGGGGAGTGTCAAAGGGTGGTGATATCCGAAAGAAGAGAGGGCACATCGTGAAGGAGCCTACTATGGCAAGAGTACAAATGAATCGACCGTCTATGGACATATAAGATGCGGACATGGACAGCGGGGGGATGCACATGGGGAAGTTTGGTGGACGTGGCCTGGGTCCGTCATATCGGGGGCGTGGGAGCAACAGTCGTGGAAGAGGGGGATTTATTAATTCCAGACATTTACAAGACATTACCAATAACACTCGTGGTGGTGCTTTCAATATTTTGCGAGGCATGGGGCAAACGGATGAGTGGCCCCCTTTGATTGCCAGCCGTTTGTCTAGCAACGGTACGAAGATGCGTGAGAATTACAAACATCAACCTCCTGATGGTGCACAACAGAGTGGCGAGGTGAATGATCTTGTGGAGGATCCGAAACCTGTGCTACCAGGTGGGATGGTGAGTGCGGAGGACAGGGACGCTGTTGTGGGGATGGACCTACTGGCCGATGATGAGGCCAGGTTAATCTCTTAAATATTATCATGAAGGTGGTCGCTTGGAATTGTAGGGGAGCTGCGTCGTCATCTTTCCAGATAGCTCTTAGTGACATCGTCTATGCTCGCAAACCGAATATTTTATTCTTACTTGAGACCCGTATGTAGAGTGAGGGTGCCAACTGGATTTTGGACAAGTTCGACTTTACAAATGTGGTCGCTGTGGAAGCTAGGGGCTTCGCGGGGGGACTATGGTGCTTTTGGGATATGGAGAATATCTCGTTGAAAGTCCTGAATTGTACTGCACAGATGATTAATGTTGAAGTTTTGAGGAAGAATGAGGTTAGTTGGTTGCTGTCGCTGGTTTATGCATCACCGGTGGTGTCGATGCGTGATACATTCTGTGAGTTTGTGGAGTGCATGAGCCGTTTTATTAATGTCACATGGTGTATGATCGGGGATCTGAATCATGTTACATGCCAATATGACAAACTTGGAGGAAGGCACGTTACGAGATACGCAGTTGAAAGGATGAGACACATGATTGAGGTTTGCGGTTTTCAGGGTGTGGCGTTCTCGGGTCCTAGGTACACGTGGACGAACAGTCAGTTGGGCCGCTTTAATATAAAACAAAGACTTGACCAGTGTTGGTGTAATCCGGCATGGGATGATCTATTTCCGAACGCGTATGTCAAACACCTAACCCGTGTTCATTCGGACCACCATCCTATTATGCTTTCGACGAGGTCGGAAGTCGCCGCATCTCATGGCTTTCGTTTTCAGAACGGTTGGATGGAGCACAACGGCTTTGCGGATTTCATGCAAAGTGTGTGGACCTACTACCCCAACAATCTTATACGTATTGTGGAAGGGTTCAAATCCAAGCTCTTGGTATGGAAAAAAGAGGTGTACGGGAATCTATCGCATAAGAAGAAAAGATGCTTGGCGAGATTAGACGGCATTCAGCGTGAATTATCCGGTCGTCCTTCTAAATATCTCTCCAATCTGGAATCACAGCTTTATGGTGAGTATACTGAGCTCGTGCGGCTAGAGACAGAATATTGGAGACAAAAGTCACATCTAAACTCGATCACACTGGGGGAGAGAAATTCACGGTTCTTTCATAAGTCGCTCATTCGGAAGGGACGCCGTAAGGATATTAATTGTCTCAAATTTGGCGACGATGTTTGGGTGGAGGATATGTCCGAATTGCGCCAGAAGGTTCAGGATTTCTACGTGAAGTTGTATGCGGATGGGCCATCGGGATGTCTCTGGGATTCCAGGTTTGAGTTCCTCGCTCTTTCGCATAATGACAGTCGGTTTTTAAACTGCTCGGTGTCGGTGACGGAGATCGAAGATGCGGTGTTCCAGATGGGATCACACAAAGCTCCTGGGCCGGATGGCCTTACCCCAGGTTTTTTCCAACGAAATTGGCACGTGGTAAGGGAGTCCGTTATCAATTTTGTCTTGACTGCTTTTACCACACGTCGCTTCCCGGTTGAGATGAATGAATCTCTCATTACACTTATTCCTAAGGTTAAGCATCCTGAGGATATCACGCAATTTCGACCTATTGCTCTGACGAATGTTATTACGAAAATTATCTCCAAGATCATTGCTAATAGGCTGATTGGTCTGGTGGGAAAGTTGGTGTCCAGCAGTCAATGTGCTTTCACTCCGGGTAGACAGGCAGCTGAGAATATTGTTATCACGAATGAGATCATTCATACGATGAAGAAGAAAAAAGGGAGAAAGGGGCTTATGGCGGTTAAGATTGATTTGGAGAAAGCATATGATCGGGTGAGTTGGCCTTTTTTACATTGGGTACTGGAATCCGCATGATTCTGCCCGAATTTGGTGGAATTAATTATGTTTAATGTTACCACGGCGTCTCTGTCCATTATTTGAAATGGTAGTTGTATCCAGTCATTTAGGCCATCGTGAGGAATTCGGTAAGGTGATCCGTTGGCACCTTATCTGTTCTTATTGTGTATGGATGTCCTCAGCCAGAACATCAAGTCGGCAGTTGAACAGAAGCGTTGGTCGCCAGTGACAGTGTCTCGTGGAGGTCCGGTCATCTCCCATATATTTTTTGCGGACGACCTAATTTTGTTTGGTGCGGCTACAACTGAACAAGCGTTGGTTATGGAGGGCATTCTAAATGACTTTTGCGCGGTATCTGGGCAAAGGATTAGCTACGCGAAATCACAGTTTCATACTTCGAGCAATACACGACATGAGATTGTTGAGGAGCTCGCTGGTCGGTTGAACATGACGCATACTAAGGTTTTGGGGAAGTATCTTGGCATGCCGGTAATGCATGGCAGGGTGACCATTGGTACGTTTGACTTCTTGATCGATAATTTGCGGGGGAGGCTTAGTGCTTGGAGTTCGAAAGTCTTGTTTCAGGCGGGCAGAGCGTTATTGATCAAGTCGGTACTGACCGCACTTCCGTCGTATGTGATGCAAACAACTCGTATCCCTTCATTGGTAATTATGGCTATGGAGAAAATTATACGTGCATTCTTTTGGGCAGAAATGGATGGTAGCCGGAAGCTACACTACATGCCGTGGGATGGGGTTTGTCAACCAAAGGAGGCCGGGGGTTTGGATATACGTCGACTGGCCCGGATGAACATCGCATTCCTTGTTAAGCTGGGATGAGCCATGTTGACGGAACCGGATAAGTTGTGGGTGCGCGTCCTGTGGGCTAAGTACGGTTCGCCACTTGGTGATTATCCCGACAAGACGTATCCTTTATTTGGCGGGGCATACGGAGTTGCAAATCAATTCTATTGAAAGGGATGGGCGGCACGGTTGACAACAAGGTCCCGGCCGACACTGACATGCTACCTACTATGCGTTGGAAGCCCGAGGATTTGGGTAAATTCTCGCTGGCTAGTGCATATAAAATTCAGACATCAGACACAGAGGCTATGGAGAGTCAGGCATGGCATCAGATATGGAGATTAAAAGGCCCAAGCCGGGATAATTTATTCTTATGGCATCTTCGACATGATACACTTCCGACGACGTCCTTTTTGTACAGGCGGCATATTAGTGCGACCCCTACTTGTGGCGTTTGTGGGGGGGGGGGGGAATGGAAGTGATGCATTACATGATCTTCGTGACTGTCGGTGGATGGCGAAGGTATGGAGGATGGTGGTGTCACATTCGTGTTGGCCGGATTTTTGCAGGTCTCAGTCTAGCGGAATGTGGGTGGATCGGAATTTGTCTTGTAATATGGGTGTTGGAGTGACGGTCCTTGGATGACAGTACTTATTCCGCGAGGTGGCCTTTGGTGGATGGTTCTGGCGGAACAAATTTGTTCATAATACGGTGGATAGGTTAATACCTCCGGCTATTTTTGTGAAGGATGCCCTTTCTAGACTTAGGCTCCTTATTTTGGCGCACGAGATGGATCTGGTGCTTTTTTTCTGTACATCCCAATAGGTAGTCTGATTTGGCCTGTTGAGGCTTATGTAAAGTTACTGTGTTTATCTTTTATAAAATCGATCCCTTTTGTGGAAAAAAAAGATCATACTCCAATAAGAAGGCACTCACTGCTTAGTCCAAAGATCTTTTGGAATATATAAATCATGAAGTTTAGCAACCTCATATATGGAAAGTCGTTACTTCATACTTACAAGGTGTCAACCTTAAGCCCGTTTTGGCATAAAGAGATGCGTCAAGATTCTAATACACACACTACAGCTGTCAAAAATCGAACCAACAACATCTTATAATATAATGTACTATCCAAATAATGACTAAGTTATGTCACGGAGCTTCCCTCTCTTTTCTCTGTGTTACTTATATGTAGTTAACTTGTATCTTTTGCTGTGTGTATCCCAGTTCTTTACATATTAGGGGATCAAGTTAGGGAAATATTACATGTAAGATAGCTAATGAACAGGCTTGGAGAGGTTTTCCTTAATTTGGCCTTACCAGAAGATGGCTTGTCAATTGTAACTATAACAAATTTCGGTTGAAATGAACCATTTTCATTGAGTTATACCCCCCTTTTTTCTGGAAGTTCACTAGTGAAAAATGTAGCAAATGGTATAATAATATCATGCATTAACATTCCAAGTGATTTATACTTTTATCTTAACTTTGTCAAGATGGTATTGTATCAATAAGAGTCTTGCTAAGTCATGAAAAGTCTATCCATGTAAGTACGGCTATGAAATTCAATAAAATATTATCTTCTAAAAAGATGTGATCTAAGCAAAAAGTAGAATGTAGGACCAAGAAAATTTTTGAAGTGTACTTATAGTGTCGTGTCTATAAGTGTCTTTATAGTACATATGACTTCACGGTCTTAATTACACCAGCGTTTTCCTAAAAAAGTGTCTTTATAGTTTATATGACTTCACGGTTTGAATTACACCGGCATTTCCCTAAAAAAGTAACAGTGAAAATAAGAATTGCAACATGGTTATCATAAATATACAAAATATAAGGGTCGTTACGATGTGTGATCATCATATCAATGTCTTGTGAAGTAAGCAATCTTGTCACACAAGAAGACTCTTAACCCTTTTTTAGTGTAAAAAGTCAAATCTTTGGTTCCAGATCTTATCCAGCTCCATAAAACTATACAGAGGAGACATTCACCTGTCTTTTAAGTGAAAAAACATGGGCCTAAATCCACACAAGATGTTGGTAAAAGACTAAAAGAATGACACATATCACTCACACTGCAGTTATTCGAATTCAAACTTGCATCATTTAGATTACAATATGCTACTTGAATATTATAAAATTTTTGAATAGTACTCCCTACATTCGAGAAATATAAGTTCATAGCACATTGAAAATTCAAAGTGACTTAAATTATATTATATAAATACACTTTGTTGAAAAGTCAAATTGAACTTGTATTTTATAATAAGGGTAGTAATATACTACTATTCTCATAAAATGGAAAATATTTTTGAAACAAAACCAGGCGGAAACTAGAATAATAATTTTGGAACGAAATGAGTATTTCTTAATTCTCATTTGGTAATTATAACTATTTTTATTTTATCAAGCTTTCTCTCTAGGATATTGCCAATGTTATTTATCAACAACGCAACTTATGCTACAATAGCTACCAGGAATGTAACTTATGTTAAATTTAACCAAAATATTTATTTTCTCCACTCAAAATAATAGTGTTATTTCTTTATTTATAAACCCGATTTTATAAAAAAAACAAAAAAAAAAACATTTCGAACTAGATTGACCCTATCAACTGCTCTAAATTGGATTGCATCACACAGTGTGTGCGTATATGGAAAGGACCAAGTCTAATGAAGAAGTTAACAATATCTAGACAACAAAAATTACCCTCATAGTCACATTAAAAGTCTATTTGATATTTGAGTTGGGATTTAATCTAAGTGGTTAAGAGTTCGAATTCAAAGACACATACGATATGTGTGCTCCACTGCTGCTAGACCGAATGCCTAGTTTGTGAGGCACCTTGTGTAGATCACTGCGTAGGTCCTCACCAAACATAAAAGACTCTGGACTCCTGATTCACATCTTTCATCATGTTACCAACCATAAAAGTCTCTGGACTCCTGATTTACATCTTTCATCATGTTATTTGGAGTCGGGACGGTGGGGCTCATTCCCCCCCCCCCAAAAAAAAATTACCCTCATAGAAAAGAAACTAGTCAAACCCAAAAAGGTAAAAAGCTCTTATAAAAGAAAAAAAAAACGTGTATAGATCGCATACGTGGCAAACAAACAATTATACCATACAACCGAAAGACCAAGCCATAATGAACCTTCCGGTACTCTCTGTCTAGATACATTCATCTCCCACACTTTTCCTTTCCACATTCCTTGCTGCCCTCTTCTCTACGTCAAACCCTCCCCCGCCCCCTCATTTTCCATTGTAATTAAATCCCTTTTTTTTTGCATTTTGTTTCTCACACAAACACTTACCAAAAAGACTAGCAATAAAGATTCCATCTTGGTGTTGTTTTACATAGAAGTATATTGAGGAAAAAAGAAATGAAGAAAAGCATAGCAAGAAAAGTGGAAAAGAAGCAAGATGAAGCTTTTCATGTTGTTCATAAGCTTCCTCCTGGTGATAGTCCATATGTTAGAGCCAAGTTTTTTCAGGTATATGCTTTAACAGCATCCTTCTTTGTATGATCGTGATCGTTATTATTATTTTTATGATACTTCTTTTGTATTATGTGTTCTGATTTTCTTGTACACATTTTCTTCTTTCTGTTTTTCATTTCGGTTCTGTTTCTGATCTCTCAGTAAACAGTTTTTTTATAATGCTTTGTAGTGAGATTCTATGCTTGTAATGATATTTAACTTTTATATGTTACCTCTCTTGAATTTAGACTTTGGTTTGAGTATATGATATGCTTGGAACTTTCTTTAGTTGTATGATCAGAGAGCTTCACACCCCCTTCCTCTTCCCTCCTTTCATTTCCATGTGGTTTTTGTTTCTGGTATTTTGTAGGCTGCAGCTAAAGATTTTGAAGGCATTTTCCCTTTTTTTTTTTGACTTGATCAACCTATTTGTCAAATAACATGTAGTTCAGTTTCCACCTGTTTATGAGGAGTACAATTTTACCTGGTAGTAGGCCATTGCACTCTTCTTGGATTGAGCAATATCGGTTCCCTAGCAGGCCCTGTCTCTAATCTTAAAAAGGAAGGGAAGGAAGAATACATCACTGGTACGAGTCTTAGGGGCGTTTAATAAACCTTAAATAGGAAGGCCTGGTCCTGAATCTAAATGCTGAAATAGTTATTTTCTGAAGTTTTGTACATGTGGTAAACATTGTCTAAATTCACTCAAGATGTTTGGGATGCTCGTATCGAACTATTCTTCAGTGTATATTTGACAGAGATTAGTTGGTGTGATATTGCTTTGCAAGATAAGTATCCTTCACTTAGGAATTTCTTCGGCTTTTTAGGATCTAATGTGATTGAAATTTCAGTTACAAAAGTTCTTGTTCAATTTTCACTCTCAAACGCTAGAATGTTAGTAGGCTTGTGAAATACCCACTTAGTGTTGCATAATGTTTTTTTTTTTCATGTGACTTTGTCTTTGTGAACCTTGGGGCCAAAGTGTTAGGTTCTTTTGTATGTAAGCTTCCTGGAATTGGGTGATTGCAACCTTTTCGAAATAGGAGTATTACCCTTTGGGTTGTTGGCTGGTTGTACCACTTTGTCATGAATCCCTAGCAGTTTATACATGTTCAGTTTACCAATGCGACACGTATTCGTCTGTTCCTTCATTTGTCAAAATATTTGTCCATTGATTTCTGTAAAGACTAAACTTAGGAGAGAAGGCTTGACATGGTATATGATATACTGCAGTTTGCACAATATCCCTGACATTGTTTTCATGATGGAATCTGTTTCTTGATTTCGGTTATGGATTTGCTAAGTAAATTCACTTCTTTGTTGGTATTGGATTATGAGGTAATCACTTCCTTGTTACCATGTACTACTCTATGCTAAAATATAGTTTTCATGGCACACAAATATGTATAGCACCTTATTAAATGTTCTTTTGATAGCCTATCTGATTTTCACAGTTACTTGATTTTCTGGATTCAAGTTCCGGCGTAAAATGTGTGTATGTGGTAGAAGGCAATTTAGAAATTTTGTTCGTGCCTTTCTAATACTCATTTTATTGGTTGTTTGACTACCAGCTAGTTGAAAAGGATCCAGAAGCAGCAATAATCTTGTTTTGGGAGGCCATAAATACCGGTGATCGAGTAGACAGTGCTCTCAAAGATATGGCAGTGGTCATGAAACAACAGGAAAGACCTGAAGAAGCTATTGAGGCTATCAAGTCATTCAGGGATCGGTGTTCAAAGCAAGCACAAGAATCGTTGGACAATGTCCTCGTCGATTTATACAAGGTATGACAATTGAAAATATGAATGACATATTTTAAGTGCTATGGCTGTTATATTGTCTGGAGTGTGCCTGCCACCTATACTTGTAGCCCTTAGAGCTTTAAAAGTGGGAAATGAATAGAGTTGATATGCTTTTTCACGAACTCGAATCCCTGAGATTGGGGAAGAACAGAGTTGATACGCTTGAAGATGATTGATCGTGTATGTAACGACAGCCTGTTTTAATTATGATGTCATTTGCCTTGCACAGAAATGTGGTAGATTAGATGAGCAAATTGAACTGCTCAAGCAGAAGCTTCGTTTGATCAATCAAGGAGAAGCATTCAATGGAAAATCTACCAAAACAGCCCGCTCCCATGGAAGGAAGTTTCAAGTTACCATCAAACAGGAGACTTCCAGGATACTGGTACTTCACTCTATAGCCTACACTTTTACATTCTAAATATAAATATATAGACAACTCGAAAGTAATTCATCCATATATGCACAATCATACTTCCATCTTATCAAGATCATGTCTTTATTCTAATTTGATATGTTTTCTTGCTGTTTATGGTGAATTTCCTAACTAGACAAAGCTGAAATTGTAACGTGGCGTGAACATAGTTATCAAGTTCTTTAATCAGTTTGACAAATGGGCTCTCTGTGATGATAATGCAGGGGAATCTAGGATGGGCATACATGCAGCAAAATAATTACCCGGCCGCAGAGGCTGTTTATCGTAAAGCTCAAGAGATAGATCCTGATGCCAACAAGGCCTGCAACCTGTGCCTATGTCTAGTAAAACAGGCACGGTACACAGAAGCGCAACCAGTTCTTGAAGATGTATTGGGTGGTAAGATATCCGGTTCAGATGATCCAAAGTCGAGAAATCGCGCTTTGGAACTGCTGAAGGAGTTGGAGAAGACTCTTCAATGGGAACTCCTCAGTTCACCAGCTGCTGATCACAGCTCAGACAATGCCTTCATGGAAGGTCTTGACCTATTGATGAACCAGTGGACGCCGTTACGGTCAAGACGGCTTCCCATTTTTGAAGAGATTTCACCATGCAGAGATCAATTGGCTTGTTGATCTTTGCATGTGATTTTTGATGATTTCTATTTGTTTTTATGTGGGCATGGTGTGGTATGTATAGTGGAAGATATAGAGATTCTGAAGTTTGAGGTACTCTGATGTAACCTGAGGATTTGATTCCAGTTTTGATTAAAAACAAAAAAAAAATATTTGCAAGTGTTCAAGGAAATGAAGATTATCAAACACACTTCATTTTGTGCTTCCCAGAACAAACCGTGAAGACTCAGATGCAAAATTACACTACATCCTCAGGGTCAGTCATCACATGTATTGACAAGCTGTTCATGACCCGGCAATTGGGAACATATCGGTAGATTGGTAGATTATGAAATACACTAGTGCTAACTCATGAATTGTACTGATAATTAAAAAACGTTCTCGGTACATTAGACTTCTATATTTACATATAGTCCGAAAAAAGGTCGGATCGCTTTGTGATCTGTCGTACGTATATGACCTTGTAGTATTCATCTAATTTACACCGATATGTCACCTGAAGGTATGTTTTACTGTTGCTATGCTGATCATAATTTTGTTGGCACGGAAATATTGTTTGCAAGTTTGAGTCTTGGCTGAATACTTTCTAGATAAAACAAATTTTGAGCAAAACATGTACGTGAGTTATAGATGAAGGAAAATACTTCCTACAATCATGGAGAAGGCTTTATATATATTTACAAATGAGGAAGAGTCGGAACAAGTTTCTATTAATTGTGAGCATCACAGTGTTGTTTGCAACCACTTTATAATAGAAAATTGTCTTCTAGTAAAGTTTTAACTCAGTTTTTTAAATATATTTTACTTTGTTGGAAAAATAAATTTAACGTAAAATAATGACACTGTCTGTAAAAATAAATAAATTAGCATATATTAAAGGGGTATTTGAAATGATTAAAACAAGTATAATATTGAATATTTTATACTATTTATAGTGATAATTTGATGCATCAATTTTATTAAGTTACAAAGTTCAACAAATCCAACCATTATTATAATTTTATACTATAATTTTTCATTAATAGCGTCCAAAACAGATGCCATTAGCGATATGACCCCAAATCGAGACATCACAAGTGGGGATGCTAGTATAACTCAAAATGACATTGTAGACTTTTAGGCAGCTTAAATATCAGAGAAAGTTATTCTCATTTTAAAGTTTAAAACTATGTCGTTCCACTTAATAAAAAAAAAACATACACTAGATATTGTGTATATAGATTTGCTCACACATTTCAAGTGTGATGTGTATTTCTTTAAAACGTAATCCTTTATATTAAAAACATTGACCTATAAGTGCAATGTATGTGATGGGATCATTTTCATCTTATAAATCTTTCTCATAAGCAAAAAAAAAAAAAAAACTTTATAAAGAACACACACTTGGATGTGTAGTATAAATTGATCCAAGACTTTGAAACTTGCCTTTTAAGAACCGATCATATCCAGGTACACCAGCGA
Source organism: Eustoma russellianum (assembly GCA_036186865.1). Taxonomy (NCBI): domain Eukaryota; kingdom Viridiplantae; phylum Streptophyta; class Magnoliopsida; order Gentianales; family Gentianaceae; genus Eustoma; species Eustoma russellianum. The sequence goes on from AP025065.1 coordinate 30,060,095, forward strand.
GTTACCTATTTAAATATGCCGTACACAGATTTTTTTTAAATATATTCCAAATAATTAAGTTAATCTCATAAAATAAAACAATTTGAAAATCCTAAAACCTAAATCGTCTGCTCGGCCGTCACTTCATAACGTTCCAACCCTTAATCACACATTTAATTATCTTTTTTGAACTCTCTAGAAGATTGGAACTGTAAAAGAAAAATAATCAAAAACTCTTTTTCCTTTCCTCACTAACACGGGATAGGATCCACTCACCGCAAGGGGGTGCGGTGACGCGTGACCGCGCGACACGTGGCAGCCAAGGTGGGTGGTGAGGCTAGATGCATGTGACTCTCATCTAGCCTCACCACCCCCTCCTTGATGCCACGTGTCGCGTGGTCACAAAGAGAGTGATAAAAGTGAAGGTGAGGAGATCTCAACCCCACTAACACCCGTCTTCTACCTCCCTCCGCCTTTGCTCCCATCTTTTACAACCATCGTTCTCTGCCTCCTCCTGTCTCCGCTCTCATCTTTTACAGCCATTGACCTCCGCCTCCCTCCACCTTTGCTTCTGTCTTTAACAACCATCATCCTCCGTTTCTACTTCCACCTTTTACAGCCGCATCCTCTGGTAACCTTAAATATTTGTATTTATCAAGTTATTGGGTAAACCTGATACAAGACAAAAGACCTGATATATACATGTTTGATAACTATTTATAATCAGATATGAGTTTGGCAATTTGATATCTAAACCCAAAACAATTTGAACCAAGAAACACGTGCGGTTGCCCCCAGGGACATAGTCCAGTGGTAAGTGGCAAAGGTGATTGAGGCTAAAACCCCGACGTCCCGAGTTCGAGTCTGTGTGGAGACAATCTTTGTTGAAATATTACAAGGGTTGCCTCTGGGCTGGCTGAGTCTCGTGTGTCCTCTCCCTTTGCAGGGCTGCCGGTGGAGCACATCTCTCGATTTACATCCCACCTTGCTAAGGGGCCTCTGGTACCGTTGATAAAAAAAAAAAAAAGAAACACGTGCGGTTTGTCGCTCCTAATTACGGTGTAATCACATCCAATCAGTCTGCCTCCCGGGTCTATTAAAAATATTAGAGTCTAACAGCTACTAGCTAACTAGCTTCTTTCCCGCCAAAAAGTGCACCTGAGATCCCAACCTTACTTCTCTACCCGTAGCCAAACAAACAGTGTTCACACACATACTGTGAAGAAAATGGAGATGGATTTCCCGGACCTGCAAGAACTCGAATGGTTGGAAGCCAACCAATCCAATTTACCTGATGAATTCGACGCCGAGTTCTTCAATCTTCAGCAACCTCCTTCTCCACCATCAGAATCCGAACCGCCTGAATCGCCGACGCAGCCTGAACCACGTCCACCACCACTGCCAGTTCCCAAACCTATCCTATCACTCCCTCCGAAAGCTTCACTAAGCAAACCACAACCAGAAATTAACCCTAAAAAGCGGCTCCGTTACGATGATGCGTCACTGCGGTTTCTGGCGGGAAATGTTGATTCTTCTCCGGTGGAGGAAAGGATCGGAGTTGTTAATGTAGATGAAGGACAGAGGGAGAGCGAGAAGGGCAGTGGTATCGTTGATGAGGATGAAAACGACGATGAAGATTGGCTGAGGTACTCTCCGGCACGGCCGGAAAATGGTGGTGCTGATGTGGCAATGGTGGAGGAGGTGAAAGAGAAGTTTTTGTCGAGGTACGTAACGGAGATAGACGGGGATTGTGTTCCGATTACTGGTCTTGATGGGGAAAGAGTTTATGCAAAGATTTGTAGACTTGGGGAATTGGAAGAGCAAATAAGGAAGAAGAAAGAAACTAAAGGAAATTCTAGTGGTAAGCTATCTGATAACAAAGCATGTAGTCAAAGGAATTGGAAGAAATGGTTTTCTTGAAAGTCATCTTTAAAATGAATATTGGTTAATTTGCCTTTTCTTTTTGGAAAAATTTGACCTTTGGAAATGGTTAGCATCCTGTTTTCACATGTCTTATTCCTTTTACAAAAAGGGGGAATTGATGGTAAAATTTTCTCTGCAAGAGCTTGATGGATAAGGAATTATTACTCAGTGGAAGTCAGTACAGCAATAGGAGATTGATACACAAGCGTGGCCTTAATTTTTTCACTATATGAAGGGTTTCCCCCATATTTCAATTAATTGCCTCTTAGGTCTTATCCGATTGCCGTTCAGTTAGTGTTGTCCTTCAAAAGTTCATGCTGCTCCTGAAATGCCGTGAGATGGACTGACATCTTTTTTCAAAAAGCATGTAAAAGATGTCCAATCTGGAACCTGTGATAGCCAAATGTATTAGTTAGTTTCGAAAATCTGGGATTACCGCTAAGTGCAAGATGAATTGATGCCTGAACAATTATCTGTAGAATTTCTGGTTGGAGAGCAAATGGTTGAATTTACCTTATGATACTTATAATTATCTTCTGTGAGTGAAAAATGTCTGTGACTATCTAAATTTTATAATGTTTGCAGTTATGGTGTCCGTGTGCACTCAGTCTGTGCATAATTTCTGTTTCTGATGTCTTCTTTGTAATTCTTTTGCATGATTCGACATGATGTGCATGCTGGCTGGTGTATTTCTTTGATTTTGTCTATCATCATAGTCACCCTATCCTGTATCTTTCAAAATATTCTAATTGAAGAAATCTGAAAAATGCTGCTCCCATGCAGGCCTTACCTTGGAACCTATCAGGGCTTTAATGCATAAAGTGGAGCATGACGAGTTCTCTAAGGTATAATAGCTTCTTTTTATTTGTAAATCTCTTAAAAAAAAACTCGATCTGGCAAAAAAGAGACGCTGAAATAAAAAGAGCAGAATTTTCAAATTCTGAATTCTTGGAGAAAGCTATGCCAAGGATGAAAGAATATTTACTTAGTTTTCCTTCTTCCTTATAATAGCTATTTTTTAGCACTGTTTAATGCACATTTATAAGATGTTAGATTGTGTTTTTAATGAGGTTAAATTGTTGGTCAATTGTTTTTATGCTTTTTTGCTATTAGTTTCTGGTCCTCTGTTTTCTTCTGGTCAAACTTGTTGGCGATAAGAATCCGTGTAAGGATTGTGGTCATAACTTAGGACTTATAGGATCTAGCAATTATCTTGAGAATGCTGCACCAGATGTTTTGGTTCAATAGAGGTGTACTCCTACAGTACTTAACTAAAGGAAATGTATGCATACTGTTTAGGGTCCATCATGTGTCATACTTCCATAAATACTGAATTAATTGTCACACACAAGTCCAGGAAAATGAGAGCAGTACTAGCTAAGGACATTATCGGGAAGCACAATTTGGAGGCTAATGGGTGTTCGACAAATTAGGACACTTTGTTCATAGGAGATGAATGGGATCACTGGACTTGGTACTTCTAAGTGCTATGTGGAAATATTTTGTATTTTCCATTTCCTGGCTAACATTCACGGTATATTGTCAAGCAATTCCTGTCTTTTGACATTGGACCAGAGTTGCATTTTCTTGAAATTCTCAGCCTGTTATCTGCTAAAGGAAACCAAAGTAAATCGTTAGGATGAGATCATCACTAAATCTTGTCAACAATAACTTTATGTCGTCAGTCGTTCCTTCCCTTGAGTCTCTCTTTTCTGGGCAAACTCCCATTTCTCTTTCTCTAACTGTGACCGAAACTGTTTCTTGAGTCAATTCGACTAACAAAAGTTTTCAATCAAACATTGATTTCATTCATTATTTCTTAAAAGAAAAAATCATTGTTTCCTCTGTGTGGATTTGTACATTTCGAGTTGTCCTATTTGATTAGAAAAATTTCAATATAATTAAAACCTATAGAGTATTGTGTTCGTATAAATTCTCAAAGTGCATTCTTTTATATCGATTGATTACTTTACATTTATCTAGTTTTCATTTCGTGTAATTACATTTTTGTATATTATCAAAAGAAGTTGGAGTGAGAAAAACACTATGGATGGAAGTTGTGGATGGAAACAATTTTAAATATGCAGTAGTATTTCATGAGTGAGTGCTTGGAATCAGTATGACTTAAAACTTGCCTATGATTCCTCCCAATTACTACCTTAGCGATTGCAAAGTTGATACATGATGATGCACCTATGCCTGTTGCAGTAGGCTGAATTTGACTAGCAATTATAGTGATGAAATTCTTGTGCAACTTGCATAGCTTTTCCCTGCCTTCTCTTGAAAAAGCGAACTGCTGCTGTCAATATCCCAATCAACGAGTTTCATTTCAGATTTTCACTGTGCAACAAAGAGGGCCAACAAAAATTTAATTGGTATAATTTTGCATAATTTGCCCAGACTTCGTATTCACTTGTAGTTATGTGCCATAGGCTTTACAAGCAAGCGTTGATGGAGAAAATTGTCTCCACCCGCCAGAAACACCTTCAAATCGAGAGAAACTTTGGGTGGACAAATATGCTCCAAATTCTTTTATTGAGCTATTAAGTGATGAACAAACGAATCGTGAGGTACAACTTTAGTTGCATTTTTGTCACTTCTCATTTTTTTTTTTTACTACCCACTTAAACATATTGTAGTTTCTTTTGGTGGGAGTCTTTTTTTCCCCCTTTTAATTTCATCATGTACCTTGACATTTGTATTACAGGTGGTATTATGGTTGAAACAGTGGGATTCTTGTGTTTTTGGATCTGACATTAAGTGCACATCAGATGATGTTTTGTCCGCTCTGAAGAGACATTCATCTGTTGTCCAACATTCTAAAATTTCTAGGAATTCCTTTAGAAGTAATCAGAGTTCATTCTACAGCAACAGAGCTCTTAGTCATACTTACCAGCATCAGGAAAACAATAGCTTGAAGGATGTTCCAGAGCTGGGGAATCGGAAGCAAAATCAATTTGGAACCCCAGAAGAGAAGGTTTATTTCAAGATTTATTTGGATATATTCATTAGTTTCAGTGCTATTTATCTTTGTTCTTCTTTCTTGTAGCTGCCTATGTTTAACTAATTGAATCAGAAGGTTGATGTCTTCTCGCATCAGATGTTAGTCCCATGATGTCATTCATGATTAAAGGCTTGACAATACCGATCCTTTTGCTGATAGCTGACAACAGAATGCTTTGCTTATAATTCATAAGGATTGATGTTCTTAATGGTTGTTGTTTGTGATCCGTTCTTCTGTTTTCAGATCCTTTTGCTCTGTGGCCCCCCTGGCTTGGGCAAAACCACGCTTGCACATGTAGCAGCTAGGCACTGTGGATACCGTGTGGTGGAGGTTTGTAAACATGTTCTTCTCTTTAACTCAGCTATGTCTTTTAGGATCTTCTTTCAGCAACACTATTTTCTTATGTAAGAAATTTGGATTCAAGGAGAGTCTCGATGCAATGATAGATTTTTTAAGTGACTTTGGTCATATGGTATGTTTATGAAAAGAGCCCCTTGTTGAGATAACAAATTAGATTGTGCACAGTAGAGCCAAAATGGGTCCACCTTAGCGGGGATCCTTACTTAAGAAGAGCTGCAAACCATTTGATTGCCTCTACATAAAAAAACTAGCTGGATTATTCATCACTTGGGGGGGGGGGGGGAATCTGGACCCATGTGTCTGGAACGCCTTTATGCTTGTCTAGGCCTTGTAAATTCCGGATTCCTTGATTTGCATTGTCAGCTGTTGGGTTTGCGTATGATGCATGAGTTGCTGCCAGGCCAAACACTTAGCCTTGATGTTTTGATTGTATAATCGCAAATGCAAGAGTAAGCGCTGCATCTGTTTTAACTTCACTTCCATGATGTATAAAAATAGATTTAGCACTATATTGCACCTAAATTGAAAGCTTAGTTTGCACAGCTGCAATCAGCGATTTAAATTTTAATTTATTTGATTAACCTGTTTGGTCAGAATCCAATAGACTTAGACAACTGCTGGTAATCTCTAGGCTCTCCAGAATCTCTGCATGCAAATTCGGACTTTGGAAGGAAATTAGTTATCCATGCGTTCTGTCTTTTTTCCCCACAGATTAATGCCAGCGACGATCGGTCAGCTTCAATGATTGAAAGCAAAATCCTTGATGCAGTTCAATTGGACTCTGTAATTGCTGATTCAAAGCCAAAGTGTCTGGTTTGTCTGAGTGTTGCTTTCTGTCTATTGAATTTTTGTTAGTTTTCATGTTTGAGGAACATGGAGTGTTATTTACAGGTTATTGATGAAATTGATGGGGCTCTTGGAGATGGCAAGGGTGCCATTGATGTAATCTTGAAGATGGTAAGTTTGATGGTTATGCAGCATTTCTGCTTTTCTCCCCCCTTCTTGTCCAGTACGGAGAGACTTTGGGGAACTATTCCTTGCAGAACTCATCAATCATGTACTGGCTGTATGCTATTGCTTGATTGTGCACTTCTCGCGCAAAATTTTTTTGGTCAATAAAAGTACTCTTGGTGAAGCCAGATCATAGCTTTTCAATTTATAACATCGTCCACCCGGTACAGATGAATTATGGTAAGGCAAGATATTATGGCCTTGAACTGGGACATTGAAGAACAGCTTGTACCTTGTTTAACAATACATCGAAAAGTCTTGGTGTTCCATTATATTTTACTGTTACATTTTGCAATTTAAGATTTAAAATTAAGAAAAATGGTAATTGCAGGGAGAAAAAGTCTCAACACACTGCCCGGTCTACTTCGATAAAAAATACAAAAAGAAATAAAGATTTTGAAATCAAAACAAGTAACCGGCTCGGTCCAGTTTACATACCAAAAGCTGGTACTACCATCAGTTTTTATTGTGCCGAGCTTGGTACCCTGGCAAGCAATGTATTTTTAAACAAATATCCTTTGCTCATATCTCTTGTGTAGTACTTATTGATCCACTTGTTTGACTGCAATTTTACTAATCTAAACTTTTAAAAAAGCTCTTGGTGAAGGATCCTATACCCTTAATTTTAATGTACATTATTCAGTCATATGTTTTTTGAACCGCTAAAAGCATTATCAACTGATATTAGTGCTTCAAATTCGGCAAAAAGTATTCTTGTTTGCATGGCGACAATGCGCTATATGGACCATTTGTTATCAATGTGGTACTAATCAGTGACAGATTTGCCTAGATAAGCGAGGTGTAGGTACCTTTTCTGGAAAAGTAATAGTGAGGAGGTGAATGAAGAGTGCATAAGCGCAAGCGCATGAAAATTAACATTTTGTTTATGTTTTTATATTTAGATCTTTGTTGATTGCTGGATGAATGTTCTTTTCTATCTTGCTTTTGTCTATTAAATGAGAAATGGAGAGACTAGTTCCCAAATTGCTGTCTTCTGTCTTTACATTATCGAGAAATATTCCGTTATCCAATACATTTATTTCATTCAAGGAATTTGAGACCGTGCGGAACTTAGTAACAAGGAGCCCGTGACATTCTTTTTCCCTGTCAATTGTGCCTTCTTAATCATTCATCCTTCTTTTTCCTTGTCTTCTATGCATCTCACCTTGCTTAATTTTCTTTCCTCTTTCTCTTTCACTTTTAGTTCTTTACCTTCGCTGCTAGTCATACATCTGAAAAATTGGATTGAAATAACATGTATAACATATATAAAAATGTGGTTTTCTTCAATAAAGTGCGCACTTCACTTTGCACTTTGAAACCGCGTTTCGCTTTCAAGCTGTGTGCCAGTTTTAAACATTTTGAGGCCCAGGGACTAGCATTTACAACACCACTTTTCTGTTTCTTGTGGAATGGAGCGATTGTTTTCAAATGAAAGGATTAACATTTATTATTTAAGCATTTGAGTCCAAGCATATTTTGACGAAGGATGTGGATTTTTCCAGAGTCTCCTTAGTGATATTTTTTGGACATGGAAAATATTAGGATGGGTGCATATGATTGATTCTTTTCACATGAAATTCTCACAACTCAGACCGAGTAGTAACTGAGGCCTGTCACCAACAACATCATCCTATTGCCTTAGGAGCTCTTGCCTATGGCGGAGTAAAGGGGTCGGGTTAGTAACTGAGGCCTGTAATGTTGAATATTTCTGTTTGCCATCTGGCCATGCATCTCTCTCTCCTGTTAGGTTAGAGAGAGGATCTGTGGAAGCGACATACTGAAATAGAGAACCCCTTGAGCACGTAGTCATGCAATGATAAACATAGCCTTCTGTTTTGAGTTGAATTTTCTTCTCCATTTGGATAAATCTTGAGTGCACATAATTGTTGTTTTATCTCTGCAGGTTTTTGCTGAAAGAAAATCTGATACTGGAAAAGAAAAAGCAACCCAAGATAAACAGTCTGGACGGAAATCCTCAACAAAAAAGCAAAGAAGCTTATCCCTGTTGAGACCTGTGCGATTACAAATTTTGAGCTGTCAGTTTAATTGGCTTTTGCTAATACTAATATGAATGTTGTGGGTACAGGTGATCTGTATTTGCAACGACTTATATGCTCCAGCATTAAGGCCTCTCCGTCAGGTGGCGAAGTAGGTATTTTATCATTCATGTATGTCTCGGTATGAATCTAGACCAAGTTAAAAAGAAGCGCCCAAATGGGATATAAAATCTAAAACCTTTGGATTATCTTGTAATATCATTTAGCCTCAAATGTACTTTGTATTTGAGAAACATATCAATCTTCAGGCTCATGTAGTTCTGTGGTTTATTGAAATTATATCTTTTCTGTTTTAGTTCCTCTAGTGTCTTATTCTTGAATAAGAGAATCTTGATTAAAAGAACAATAACATATATTAACCTAGGATGTTAAGGGTAAACTTCAATGAATTTTTTCAAGACCAAACCTCATTGCTTTTTTTCTTCTTCTTTTTTTTCAAGCGAGAATAAAATTAAGTTCATTTACATCTACACTGAACCTTATTACTTTATTTCTCAATTCTCATGGTTTGTGTGCGTCAAGAATCGTCTCATGTTGGTTGAGTAGGATATCTTTTCCATTTAGTTCCTTGTTCTCATGGTTTATGTGCTCTGAGAGTTATCCTTTATTATTTGAGTAGAGAAAATTAGATAGGTTTATATGATAATTGGATGCCAAAATTTAATATGTTAAGGTTTTGGGTGTAGATGAGCATTGATCTCATGTAGACCCACTATCACCAAAACTAGTGTTATCATGTGTGAGCGCACTACTCCCGTGGCCCACAGTGGCCATTCAATCTTAGTCCCTCCTTAACACAAGTACAATCTTTATGATGTCTGGCTCGAGATTTATCATTGAGGATGAGTGTTATAGTCCACTCTAAGTGAGTTAATATCAGGGCATGTTACAACGTGTGGGCGGATGTTGAGAATTATCCTATATCAATTGTTTAATAATAGTAGATGGGTTTATATGAGAATTTGATACCACCACCTAATGTCTTGGTTTTGGGTGGATATGACCCTCGTCAAATTTCAACAGTGTGAAAATAAGATCCTCATATTCATGGTGGTCTGTAACTTTTGAGATGAGTTCGTTTTACTTACTGATAAATTCAAAGGGAAGACCTTACAAAAAAAAAATAAAAATTCAGAGGGTAGATATAAATTCCTGGCCTAAGACTAGCCTAGCAGAGGGGTCAAGGGACCTGAAGGCAGGAACTGTTTTTGAAAAAGTGGATAGAGAGAAGGCAGAGAAAAATGCTAGTGCTTTTCAAATTTCTAGCTCATGTCCTTTGTTTTAATGAAATAATGTTAGTGAATGTCTTCATTATTTCATTTGTTGCAGGGTTCATGTATTTGTTCAACCAACAGTTAGTCGTGTTGTAAACAGGTACTTCACGTAAATTTTCTGATTCATATTAATATTAATATATGTGTAGGTGGAATTTTGCATGCTTGTTCTTCGAGCTATGCTTCCTTCTCTATAAAACTATTTTGTTTATTAGATTTTAAGATTTGCAATGTAAAGAGTACTTCCTGTTTAGCATTCAGTCAACTTGCTCGTGTATCCAGTAATTCTGAAAAGAACATCACATCTGATTAGTTTGATGCTTTTTTTTTTTTTTGAAATCTTTAGCCATTTTGAGTTCAACCATTGTTATTTTTCAAAACAAGACAAGTTGATAAGCCTTGAAACTGACTCATGCTCATCCTGGTGGTAGCATACACTGTAGGGTGGTGCCATGTTTTGCCATTGGCACATTGATCTGCTGTTTACTTTTCTTGATGTCATCTTTAAACTTGCTGTCACCTCTCAGGCTCAAGTACATATGCAACATCGAAAAAGTGCGAGCAAGTTCCACCGCGCTTTCTGCATTGGTCGAGTACACTGGTGAATATAATTTCTTTTTGAGTAAAAATCTGCTTGTTTTATGTACAGGAGCTGGGACTTCTTGCCTTGATGACTGTAGTGTATAGAATTTGGCTAGAAGAAATAAAAGAATATTGTAGAACTTGAGGAGAGGGGTCAATGCAAGATTGCAAGACATCCTACAGAATATTCATCTTATTGCTGGTATTTGTAAGGGGGATAGGAAAAATATAGTGAATTGGAAAATTGCTGAAAACCTTTGTCTGCGCATGAAGTTATTTGCAAAGAATCGGGTGTTTGTTACAATGATTGTTTTCTTTACCAAGTTTTTTTGTCACACGATTGAGCTTCAGATGCATGCATGTAGAACAGAAGCATGCCAATGGTTCTCTGTAGTGATGAGCATACATGGGTCTTCTTGTAGTAGCTTGATAACACGTCAGCTTATGGTTTTCCTTATTCTTTTATGATCCTGAGTTAGTTTTTTTCTCATCAGAATGTGACATCAGATCATGCTTGAATACCCTTCAATTTATCAACAAGAGGAAGGAAGTCCTCAATATGGTATGACATGAAAATTGTTCTTACTTCATTACTGTGTTATTGCCTCTAAGGTATGCGGTAGTTATTGCTTGTAAGAGCAATATTGCAGTTGTCCCTTTTTCTTTGCTCCCTCCACCACTTCGGCAAGCTCATTTCTTTGGTAAGGAATATTGTTTGGTAATGAGACTTGCTGATGGGGAAGTTCAAGTCAGACTTCTTATTTTATACTTACCTTTATTGTCACCTCATGTTGACACTGCACTTTAGGCATTTAAATACTCTGGTGTGGTCCTCATTTAAGTATTGGTCATGGAGAGCAATAAGATTTGAGTTACCGAACTTGTGGAGTGTAATTTTCACGATATCATTATCAAGCTAGGAATGGAAGATATATGTTCACTAGCTAGAGGGGAAGTCTCAGATTTTGTAAATATTGTACAATCTATTACCATACAATCAATTAGGAAAATCTTTTGTAATCTCTTAAAGTATGGGATGATTTGATTCCTTAACCATGGAATTGTCGTGATACGTATGAGCAGGGATCTTGATTAACTGAGTGATTTTGTTTAATTATGTACTATCCTGGTTTCCTGTCTTTTTCTGCCAAGAAAAGGATATAAGCAGCCATGTGTCTTTGTGCTGAATAGACAAGAAATTTTATCATTTTCTTTATCTGATAGGCCTTACTGGCCTGATCCTTCACAGCCTGGTATACAGGGGATGCTTTCACCCCTGACCAGCACCTTTGTAGGTCAGATGGTCACCTTTAAATAGTTGGTGAATGGTTGGATTATTATATCTTCAGCTTGTGATTTTTGAAGCAGCTTCTCTTTTTTCCTTTTTTTTTTTTTAAAAAAAAATTGAATGTGTCTTGTGTCTCAGTTGGAACTCAGTTCACAAGTGGTTGGTCAGAAGGATTCGTCTAAAAGTGCACTAAATATATGGAGAGAGGTTTGTATAACTTCCGGTTTTCTCTTTCTGTATCTGTTTGAACTTATCCATATATCATGTGAATCTGAACTTTCAAGCGGCTGCATTTTCGGTGTTTTACTTAGTTATCTCACTATATAATATATTATCAAAATCACAGATCTTCCAAACACAAAGAGTGAAAAGGGGAAGAAAATCTATGAAGGTCGTTGACAAACCATCAAATGAGTTTGACTTTTTGCTTTCTTTAATATCTAATCGGTAAGTGACCGAGTTGCAGAAGGTTTCCTTCTCAGAGCATTTCAAGTAATTTATCATCTATTGAAATATCATGTGATAATCAGAGGCGACTACGATTTGATTTTGGATGGTATCCATGAGAACATGCTGAACCTCCAATATTATGATCCTGTGATGAAAAAGACTGTAAGTTTTATTCGACTGAAAATTCTCACATTCACCTGATTTGGATACAAGTGGCTTAGATTTTTATTCACTTTGGTTCTTATTTTTAATTTTTTTAATTTTATATTCCTTTCCCCCCTCATTCTTTTCATGCATCATGTGCCTTGTAGGTGAAATGCCTAGATAAGCTCGAGGTTTCGGATATAGTTCATAAGTACATTATGCAGACACAACAAATGTCCCTTCTAGGTAAGAGACTTCAGTTCTAAAAAATATTTAGCCTGCTGCTTGACATTGATGTTGTTACCATCTCCTGTTTGACTTTCACAGTTTATCAGCCACCAACTATGCTTGCCATACATGGTCTTGTAGCTCAAGTCAATAAACCAACTATTGAATGGCCAAAATCTTTCCACAGGTACTTCATGCTCATCTGAAATTACATTGTGCTATTTGAGCGTTTATATTATACGTGTGACCATTCACAAAAAAATATTATATGCCTGACCTTGCAGATGCCGTACAATATTGTCTGAAAAGACGGAAATACTTCATTTGTGGCAAACCAGCATATTGCCATACATCTCAAGGCATTTATCTACTAAATCCTTTGTGGAAGAGTCCGTGTCTCCATTTTTGCATATACTGTCGCCACCAACCCTAAAACCGGTAAGTTTTGTGTACATCTTTCTATTTGTTTCCAGTTTTCCAGTAATCATCCATGTCTACTGCTCAGACACATGGTGATTAAGCCCTGGGTGTAGGCAAGTTTGGTGATTTTGCTGTTTATGGACATGTACTGTGAATATTGCTAATCTAAGATGAATTACCGGGTATATTTCTGTTTTATGTTGGAGTAGACCGATTTGCTAGTAAGGAGCCAAGGGTTATAGAAATACCTAAAGATATAAAGTAGTATACTATGGCTGAATATTTTTTAAAATAGTTCTTTTGGGTGTGGGAGACAGTGGTTACATGTTTTTCTTTGTTTGCAAGCTGGATAGAAAAGTTAAAGATTTTTTTCTTTTGATAAATAAGTGATCAGATAATAGTGCTCTTCTAAATGAACCACCTCTTTGTTGTACAATCATGATTTGCTTTTTCCTCACTTCAGGAAAGAGCTCTGACCACTCACTTCTCATGTCCTAATGTGTATCTGCTAGGAGTTGTATGCTAACTTGATGGTTTTGATGTATAGTTGGCCTTGCATCTGCTTTCAGAGAAAGAAAAAAGAGAATTAGCTCAGCTAGTAAGCACAATGGTTTCATATGCCATTACGTACAAGAACCTAAAACCTTGTCCTTCATCTGGTTTCCTGAAACTGGAAGATGCATTGGATGCTTCAGCACTTGCATTTGATCCACCAATCAATGGCTTCATAAATTTCAAGGTTAGCACTTTCTGTTTCTAAATCATGATGCAGAGAAATTTTGGGGGTATGCCCCTGCATGTATCTCATATTCAATAGTAAGTTAAGCTTCCATTGCCCTCTAAAAATCTATTGTATGACATGTCCAAAATTTTTATTTTTCATTATTTAAGCAGGGCTATACGTCTTCTCATTTGGTTCTTGCATCAGCAGTAAAGCAGGTTTTGGTACACGAGGTAATTTAGTCTCTTATTTCTTTTTTATTTATGTATTATATTGTTATTTATTGGATTTAACTTCTATTCTGTTATTGCTGTTACTTGAATTTTGTGGGGAAAAAAACTATTTGTTTGTCTGTAAGATCTTGTTCCAACTTTTGGTGCTTAAATATCAGAGTTAATTGTGATCATATATTGACTTGTGAGTGCACAATTGCACCTAACAAAGGGCTTAAGCCGAAAAACTTGTACGAAAAGCTGAAGAATAAACTATGAAATGTTCTGCATCTTTATCATTTCTACTTTGCATGATTTGTAATATTAAGAGAGGAGACAATGCAAATGTACTTGAGTTTTCTCACGTTATTCATGATGCAAAATTGTACGTTACTCTTTTTTGGTGTTCCCTTTACTCCAACTTCTTGTCTAGACTAGGAACAATCCAAAGTTGCTGATGAATGTTTAATATTATAATGAAGTTGCTACAGAATTTCATTTCTACTGTCCCAATCTTTAAGAGTAGCTGCAAATTCAGCCATAAAGACTTGATGACATTTTCTTTTCCTTTTTTAGACGGAGTACTTTGTTCTAATATTAGAAATGATATCATTATGGGGGAGTAATGCAACTTGGTACCATAGTAGGGTTTATGGTACTGTTACATTTATAAAGGAAAGGTTATTAGTTATCTTGCCTTGTCATACATATGGTTTATTCAGAGTTGGGACGTGCTATTTTCTCGCAACTTTCCCTATATCCAGTTTCATCATTCCCTGGTTGATGTAGCTATATTGAAGTTCGTGTCCCCTTTTACTCAATCCTTCTGTGGCTGCAATTGGCAGCATATTGTCTTTTTACCATATTATGCTTCTACGTTTCTAAGCTGTAATAAGCAATAATAGCTTAGCTCGGTAGAAAGTCTAAAACGTCATGCATCATTCTCAGGTGGAAAAGCAAAAAATTTTGCGAAGAGCTTCAAATTCAACTGATGATTGCGACCAAGTTGCTCGTGCCTTCTCAGGGAAGGAGAGTAGCAGTTCGCAGTCATTAAGGTCTTGCATTGCAGCTCCTCCTGCTGAGAAGCAAAAAGATGCTGGGAACCTGCCCACCCAGCAGCAGCTTTTGTCATCATTAGATCAGTCGAATACAGGAAAATCTGTCACAAGCATTGCAAAAGTAAGATCACCTGAAAAGAGGAAGAAGCCTTCTGGTGGCTCCTATAATTTCTTTGACAGGTATAATTGTAATCTTTTTAAGCTATCTTTTATCTGCCCAATGCTTCTTTCCTTTGCATGTCTTAGAGGTACTTTAGTAGTAGATCAAAGAGCAGCTAAATCTTCTATGTTATGTTGTGCACTGTTCCAGTGAACCTTGTCTCTCAGTTTACTTTGTTGAGTGACAATACAAGCAAGTCTTTTGATCGAGAATGTTTTTTTACCATGGTGAACCTCTTCATTAGTTAAGACTACCTTCAAGTTTTTTACCGCATTACTTATTTTTCACTTGGTAGATAGTCATCATTGATAACTATTTCCTCACCCAGGATCATCCATTGAAGTGCAGATACTTATATGTATTCAGATAACTTGATTTTCATTGTATTTAAAAGCTTGTGCTGCATTTAATCTTCTTTAATGAATAACATTCTTTATTTTGTTATTCAACAACTATTTGCAAAACTTTTTCTGTTGCAAGTAAGAAGGCTTTAATTGAAGATATCTCATGAGCACTCGCTTAAGAAGCACCCTTCCCTTGCATCCGACACTGCACGAGATTTTATATTCTTCTATATCTCTCTCTTTCTTTTTCTTTCTCCTGGTAAGTAGCAGGTTTTACCCTAGTAAACGGAGAGAGAGTTTTTATTGAAGTGAGCAGACAAAATGATATGAGAAGCCAATTATTCGTCGTCTCTGAACACTACAACATGTGTCGGCTTAATATATACTTTCAGCAACCACTACCATATCCTATCTTTGATTTTGCTCATATAGTCTCTGGTTTGCGTCTTGCCATTTGAAGTTGACAGTGAGAGATATTGTCAACTTCTTAACTTCATCTGCAAATTATGTTCCATAGGAGGTACTTCGTCCAACTACCATGTCTTTCATATCATATTCTTAGGCTTGGCCTACTGTGTTCTCTGGACATGTTCTTGCACTTATCTAGGAAAAACCAGAGACTGATGTCTCTATTCTCCTGGTGCCTCCCATGCTATATTCAAGTATCCCCACTCATGTTGCCCCAAGTCTTATTACGGTAAGTAGATATCCTTTTCCAAACAATGCCCATATGAAAGAAAATCTAGGTCCAGATTTATTGAACTAGACCATGCTATATCAGGCAGTTTTCTGAAGTCCTTACTTTGATATTGTGTAGTCCTTCCTCGTCTGATATTGTATAACCCCTTTTTTAAGTGACGAGACTAGAACCAGATTGGATCCATATTACCACCCTACAAATTCTGGAACAGTAAGGCACAAGATTTACTCAGCTGTTTTGCTCTTAAGATCTTTGCTACTCTCTCTTCCACCAAGCCAGGAAACTGGAGCAATTCGAACAATTTTACCGAGTTAGAATCAGTGTCTAACACATGCAATTCCTACGTTGCTGAGGCACAAGCCAGTAGGGCCTTATTTATGTTTAGACAGACCACAATAGCGTGCATTCACTTTTTGGCTAAGCTGTTAAGTACTCCCTCTATCCCTATTGTCATAATTTGTCTTGAACATAATTTAAGGAAGTCAAACTTTATGGGCTACTATTCTTATTCTACCCTTAATTGGTTACTTGAGGTAAAATAGAGAGGAATCATGTCAGTTTTAATTGAAGAGATAGTATAGAAACTTTGACTACTAATCTATCTTGAAAAAGTGGACAATATTATTGGGACAAACTAAAATAGAAAGGAGCACAATATTTTTGGGATGGAGGGAGTATGTAGTTTTACAAGTATAACTTCGTTGAACTTCCTTCAGAAGGATGTCCTGTTTACAGTTTTCAACTTCTGATTGTAGATTTTTTTTTGTCAAACCAGGTTTAGGAAGGTTAGCGTCGATAGTTCTGACAATGTAAACCATGATATAAGGAGATCAGAAACACTTGAGAGGGATTTGCGCCCTTTACTATTCAAATTCAACGAGGTACAGCACTTGTTTATATCTTTAGTGTCTTATTTTCTTTAAAAAAAATGGTTGGTCTACTAAAATGCCTATGCATGCACTGCTGTTATTATAGACCTAGGGCCTGTATATTTGTTTTTCAGGGAACTGTGTCAGAACTGCATCATCACTCTTTGTAAGCTTTGTCAGTTTTGACTTTTGACGCGCGCTTAGTTCTTTCGAGTTACTAAGGCGCATAGCCATTTTTTATTAGAAAGCAGCATGTGCGTATAAGAGCTGCAGTCAGTGTTACCAAGGATTTTGATTGTTAAACAAATGTATTTCCAATTTGATTTTATGATACCTCTCCGTCCCACAAATTGTCATAGTTAGCTTTTTTTCATAGTTCAAAATGAACTCAGTAAAAATATCAACTATAACAATATCTTTGGGACTGGAATATTATTTGAAAGATCCTGTCAATAAGCTCAAGTGTTTGGTGGTCAGATGTCTGATTGAATGCCAAGTGGCGTTATGACTTGAAACAATAAGGCAGCAGTACATCCTTTTTTTAATACTTAATCCACTCTCAACAAAGAGTTTTGTTCTTTGCAGGGCTTCACAAATGCTGTCAAAAGACCAGTTCGAATTCGTGAATTTCTTCTGTGATGAAAAAAGTTTGCAGTTTTTGATGTTAAAAGACTTCCATTTTCTTTCTACGGTATTGAGTTACATGTTTCATATCTGTTGCTCAGAGTTTTAGTTATGTACTAGTGTAGGTTTACCCTGAGATGTGATTTTGATAATGCAAAATTTTTGGGAGTGCTTGTCATGTATCCAGTTTATAAGAAACCGTCTCAACGAGTTATTTCATAGCCTCTGCTCTTAAAATATTTAAAATATTTACAGGCATCAAAAAGTTATTTTGATGGGTAAAGGTTCGATCTCCTGAGGCCCCTACACCCCCACCACCCCCCCCCCCGGAAAAAGAAAATAAGAAAAATGTTGATGGTTTGATCTCCTTCAGATGTGCAAGGTTAATGATTATCCATGCAGCTTGTACATCGAGTTTTTGTTGTGTGCAAGAAGTGGTTTCCATGAGGACTGGAAAGTGGCACGTGGGATAATTGAAAATAGATAAAAGAAACTTGCCCTTCAAAAACTTCCCCATCCACTTCTGTCTCCTCACCCCCCCCCCCCCCAGCGCCTTCCCTCCTAGGAAAAGAAAAAGAAGAGAACAGCACAAACTTCCCCATCCACTACTTAGAAGCCAGAAACAGTTAGAAAATTACATATAATATCAATGTAATAACCAAGTGTGACACATCATGATCCATATTATATCATACATGGCATCGATGCATTTGCTCATATCTGTCAATCTTGTCTGGATCAAGTCTGTGATTTGCATTACATTGAAATGTACTACATGATAGTCACAAAATGCTCCTTTACTCAATTGACATGTGAAGAAAATAGATCAGATCTACATTGTATAAAGATTAAAGAACAATCTGACTTCCATCAAAGTGATTGAATGCCAGACTAACATTAGCAAGAATCACTTAGAAAGTAATCAAGATCCTCTAAATAATTATGTACTTGTAAAAATGTACAAGGTTTACACTGATGTCAGAATTTGGTAGTAAAAAAAAGGTTGGCAGATAGGTGGACAGGAGGGAAGGGTGTGGGAAATGGAAGCCTCATTTCTCAGCCAGCTCATACCGTCATCTTCTATGCATTGCAGCAGATTTGACTTCACCAGAAATCAAGATTTAATTCTCTGGGGGCACTAGCAGTATTACCTTGAGGAGGACTAATTGTAACCCATAACAAGGAGATAGTAATGGAAACAAGTCCTATCCAGACGTACACGATTGTAGGCAATCTTCCTCTTCTTCCCATCAATCCCTTGGCAAAAGGATACATATGAGACAACACCCACAAGGAAAAGAAAGCTCCTCCAAAGAGCTTACTCCATTGTGGAATTACACTATAAATAGTTCTAGCAATCCCGATTATTATGGCGATAATGTTGCAGACTATGATGGTTAATGGGATTATGAAAAGACTTGTCCACTTGACATCATAGAGATCAGCATAGATGTCATTCTCATCTTCAGAAGTAGACTTAGAAGTTAAGGTGAATGAAATTTCAACACCAGCTATGATCTTCAGGAGACCTTGGAGGACAGCAACAAGATGAGCGCTGGTACCACCAATGACCCAAAATTGCTCATTACGCCACCATTCTTCAAGGCCGATTCCGGACCATTTTACTTCAAGAAGGGATATGAGCATGAGGGTAATGGTGATGATTAGTAGATAGAAAAGGAATGCAACATTCAAGCTTTGTACTATGAACTGCCCAGTGAAGAGGGACAGAGCTGGGAGGAAGCAATAGACCACCAGGAATATGGATGTGAAAGGGTAGACACCGACATTGAAATATGCCACACGCTGAAGGAACTTGAGGCGTCTAGTTGCTAACATAGGATTGTTTCTAGAAAAGAATATTTCTACTGAACCTGTTGCCCACCGTAGTACTTGATGTAGACGGTCTGTAAGGTTGATAGGTGCTGTCCCACGGAAAGCATCTCTCTTTGTGATGCAATAGACAGAACGCCACCCACGATTATGCATGCGATAACCTGTGACCACATCTTCTGTCACTGATCCATAGATCCACCCTATTCTGTCTCCCCATTCAGTCTTGTCCTCGTACCTGCATTACATGCACCCCAAATGTAAGGCCAGAGATTAGCTTACTAACTTGTAACTTCATTAGGTTTCTCCAACTACATTTTCTACTTCTCTAATTGAAATGCTACTCTGTAGAGACTGGAAGACAATAAGCAATGGACGAATGGCATTTTTTTTCGTTTCACCATTGAGTCACATGTACAGAAGTATGTATCTTGTTTCTGAAGTGCATAGGAAAGAGAGTTTACCAGCAAGAGATAACTGCAATAGCCTCAGCAACCGTGGGAGCATCGAGCGGTTGGCGAGGGATGATCAATGCACCAGGAGGCCTCCCATTCTTTACAGAAATGTGATCCGCTAGTGGTCGTCCTTGGAACTCTGCAACTGCTATGGAGTCCGTGAACATTGTTGAATTCCCAAACTTCTTTGGCAAGATTAAGTCAGGATGTTCGGTTAAGGGTTGTGTTTCCTCTTCGCCAGGTTCTGTCTGGATCTTTTTAGATGGAACCTTGTTTTGTCCAAACAAGCCTATGTAATCATTTGCCCGCGGTGGATGAAATCCGTAGAGTGCATATCTCCTGAACATGCAACCTGTTCCAACGTATACTGGACCTTGGAGACCATCTAATGCCCTCATGTTACCTGATACGCCAGGGGATGAAGAGGGGTTTTGAATTATTTATTAAAAAGAAATCTATAGGTCTATGTAAGTTCGTCCTATTCCCTCCACCTTTCTCTCCCATAGTTATGTAACCTTGGGTGGAATAAAAGGAATGGCATGAATTTAGTTGATGAACCACCATCATGAATAGCATGATGTAAGATAAGCACTATGTAAACTGTGAAAATTGCTTGCTAAGCATGACAATGAAACATACAATGAAAATTGTTGTAGCAAATCTTACCATCAAAGAAGACAGTATTATGATTGGCATATCTATCAGAAGGATCAATGCCTTCAAATCTTTGAGGGAATTGTACATAACATATACGATCTCCACCACGATCCATCATGTAGCAGAGACCTTCTCTTATTGCCATGGAATTGTATATGTAATGATCACAATCCAAGTTGAGAATGAAAGCTCCATTAGAAAGAATTGCAGAAGCTCTCACTAATGCGTTCATTGCTCCAGCCTTTTTATTGTGATCATAACCTGGTCTTTTCTCGCGAGAAACATATGCAAACATCGGCAGTCGGATATCCACCCCTGTAAAATCTAAACTCTTTTCATTAGCATGTCCCATCACAGGATCATAGTCTGGCACCTTGCTCATCACCTGAAAAGGAAGACTGTATACATTAAAGTTGATGCATCTAAGAGATACATTCACTGATTTTGTTTCCAAATTTAGAAAAGAAGCATATAAATATGATCCTCCAAGAGTTACTTCTTGTCTTGACCTGTAAAATTCCAGCATGATCGCCCTTTGAGTGATCAGCTGTGGGTGTAAACCATGTTCCAGGCCAGTGTGTACCATCTGCCATCCATGTAGCTTTTGCAGTGGCATTTTTCTTATCTTCAGAATTACCTTCAATCTTCTCAACAGAAAGCTGTCTTTCCTTCATGCTCTCCCTTGAATTGTACATTTCACATCTTTTGCGTATAGCTTCTGGTAGGCCGTTCATCCTTACTTTGAACTCGTCATACTCCCTCTTGATCCAACGTCTGTCTTTCACAAAATCAGCGCGCTTCTTATTTTTTGTTGGATCAGTTTTTAAACTGAAATAACTGTCTGGATTCCTTGGCTCAATGTCATGTTTCCTACAGAATGGTACCCACACCTGTTCAGTTCAAATGAAAATCTTAAGTTTTGTGAAATCACACAAGCTCCAAGCTAACTTGAACTGCTTCATTTGGCAGAAGTAGAATCATAAGATTAGAAAAGCTTCCGAGCATTTAATGGAGTATTTAAAAGTTCTTGTCTTCCTTTATGCATTACTACAAGTAATATATGTGCAGTATTTCTTTAACTACCCAGAACTTGAGCAATTGCTGCCATAGGCCTTGGCAGCAATAAATGTCAACTTGGACTAACTATTTCGAATCAACTGATGATGATGCACCGTAAGTTGATACTTAATATTGTCAACACCGTGATGTCAATGTCAGGTCCAAGTTCTCAAGCGTTAAACATTATTCCTTGACTTTGCAATATTATGGTTACGTACATCCGACCCCTTCATATTCCGCCATAGGAGGAGCCTCTAAGCCGATGGGGTAATGTTGTTGTTGTTGTATTGACACGGTTATATGCTTTAAGAATGTAAGGAGACAAACCTCAGCAAAATTGACAGTCTCAGCCATGGCCTCAAAAGTGAGTATAGCTCCACCATCGTCAGAAATGTAGACCGAGAGCTTTTCAACAGGGTATTCAACAGCTAAGATGGAGAGGATAGTGTTACCAGTGACAAGAGGTGGCTCTTTTTCAGGATCAGCTGTAGAGATGAACACATCAACTCCCGGTAGGTCAGATCGGCCAAGAGGGTTGGACGGAGAAGGGCTTTCGAACTTTTCTTTCAGTGCAGCAAGATCAGCTGATCGATTTATAGGGTTGAACTTTGGGAGGATATCAAGTAGCCATGAGAATGCAAACCATATCTCACATACAATTGATAACCCCCATAGCCACATTGCTGCTTCATTCGGGTTCTTTATTCGCCATCCAAGGAACAAAGCAAGTACCACTAAGCGAATGACAATCAATAGCCTGCAATAAAGTAAGCAAGTCCATGCTTTAACATAATTTAGATACCATTAGAAATGAATCCTCAGTTTCCATTTCCAATTAAGTGAAACACATACTCTTCCTTGACTTTGGAATATGATGGAATAAAGCAAAATGACTCACTAAATTGGCTGCACTTTTTTATTTTGTGAAGTAGCAGTTGATCGACACAGCTTGATGCATCATTATGGATCATCGGAAAACAACCTCTGAGTGTTTCTAACACATATGTATGGTTGCGTACATCCGACCCCCCATACCCCGTCATAGGCGAGAGCCTCTAAGACAATAAGGTAATGTTGCTGTTGTTGTTGTAGAAATGAATCCTCACTCATTGGCAGAAGTATTTTGTTGCCAGTGATTCAATCAATCAATCAATCATACACAGTATATCCCAACGGTAGCAAAAGCTATCGTTATGGTCTGAGGAGGGTTAACCGCAGACAAACAATACATCTATCCCAATAGATAGAGAGTTTGCCTCCAGTGAGACCCCGGCTCTATATGTACCTACATAAATGACATAATAATAGGGATATGATGTGCTAGTGTGTTAGTGAGGGGATTCATTAAACACTTGCTAGTGATTGTAATACCTATTTATAAATAGGAAGGTATTATGAAAGAATCTATTGATTTTCAATCATGCAACCTTTTTGATATACACCTAAGAAATAACAACCAAAAAATTTCTACATGAAGCATTCATACTTACCTGTAAGGACTAAGAATTGCAGGGGGAACCTTAACTTTCCTTGTCAGAGGCTTCCAAGGTTTGTCCATAAAATCAGACATCCCTAATCCTGTGTCTTGATCATATGAATCATCTTGCCAGAATGCATTCCCTATTCCATACTTCCCTTTTGTCTCAAACAACCAACGGTTATGATCAAAATCGCCCGTTTGGCTTCTCAGCAACATGGATTTATTATTGGACTTCATCAATGACATCCCCCTCTCCATGTTCCTACTTGCATTTCCACCTCTACCCCCACCATAGCCACCATCATCCTCATTGTCTCCCATTATTATGCGTTTCGATTCAGTCCGGAATCTTGAGGATGTTGTACCATAAGGGCCAGGTCCATCAGGATGGTCACCTGTTGCATTAGCATTTGATGCTGCTCCAGGCTGATTATCTGGGGTAGGTGGCATCATCACTGTATAGCTTGTGTAATCATTTTGCCCTGAGAATTCTGATGCATCTAAATCTTCATCTCTAGATAGGCTCACAACACGTCCACTCGCGGTTCGATGAGCAAATTTCACAGCTGGTTGGCTTGATCTGGTGGGTTCTGACCCTGATGATGACGCTGAGGATGTTTTTCTTGAATTCATTGAAGTTGCCATTGTGAAACTGGATTCTCTTTTCTTGATTTTGGGGGGTAGGGATAGGGGAGGAGGGTGTTGGTAATGTTGTTGTTGTTCTTAAATTCTAACTAAATGCAATGCTGTGGAGAATATTGGGAACATGTTTCCATTTCTTATGCCACAGAAAATCTGGGGAATGTTTGTTTATGATTGAGGTATGAAGATCCAAGAATTCAACTTTTTCAGGAAAAAAGAAGGCGATTTTGTTCAAACAATTTGACAACAAAATTTTGCTAAAAATAGGCTTATGGTCATGATTTTCTACCAAGGCATCCAACATTCTTCCTCCATCAACGCCACCCTACTTTTGTAACAACTTTCCTTCCCATGCAGCCAACCATGTTGATATATCATATATATACTATAACTCGAGCTACATGAAATTGCCTATTATATGGTTTAGAAAATTCTAAAGTGGTACATAAAATTGTTTAAACATGGTCTACATAGATAAATACACACACATATATATATATCATCAATCATATTCAGTATATCCCAACGACTGCAAAAACTATCGCTAGGGTCTGGGGAGAGTAAGCGGCAGACAAACAATATATATATGTGTGTGTATTGGTTAACCCAAATCGAATATAACTGGAACTTGATATGACTCCAGTGTACAACATTCATCATTACATAATATTCTTCTCCACCGTTTCTGAATATTAGCACATGACTACATCACCAACCTGTGCTTAGTATATGAGATGCCTTGTTATGTTGGGCGGATTCACTTATTGTAGGTGGTATTCATCCGAACTTGCTTTCATGTTTACTTTAGCTACATATACCTGATTTTTATATTAATGTTTTTATAATAAATTAATTTATATTGTCAATATTTATTTGACTGTATTTGTCAATGAAAAATGTACCCAATGTATTTTAATTTTTTTTTGACTTGGCATCTCTTTAGCTAATGTGTAAGACGTAATTTTCTTTAAAAAATGACTTAAACTAAAAGTGTAGTATTTGTAAAATGAAAGATGAAATATAAAATGTATACACACTTCAATGCAAGTTTTCATTGTGACCATTAATAGGTCACAATGAAGTATAAGGGGAAACCCACTATTTCAACCTACAAACGTTTAAGCAATTCACCTTTTTTTTTATTTTAAAAAAAAATTCCATGTAACATAACATGTTAAGAAGCTGACCATTAATATTCCCACATGGAACATAACTTCTCTAAATTGTATTACATCATACACAATAAAGAACGTTTCTGGTACACTAGACTTCCGCTTTTGTGCAGGATCCAGAAAGAGGTCGGATCGTTTTATTATCTGATACACACAGTCTTATATTATACTTTTATGTAAGAAGTTGTTTCCGACGCTCGAACCCATGACCTCAAATTCACATGAACATTTGTCTTACCCATACACTATCACGAACATTTGTCTTAGCCTCAGACCGTAGAAATAGTCTCCTCTCGAAACAACTAAGCAGCCAAGTACGCACACCGTCTCTTTCTCCCATTAAAATGCTAAGCTGAGCTTCCTGCAAAATTTATGAAAAGAAAGCAAGAAAAAAAGACAAAAAGGCAAGTTCCAAAAGCTCTCATCCTGCTTCAGCCCAAATCAAAAAGCTCTTGTTGCTCTGAAAGCATAGCTCTTTTGGTATTCAGGTTGAGATATTGCTCCAAAAAGACGCAGGTTTGAACCAGGACACGTATAGCGTAGGTGCAATATTATTGGCTGGGCCAGTAATGACGGAGCCATTGTATCCGGCCCAATTAAATTAGCGGATTGCTGACCTGATTTGCAATAGACACCTTGCAGTGTGTCTATGGCAAAGCCTTACCAACCTAGGAGATCACTGTGCTCCTGATTTACATCTTTTACGAAGTTTCTTGGAACTGAAACGATAGGACCCACGAGACCAGAGGTATTGATCTTTTGCTCCGGAAAAAGATCTTGTTGAATGACTCCAACACTCTTGTCTTTAATATTTAATTAATTAGCAATACATCTACCAAGAATTCCAAGTCCAAGGGTAAAAACTACACACCAGTTCTTTCTAACAAAACCATATGCTTTATACACCCTGTTAAATATGCTAAAATTACCACTAAAGTCAAATAAACCAAATACTTAACTACAAACAACCGGACTCAGAAATCTAAGGAACAACAACAACATTACTCCATTGACCTAGATGCTTCCGTCTATGACAGGGTATGGAAGATCAAATGTACGCAACCATACTAATGTTTTAGAAACACACAGATGTTGTTTTCCGATGACCCAAAATGAAAATTGCGTCAAAATATGTCGATCAACTGCTAATTCACAATTTAAGAAGTGTATCCAATTTAGTGAATCATTTTGCTTTATTCCATCATATTCCAAAGTCATAAAAGGGTGTGTCATTGACTCTATTTATGTATTTCTGAAATAAAACTTGTCCTGCAATTTTGTCCTCAAATCTGAGCAAACGTTTCACATTTACTACAGCTGAGGTTAAAAGGGAATCAACAAACTATAACCATGATCTGAACTTTCTAAAGCAAGACAAGCTTTTAATGGCATAATATTAACAGCTCAAAGAGTTACATTGCATGTACAATCTTCAAGAGTTGCATTCCAATTCCCACATTGAATGGGACTGCTCTAAATCTTCAGGACTTGCATTGCATGTACAATGAACAAAAACTTATTTTTGTATAGAAATAAGGGCTTAGGTTGCACTTCCTCAGCCACCTATTACATTCAAAATCTCAGTGAACAATTCTTCCATGCATCCTATATCCATGGAATAAGGCTTTGGCGGTTTATATGGAAATGAGACAAAATAATTTGTAGTTGAAGAAGTAAGCTAGGCAGAAGTGCCTGCAATACTACGACAACAAGAATCATATCCATTATATCCTAACAACAGCAAAAACTATTGTTAGGGGCAGACAAACAATATCTCCATCCTAAAAGATAGAGAACTTGATTCTAATAAGATCTCCAAATCTATATATAACTAGATGATAGAAATGCATGCAATGAAATCAATAATTTATGGTAGACGATTTCATCTGGGCGCAGTCCACACAGCACTAAAATGCCATGAACAGTTGCTAAATACTAATGAAAAGTAGATTTATCAAACTACAAAGTTTGCCTACTAGAAACAACTAGAAACCACGCACGCTTATAACAACCATACATATTCAGTATATTCCAATGATATCAAAAGTTGTCGCTACGTTCTAAATATTATAACATTATGATCCACAGAAGGCAAGAATAACATTTTGATGGCACAAAAAGAAGGGGATACGGTTCTTGCGTAAATATATTTAGTCAAACTTGCTTATATTCCCATACGTTTAAATACTAAAAAACCATAAGCATGTAAGTATCAATTTATTGCCTTTTGACTTATAAACACCATATTTGATTAAAAACAACTAATGCTTTTCCTTTTACTATCAAACAACTTCAAGTCAAAACTAATGCTTTTCCTTTTACTACCAAACAACTTCAAGTCAAAACTAATGTTTTTCCATTTACTACCAAACAGCTTCAAGTGAACAAAAATGCTTATAAACAGATTTAACCCACTTATAAACGGTGTCAAACACCCTCTTCATCACCTGTTTAGATCTGGAGAGACTAAACATGAGACAAAATATGAGGCCTCCAATCATGCCCATTCATCAACTACAGAGCTACTAGACCTAAAGCTGATAAGTTTTCTTGCTTACATGTTTGAATCCTGTTGCATCATGTTCGACTGAGTACATGCTTTCATCATCTCTTTACAAAAATCTCAAAATTCGTCTTCACATAGACATAATTAATAAATAAATACAGCTTGGTAAATTTTAAAACTTTTGAAATACATATTTATAAATACTCTTTAACCACAGTCTCCTTGTTTTTGCATCTCAGATGTTCATAGCCTAGGTTCTTATCATATTCGACTACTAATTATTATAAGAGCACATAAAACTTCTCCCCATAATCTTTAATTTCTTTCAAAAAAATCTCTCAATGGATACAAACAATGAAGTAATCCATCAATAGACCAGAATGTAAGACATTATCATGAACTTAAAAGGGTAACAAGTCCAAACAAAGTATATCATTTGAACACATTTAACTTAGCATATTTAGCTATATGACCACTCTAATCCCCATACTGATGGGTACTGTTCTAAGTCTTCTGGAGTTGCATTGCATCCACAATCAAGAAAACTTCTTTTCGTACAGACAAACACAGCCCACCTCCACCCAGCAGCAGTCTGCACTTCCTTAGCCGCCTGTTACATAGAACATCCAAGTTATCAGAACCATCATGATCCGAATCGACTTGATATAATACTGAACCACTACTCCCTGCACCCTACACTGCTATAGTAAGACATATCTGTTTATTTGGAAGATAGATATTATCAATAGCACTAACAGAAATGACATAACTGATTCAGATATATATGGTACAGCATTTCATTACTGAGTCGATTGGTAAATGCTATTGAGAAAGATATTTCCCAAACTGCAGAGGCTGCCCAGTCAAGAAGAATAAGGAACCATGCACGAGTATATTGTAATATTACAACAACAATAACAATCATACCCAGTATATCTCAACGACAGCAAAAACTATCGCTAGGGTCTGGAGAGGATGAGAGACATGCAAACAATACCTCCATCCCAAGGGATAGAGAGTTTGCTTCCAGTGAGACTCCCGGCTCTATATTTACCTGCATAGATAGTACAATAATAGAAATATGTACTATTGAAGGGATGTTATTAAACATAAACAGAAATCTTCCAATATTAAAATAGTCCTAACAGTGAATATGCACAAATAGTTGAAAAACAAAGACCGAAACAAAAATGTGTAAAGTCAACCTAAAGTGTAAATACTATCTAACCATCTATGTATGCTCTAAGGTACCCCTATATCCTGCCTACTCCTCTTTAACCTTAATCTTCTGCCTCCATAAACTTTACTCTGTAATATTGATAAGACAATATGATGCAAACCACAAAAGAAAAAGAGAAGATGCAGTACAACAGATATCAGCATCCATTATATGCTCTTCAAGATGAGTAAATAAGAATAACATGTCCACAAGATGTTGGATAGACTAGCCTGAGAATTCAAAGGTTTATGATACTGATTTTGAGCATTATAGATCCTGATCATCCAATGACCAAACCAATCTCTAATTTGAAATTCTTTTGTTTAGGAAGAGGAAAAGCATGACTATTCAAATAAATGAATGAAACAAAATGTCAAACGCTCATCATCTTACCACCTATTCAATAGCATCAATCCCCTTCTGGAAGGGAAGGCATCACATATACCTTAAACAATCATCAATTTATTATTTTAACAGAGTTTAGAAAACCATACAAACAATGATAATGCTAAGAAAGGACTTATGTAATAAATGCATAACACAATAGGCACATATTTCATATTTGAAATTTAGAATGATAGGAAAAACAGTTAGCAAACCAAGAACGTACAGTTTGGGCAGCAAATCTTCCTTGTCTATGATAAGTTATCCATCTGCCCCTCATAGGCAATAGGGGCAACAGGGGAGACCAAGCTTTCAACATACACTCCAGCTTCATAGAATTCAGTGTCATCCTCTGACAGAAGATTTCTAAATCGGTTTTGCTTAGAATTGTAGACCAGCAAATCTGATCCCATTGTTAAAACAATTTCATTATTTTCTAAAATGCACAGAATCTGTGGGATGTAGTTGGATGGCCCAGGATAAAGATCATAAGGGATTGAGACCAATTTAGCCCAAGAGTCTTCAACTCCATACTTTTCCATTACCCACAAATCTGCTCTGGTATTTTCATAATCGCAAAGCAGAAAAAGTCGTTCACCTACCACTCCAAACATCCAGTCATATACACCGTTCTCAAAATCAGGCATCTTTAATTCTCCATACTTTTCATTCTTCAAATCAAGGCTAACAACTTTCCATTTCTCACTCGAGCCAGGAGATTCACTGACAGCCCAATGGATCTTTCCACAAGCGTACTTTCCAGTTTCATCCAAAGGTGCCCCACCCTTAAAATCCTCAATTTTCCTCCAAGAATCCTCCTTTAGACTATAAACCTTAACCTCAGACTCATACACACCTCCAATACGATACACACAGAGCAAGCTAACAACTTTGTAATCATCAGTCGACTCATCATACCCAAACCCATAAATAACATAGCCACCATCTTTCAAACGGATATTTGAACTAGGCAAAGGTTTAGACTTTTTCAAAGATGGATTCCAAAGAAACAAATCTCTTTCCTCAATTGCCAAACAAACCAACCCATTAACTGAACCCACAACCCAAATTGACTCATCATGCTGTTGAGACGGATAATCAATATCACAAACCTGTGTAGAGGGCTCATGCAACGCAGAGTAGAGAGAACACTTTTTCAGACCAGAATTAGGAGCCAAATTGGTAAACAAAAGCTGATGATTCAAATAGTGGCCCTCCCTAGACGAAATAATGACATGGGACCTGATAAATTCTGGGCTTGAGATCAAAGAACACCATGATTTTGAAACACACTTGAACTTCGAGAGGGGTTTCACTGGCAGCCTCAAGAGGATTTCCGTGACAAGTTCTTGAGGTAAAACCATATTTATTAAGGGTTCCGATAATGAGATGGGTTGATTTTCAATTTCGTGATGGATTTTTGACTTTTTGCAAGGGGGGTCGTCAGATTTTCTTGGTGAATCTTCCCCCATTTTGGAAGAATTTTGGCCTTTCCAGATGTGACGATCAAGAAGAAGGGAAAGATGAGAGCTTTGTACTGCAGAGAAATGTTTGAGAATCAGAGTAAAAACAGATCTATATATTCCCTCACCCGTAAATTGGGACATAAATTTTTTTTTTTAAAAAAAAAAATCTAGCATTTTAACGAAACACTAATGTCTAACTAATAAAAATATCGAGTAATCTTACACTAACTTTTTTTTTATATTGCTACTTAGCTTTCATTATTAATGAGAGGAATTTGAAAAAATAAAGTAACAACATACTAGAAAATCGTCATTATTTTACAATATCCAAAAAAAAAAAAAAGAATAGTTTCCCAAGTCTAAGAGGGGAAGTATAATAAAAAAAATTTGAACCCCAACAAGTAAGGGTCTATTCCACACCCAGTCCTGAAGGTAGTGTAGTGATGTAAATCAGATACCCAACGGCCTGCTAGCAGGAGCTTAGTCATATACACATTAGTCTGCACAAGTAGCCCCCATCCCTCCAGGCAAGCCTACATGAAAGGGGCTCTCTTGCCTTTGACAAAAATTGAATCCCTGACCTTTTTTTCGAAAACTCCTGCCCAGAACCAGTTTGGCTATGTCCTATGAACGGGGAAATTATAATAGAAGAACTGGCCAAATGCATCAGAGGGACGGGCTTGCCCCAGACCTGCATCCTTAGTTCCTTACCCGTCGCATTACTATATAAAGATGAAACCCGTCTTCCGTCCCCATACATGCACATGTTAGAATTTATGTACTTATTTTTTTTGGGTGTTTTTATATCCATCAAATTATATGATAAGTCTGCGTACGTTATATTTCGAAGTGATTTGACATTTTTTCATACTCCTACAAATACGGAAGTTTAGTATACCGAAAACCTCCTGTCTATCCGATTGTGTGGTCCAACTTATCCAAACATGTGTCGTAACCGTAACATTAGTACAAAAGTGAAACCCCTTTTCTTCATGATATGTAGATTTTGTGTGTATTTTTCTATCCACCACAACCTGCGGCGTGGCTCTAATACGACCAAACTTGCATCTGTCCCGTACTATAAAACACAAACCAGTTTTTTTGGAAGAATAACGTATAAATTTGTTACTCTGTTACTATAAAGCCAAACCTGTTTTTGGGAAGATTAACTGTTAAATTCGTTACTTAGTTACTATAAAAACCAAACCCGCTTTTCAAAAGAATAATGGTGTACTCAATTAGACTAACTGATTAGATTCTTTTTTCGTTACTATAAAAACAAAACCCGTTTTTTAGAAGAATAACAGTTTACTCAATTAGACTAACTAACTAGATTTTATTCGGTTACTATAAAAACAAAACCCATTTTCTTTTTCCTTTTTACAAAAGGGAGGTGAATCAAACTCGATACCTATAGATGAGAGAAATGTTATTGAAACGTTAGAACTAAAGGTTTTCGTGTGAGAATCATTTTCTTCTTTATAGTTTCTATCCATCGGACCGGACTCCAATCCAACCAAATTTGCACCTATCCCGTACTATAAAAATTAAACTCGTTTTTCGAAAGAATAACGGTTAAATTTGTCACTTTGTTACATAGAAAACAAACTTTTCATTTTAAAGAATAACGGTTAAATTCGTTACTTAGTGTACACTTCGTTACATAGAAAACATACTTTTCATTTTAAAAGAATAACGGTTGAATTCGTTACTCAATCACACCAATCAACTAGATTTTTTTCCCTTGGGACGGGCTAAATTCATTACTCCATCATCATATTCAAAGTTAGAGGTTATGTGTTTAATTCCTAAGTTCTAGACACCTAATAATTTAATTGTCCTTCTTTACCTTTTAAATTTGTAGTGCTAAACATTTAGGAGGGTTATACATCATATCATAACATGCATGAATTAGCGTGGCTGACCTTTCGAAGTAATTTACAAGGGATTGAAGGATGATATTGCCAATGATGAATTTGTATATTACCTCCTCCGTTATTGTCACATATGATTATTTAACCTAATATAAACTTTACACTAATTAACAATATTTTTCGAACGAGAGGTTTGATTGTTTTCTCTAATAGCTTCACATTACATGAATATGCTGTATCTTTTGGTGAATTGAATTTTGATTTGGTAAGATTGGACTTCATCCTTTATTTCCATTTCCAATGGAGTCAAGAACACACTCTTCTTTGACTTTGAAATATGTTGTAATAAAGCAAAATGACTCACTAAATTAGCTCCTTCTTATATTGTAAAGTAGCAGTTGATCGACACAGCTTGACGCAATTTTCATTATGGGTTATCAGAAAACAACTTCTATGTGTTTCTAACACATGAGTATGGTTGCGTATCTGACTCTTATATCTCGCTATAAGCGGGAGCCTGTAAAGAAATGCGTAATGTTGTTGTAGTCTCTCTTACTTAGACTTCTTTTTTTCTTCTTCTTCTTTTTTATGATTTTCTCTAATGCATTTCCATTTTTGTGTGTTTCCCTATGCATCGAACCTTATGGCGTTCCAACCCATCCCAAACCTGTCTCCGTACCTGTCCCATTATAGTAAAAAAACAAAACCTGCTTTCTTCCTGATACATGAACTTT
This sequence comes from Eustoma russellianum, assembly GCA_036186865.1. NCBI lineage: Eukaryota > Viridiplantae > Streptophyta > Magnoliopsida > Gentianales > Gentianaceae > Eustoma > Eustoma russellianum. Next base: position 30,092,987 of record AP025065.1, read on the forward strand.
TAACATTTTTACGTGTTTCTGAACGACTCCAATTCAATGAAACTTGTAACGATTACAGCTGTGTTACTATATAAAAAACAAACAAACCTGTTTTTCTCCCAAAAAACTGCTGGATTCGTTACTAAAAAAGAAACAGAATCAGACACAACGTTTCCCTAACTAGAAAAACGTTTGGCTAATAAATGCTATTTAAAAGAAAGTAGCGTCATCCGAAAATGATTATAGCCTATAAAAACCTTCTTGTAGGCTTCTGTGCTTACGCATAATCCAAAAAAAGACGGATCGCTTTGCGATCTGATGTACTCAGAATTACCTTATACTATGTGTAAGAGGATGTTTTCGGAACTTGAACTCATGACCGTAAGGTCACCAAACAGCATGAATGAGAAGGGTTCTTCCACCAGATAGCCTTTAATAGTGAAATTTAATATCAAAATGAGAAGGGTTCTTCCACCAGATATTGAAGTTCGGAATTTAGACGATTTAAAACCTTTCATGACTGATTTGTAACGGCTCAAGTAATAAATGAATGTGTTAGAAACTTGACCTTATGGAAATGTTATTAACATAAGTTACATTTTATCATTTTAATTTAATAAACCTTTTGAAATATCACAAAACATACAACACAAGATTCATTACTCCATAACCATATTCAAAGTTAGAGGATCATCTCCTTCATTCCTAAGTTCCAGTGCACCTAATGTTCACCTTTTAATTCTTGGTACGCGCTAAACATTTTTTCCCCATAAAACAACGTTAAACTTTATTTATATAGGAAGATCCGCCGAGTAGGGCTATTAAGCGAACCGAACAGTTTGCGAACTGTTCGAGTTCAATTCGTATTTGATTCAAGTTCGTTCGTTAATTTTACTTAAATGAGCCGAATTCGAACACCTAATTAGGTTCGTTTACTAAAACAAGTCGAACTATTCACAAACTATTTGGGTCGTTTAAACAGTTATAGTGTTATCGAGCCGAACTTGAACAAAATTTGAAGTTCATTATAGTAAACGAAATAAGTCGAACAGTTCGTTTAACTAAAGCAACCCGAATTCAAAAACCTAATATTCAGTTCGACTCGGTTCGTTAACACCCCTACCGCCGAGACTGCCTCTATTACATTATTGGGTGGATTAATCTCCAATGTTTCAATTTCTAGTGGAGTCAAGGACACACTCTTCCTTGACTTATGAATATGATGGAATAAAGTAAAATGAATCACTAAATTGGCTGCACATTATAAAGTACCAGTTGATCGACACAACTTGACGCAATTTTTTTATTATGGGTCATCAGGAAACAACATCTGCCTTTCTGACGCACGGATAAAGTTGCGTACATCTGACTTTCTATATCCGTCATAAACAGGAGCCTCTAAGGCGATGTGGTAATGTTGATGCCAAATTACAAGTAAGCATCAAGCGAGAGCCTGAGTGTGGTAAGAAGTGTGCAGTCACATTGCCCCCAGGGGCATAGTCTACTGGTAAGTGACAAGGTGATTGGGGCTAAAGAACCCCGACGTCCCGAGTTCGAACCCGTATAGAGGCAATACTTTGTTGAAATATTACAAGGGTTGCTTCTAGGCTTCTGAATCTCGTGTGTCCTCTCCCTTGTAGGGCTGCTAGTAGAGCACATCTCTCGATTTACATCCTACCTGGCTAAGGGGCTTCTGGTACAGGTAGGGGGAGAACTCACTCCCTTAACAAAGTGTGCAGTCACATTATCAGTTTGCCACACAAATGCGAATTCACATACATGAAAATGCTTAGATAAATTGCGACATTACAGAGCTAAATTGGTTAGCATGGAAAGATCAACATCAGTAGAGTGTAACCGAGTAGTTGTAATCAGAGAATCTTTGGTAATTTCAACTTAGATTCATCTTTAAAGATGCCTCTAAAATCAATCCTTGTTTGATGGTTTCAACCTCCGCACGTTCAACGGGTGTGGCGTGCCAAATTCTCCGACATTGAGTGATGGATGAGGCTTCCATCACTAGGTGTGTTTCTAAAAGATATGTATGTTTTGCGGATATCCGACCCCTCATATCACGAGAGTCTCTAAGACATACATAATGTTGTTATTGTTGTGTTATTTGTACATGTCAAAAAATAAAAGGGACAATATTTTTGAAACGGAATGAGTACATTAATTAGGATGCATTGGTGATATAAGGATATGACATGTACATAAGAAACAAAAAGACATTGTTATTTCCTTTCTTTCATACCAATGTAATCAAAGGGTGCAGAGTATACTATTATATAATGAATAGAACGTATCATCTGAAATTTTGCCGTGGACTTTTTTATATATTAAATTATTTAAATTGCTACACATATTTGCATACAAGAAGAGCAAAAATAAATAAACAAAAAGGCTGCTGAAAACGGTTTTTTAATGTGAGAGATATGAGGATTTATTATACACCTGCAAGCATTACTTATACGCCGACTTAAACGTTCTTTTTATCAATTATTAACCCAATCTGTGAAGCAGTTTAATATATCTTACATCATTATGTCGAAGTGACACCCTTATACTTAATATAAGTTACATAATCATTCCAAAATGTATTTGTGAAGGTGACTGCATGGAATATGCAGTACTAGAAAGAAAAAAAAAGAAATTGGCTTTTGCGACGTTCCAAAAGTTGTTACTGCTTGCCTAACTTAAGGCTAGTGAACGCTGCAGATTCCGATGTGGTAATAGACTAATGGGCTATTGTCATATTTACAAACGCATCAACATCATGTTGATAGGACATTCACAAACGCCTCAATATCATATGGCCAAGACACTTGAAAACATCTCAATAGATCCTATGGTTAAGAAAAAAATAATTAATTTCTTGGAGCAAAGACGAAATCCTTCATCCTGGCGTCTCCACCGCCCAGCTCCAAGGATTATTGTGGAAGATGCAAATCAGGAGTCTAGCGGTCTCCTAGGTTGGGTAAGGACTTACGCAGTGACCCACACAAGGTGCCCCTGCAAACCAGGCCTTCGGCCTAGCAGCAGTGGAACACTCACACTGTGTATGTCCCTGAATTCGAACTCTTGACCTCTTGGAGCGAATCTCAACCCAAGTACTAACTAGACTATACGCTGAGGGAAAAAAATTTAATTTCTAAGCGTACAAAATATTACATTTCATAGCTGGCTATTTGTAAAATGGGAGTAAACTTGACTCAGAATTTTCATATCGAAATTTTTTGCAATTTACATGAAGTACTAGTAAGTCAATATTAACAAATATGTATATGTACCAACAAAACCATACAGGTCAGATCCTATCATCTTACAGGTCAGATCCTATCATCGCAAAGAGACGATGAAGGATGACCGAATGACACGTGTCTAACACGAGGTTGTGAAGTCGGGTCAGAAAGTGACTTGCGAGAGGTGTTCAACTGGTCAGAAGGCGGTGGGGGATCTCATCCTAAAAACACGGGCTCTAAAAATCCTACTTTGCTGGAAAGGATCCATGTCCAGAAGCATATGATGCTCCCTATGCTCCACACATCCAATAACGATCAAATCAGCTACCTGCATAAAGGAAGAAACTAAATCAATTTCAACAATAGTTAAGATTTTGAAAGGCTAACTCAAATAATAGCAATTTGAAAAGACCTCCCCAGATCAATATCCTGTGGTTACCAAATAAAGGAAAACGAGGCAAAACTCGATCATTCAGGACCTTAAAGAAATTATCCATCAATAGTATTTCATCATGACACATCATGAAAAACAAGAGTCAATGCCAGCAAACAAGATCTCCTACACTTGGAGTACTAGAGCAAGCAGATTGACCCCAGTAATAAGGTCTAAATCACACATGCAGAAACTATGTAGATATATTATCTTAACTAAGTTGCAATGCCATTCAGTTGCAGTTGCAATGCCAAGTCACATACTGAGAGAAATTTCTGGAATATACACCTATTAGACTCTCTTGAGAAATTCTTGAAAGAAGTTTGTTCATATGTTTCTTCACTGAAACATGGCCGAAAGTCGCTATCTGCAAAACATTCTTCAGCAAAACATGAAGAAGAAAATTTGTGAATATGAATGTTCGAAGCTCAAAACATTGACGGGCCAAAAACAGAGTTGTAGACGAATATTTAGATCTGCAGTTAGATCATGGAGGAGACTTGATTAACTCGGATGGTGGTGCAATAGTTGTAGCGCCCCGCTCCCGAGCCCTAGCCTCGGTAGCAGTGCACCCGCCGTATCTCACTAAGGAGAATACAAAGCGTCACATCAACTTCTTACACGTCAGTGTTGACATAGAAATTTTTTCTTTTTCGAGGAAACGATTAAACACAACACTAACCAGAATTTACTTAACCTCAATAAAACAAAAAACACCACTATTAGGCTGACCAGGCCCTACAAGCCAAAGTCAACTGTCTGAATTAAAAGTCTAAAAGAAATGTCTCAACGTACTAACGTAAAAATATAAATCTCAATGTCACCCCAAGAATATCATAAACAGACCGTCTTTGCCCTCGCCGCAATCATATCTACTGGTCACTCGGCCCACTCCACGACATCGGCACCATCCTCGAGGAAAATATAATCATACTCCGTCTCGGCTACATATGGAATAGTAGGGGTGAGTGATGGTAATCACCCAGTAGGTGCCTCTCAAACAATACAAAGAGTACATCCCCAAAAAGATATCAACACATAACACACAAAACAAGATAACATGGCTTATACGGAAAAGTAAACCACTCCACATAAACATGCGCAAGTACGTGATGCATGCTCAAATAACGTGTCACACGCAACGAGAATCATGTCATGCAATATGCTCCTAGACCTATATGCAATGCATGCTCCCGGGTCCTAAATCCAGCGTCGTGGTCTCTAGCCACCACTAGCCGTTTGGACACCCACGCCCTATAGACGCAGTATGTCTCATGACCCCGGTGCCCTATAGACACGGTAAGTCATCCCGATACCCACGCCCTATAGACGCAGTATACCTCATGCAATGCACGTGCCATGAATGCAGGAACTCCACACAGCCGTCATTACTTCCATCTGTACCACGTCCGTCTCCAATTACTTAGTCTACTTATTTTATTATTTTACTTTATTTACCCTTTTTTTTATTAAATTGGGTTCAGCCGAACTGGCCAAACCCCTTGCCCTTTTATTATTATTATTATTATTATTATTATTATTATTATTATTATTATTATTATTTTCTCTTATTTAAATTGGGTTCAGCCGAAAGGCTAAACCCCTTTTTGTTATTTTTTCTTTTTTTTTTATTATTATTTAACATATGCTGCATGCCAAACAAAAGAAAACAGAGAACTAAACATCAAATTCCATCAACATCGACACAACCAATTCAACACACATTCAAGACCACCATTCGGCTAACACCAATGACACACACATATAAATTTCACACATATAGGCTTCATGTTATCACAAAGAGAATACCTCAAATAGATCATGATCGAATTAAGAATAAAAGAACAACAATGAACAAATAAAATACCGTTTTGAACATGCAATCTTTGTACCATTTTGAGGGAATAAATAGTATGCACCTACCTTTTTGACGAATTAACTTCCTACGCGGAATCTTTTCTTTCCAACCTGCTGACATCTATGCTTGGTGTTGGGCAAATCTTTCCTTTCTTCGTAAAGGCCTCAGGTGGTTGCTTTAGAAAAGGACAAAAAAACTTTAACTTCCACACTTAATCCAGGAAGTTGACAAGTACAACTTTAAACACCTTTTCATTTACCGTTATACTTATTCGTTTACAATTTTATTATCATTTCAATTCCAACTAATTTCCTACGTATAAGTATACTCACGTATATGCCCGCGCCAATACGCATGCATATACACACTTATGCGTTTCTTGTACCGAAATAATATCCTCGGCCTATAGTCAGTGCATAATATGACGCTTATGTTTATGTACCCGGCCAATATACACTCTATTACCAAATTTACCATTATAACTTAGTTATATATATTATATCTACGAAATTACTTATTATACACAATTTAACAGCCACACGGTCACTACCCCTGAGAAATACCACATTATTAAATCCATAGCATTTGCACATCCTAATTCGGCCAGCGATTATTTATTCACATATATACTTATATTCTACTACATAAACACATATATGTATATATACTCGGTCACACATTAATATGCTATACATAATATTCATTAGATCCCAAAATAATATTGCTGGCCCAATACAAAGATTTTCACAAATGTATAGTTAATTCGGCTGTAAGTCACTAATTTCCATACCCCATAAATTTATTCACACAACACATCACACATAATTAATATTTTATATTATGTTTTACATATAAATATACAACATTACATGGCCACTGCCATCAAGGGCAATCGGCCCTGACTCACCACGACAGCAACTCCAATTCCATAAAGCTATATCATAAACACATATGTGTGTGTATATATCAATCGATACATCCAAGTAGGCATATACATGTATATATCAACTGTTTATGCAACCACAAATACAACATGCATGATCCGATTTGATACAAAAATAACATCATAATGTTAGAAAATCATAGCAAATATAATAAGGATACTTGCCTCTCGTCTTAATTATACGCGCTATATAAAGAATTTGGTGTTGAATGGACCAAAAATTGATTGCACCTTCTCCCTAAAAATGGCGGCAGAAACTGGAGGTATGAGGAAGGAAAAGTCGCCTCTTTCTTGGGCTGGGGCTGGACGATTTGATTATGGGGAATTAGGGTAGAATTCTAGTGTTATATGTGTATAGATATAGGTAGGTTTTTGGTTAAATCCCTAGTAAGTTAGGATATCTTCTCCTAGTTTGATTTAAATTTGGATTTGAGTTACACTTATCTATCTACTACCTAATCATATTAGGATCTTTGTTTTTTTTTTTTTAAATTTATCTTTGTTTATTTTCTTTTCCTTATCTAATTCTTTTTTTGCCGTGTGTGTATACATATAATATGTATATCCAAAAGACACGGGCTATAACATACCTCCCCCCTTATAATAAGTTTCGTCCTCGAAACTTGCGTATGGTTTATCAATGACTTAGTATGATTTTACTTAATCGTTCACTTTGATAATGACTGTGCTAAATATCCCTTTTATATTGATACGTTAACCATTTCACTTTCTTATCATAGTCTAAGGCCTCGAAAATCATTCTTTGTACCCGACAATGTAATTTCTAAGTCCATTATTCTATGCTTATTTGAGGTTATAACCTACTCTTCTTATAACTCTAGAATCAAACTTAGGATATTGTCACTATACCGAGGTTCCATAACCCAGTCATCATCAGTCGCTATCATACTTATATCTGCGGTCATAGCAGCCTTTTAAGATTGGTTCTTAGGTATACTATAATCTTTAACTTGAGTTGTCCAATCCTAGCATCGCACACTAAATGTTGATCGACTTAGGGCATTGTAATTCACCATGCCTCCGCGCGCCACACTGATCCTCTGTACTTCTTTACTTGATTATTTCAACCGCTAATTCTAATTTAGTTAAATCTCATCTGAAAAGTAATAACTGCTTATTCATACTTACTCTATCTAAATTCAAGCTTACTCGTTACATCAATACTTATGTGTTCTATGAATCAACACTTAACCCAGATTTGTAATAATTTGTCATTCCACTATACTCATTTTAGTAATGCTTGATTATCACTATCAATCAATATCTTTAGGGGACTAATATTTTCGGCCTATTTGATACTCTAAAATTCAACATCTTAATCATAACTATAAGCCCCTTTGTACGATATTATTTGCTAAACTCTACTGATCATAATGCTAATAAATCTTTTTTTTTTTAGTAATTCGTTTTACTAACAATCATTTCTTAAGAACTACGATCCCAACTTACCTTGTCACACTCTAACACTACTGTCAAAACTAGGGGCATGAGCCCTCTTCATTTATCCCATGGAACCGGGTTTGCAAGGGTCGGATCTAAGGAATTATACAAATGGTTATAATCAGCACTTAGGTAAGGCTAATGATTCCGAATTGCATGGCATACCCTAGGTATACGTGGGTATATCTTCTATCCGATTATCGCTTAGGTCTAATGTCATGACTTATTTCTAGGATCGATACTCGGTATCATCATTCCTTACATCTAAAATCTTTACTTATTTCTAAGTTCAATGCTTAGAATATAATCACAGCTTATGACTAAGATCAGTGCTTAGGTTCAAATTATCACCTGATTTTCAGATCACCACTTATGTCTAAGATCACTTCTTATTTTCAAATCATACTTAGTATATAATCAGCGTTTATGACTAAAAACTAATGCTTAAGTCAAAGAACAACTCTTAATCAAGATCGCCGCTTATGTCTAAAATTGTGGCTTACGGGTAGGATCATCACTTAATTTCTAAGGTCACGTCTTATTTCCAATAAGATGCTTCATATGTAATCATTGCTTACGACTAAAAATCGATACTTATTACTAAGATCGTGACTTAAGAGCAAAATCGTAACTAAATTTCTAAGATCATAGCCTAAATTTATGCTTCCGCCATGGATCTAGAGTCATGCTCTGATAGATCGCACGTAGTACTTCTTAAACTCATTTTGAAATTAGATCCAATTGATCGGCGGTGTCAGTTGTGTTGCGCCATCATTCCTTCACATCTCCTTGTCGAAGAATCTCAGGTCTGAGTGCAATGGTGGTGGAGGCGATGCATGCCAGTTCAGCAACTGGTGCCGCTGTGTTAAGGTACTGGTCATGGTGACTATGACATCTTCAAGTGCTTGGGGATGATCCCATGATTCTGGTGGTTCTCACCACCGTTCCCAGCTGGCTCACGTCGTGGAGGCATTTCCTGTTATCAGAGTTCATGAGAAGAAATCGCATTAGTCAACAATAATTTGAAAGGTTGGACGCCGATAAATCGATAGTTAGACAAGGAAAGCTCTCCCTCGGCACACACCTCCCGTAACCTGATCATAACCTAGGTCTAAGATCATATCTTAAGTCTACTTTGTTTATTAGGGGTAAAATTTGAGATTTTATAAAAGATCGTAACTTATGTCTAAGTGATCTAATTAATCCTGCGTTTCCGAGGCGGATCTGAAGCCTCGGCTCTGATACCACCTGTAGCGCCCCGCTCCCGAGCCCTAGCCTCGGTAGCAGTGCACCCGCCGTATCTCACTAAGGAGAATACAAAGCGTCACATCAACTTCTTACACGTCAGTGTTGACATAGAAATTTTTTCTTTTTCGAGGAAACGATTAAACACAACACTAACCAGAATTTACTTAACCTCAATAAAACAAAAAACACCACTATTAGGCTGACCAGGCCCTACAAGTCAAAGTCAACTGTCTGAATTAAAAGTCTAAAAGAAATGTCTCAACGTACTAACGTAAAAATATAAATCTCAATGTCACCCCAAGAATATCATAAACAGACCGTCTTTGCCCTCGCCGCAATCATATCTACTGGTCACTCGGCCCACTCCACGACATCGGCACCATCCTCGAGGAAAATATAATCATACTCCGTCTCGGCTACATATGGAATAGTAGGGGTGAGTGATGGTAATCACCCAGTAGGTGCCTCTCAAACAATACAAAGAGTACATCCCCAAAAAGATATCAACACATAACACACAAAACAAGATAACATGGCTTATACGGAAAAGTAAACCACTCCACATAAACATGCGCAAGTACGTGATGCATGCTCAAATAACGTGTCACACGCAACGAGAATCATGTCATGCAATATGCTCCTAGACCTATATGCAATGCATGCTCCCGGGTCCTAAATCCAGCGTCGTGGTCTCTAGCCACCACTAGCCGTTTGGACACCCACGCCCTATAGACGCAGTATGTCTCATGACCCCGGTGCCCTATAGACACGGTAAGTCATCCCGATACCCACGCCCTATAGACGCAGTATACCTCATGCAATGCACGTGCCATGAATGCAGGAACTCCACACAGCCGTCATTACTTCCATCTGTACCACGTCCGTCTCCAATTACTTAGTCTACTTATTTTATTATTTTACTTTATTTACCCTTTTTTTTATTAAATTGGGTTCAGCCGAACTGGCCAAACCCCTTGCCCTTTTATTATTATTATTATTATTATTATTATTATTATTATTATTATTATTATTATTATTATTTTCTCTTATTTAAATTGGGTTCAGCCGAAAGGCTAAACCCCTTTTTGTTATTTTTTCTTTTTTTTTTTATTATTATTTAACATATGCTGCATGCCAAACAAAAGAAAACAGAGAACTAAACATCAAATTCCATCAACATCGACACAACCAATTCAACACACATTCAAGACCACCATTCGGCTAACACCAATGACACACACATATAAATTTCACACATATAGGCTTCATGTTATCACAAAGAGAATACCTCAAATAGATCATGATCGAATTAAGAATAAAAGAACAACAATGAACAAATAAAATACCGTTTTGAGCATGCAATCTTTGTACCATTTTGAGAGAATAAATAGTATGCACCTACCTTTTTGACGAATTAACTTCCTACGCGGAATCTTTTCTTTCCAACCTGCTGACATCTATGCTTGGTGTTGGGCAAATCTTTCCTTTCTTCGTAAAGGCCTCAGGTGGTTGCTTTAGAAAAGGACAAAAAAACTTTAACTTCCACACTTAATCCAGGAAGTTGACAAGTACAACTTTAAACACCTTTTCATTTACCGTTATACTTATTCGTTTACAATTTTATTATCATTTCAATTCCAACTAATTTCCTACGTATAAGTATACTCACGTATATGCCCGCGCCAATACGCATGCATATACACACTTATGCGTTTCTTGTACCGAAATAATATCCTCGGCCTATAGTCAGTGCATAATATGACGCTTATGTTTATGTACCCGGCCAATATACACTCTATTACCAAATTTACCATTATAACTTAGTTATATATATTATATCTACGAAATTACTTATTATACACAATTTAACAGCCACACGGTCACTACCCCTGAGAAATACCACATTATTAAATCCATAGCATTTGCACATCCTAATTCGGCCAGCGATTATTTATTCACATATATACTTATATTCTACTACATAAACACATATATGTATATATACTCGGTCACACATTAATATGCTATACATAATATTCATTAGATCCCAAAATAATATTGCTGGCCCAATACAAAGATTTTCACAAATGTATAGTTAATTCGGCTGTAAGTCACTAATTTCCATACCCCATAAATTTATTCACACAACACATCACACATAATTAATATTTTATATTATGTTTTACATATAAATATACAACATTACATGGCCACTGCCATCAAGGGCAATCGGCCCTGACTCACCACGACAGCAACTCCAATTCCATAAAGCTATATCATAAACACATATGTGTGTGTATATATCAATCGATACATCCAAGTAGGCATATACATGTATATATCAACTGTTTATGCAACCACAAATACAACATGCATGATCCGATTTGATACAAAAATAACATCATAATGTTAGAAAATCATAGCAAATATAATAAGGATACTTGCCTCTCGTCTTAATTATACGCGTTATATAAAGAATTTGGTGTTGAATGGACCAAAAATTGATTGCACCTTCTCCCTAAAAATGGCGGCAGAAACTGGAGGTATAAGGAAGGAAAAGTCGCCTCTTTCTTGGGCTGGGGCTGGACGATTTGATTATGGGGAATTAGGGTAGAATTCTAGTGTTATATGTGTATAGATATAGGTAGGTTTTTGGTTAAATCCCTAGTAAGTTAGGATATCTTCTCCTAGTTTGATTTAAATTTGGATTTGAGTTACACTTATCTATCTACTACCTAATCATATTAGGATCTTTGTTTTTTTTTTTAAATTTATCTTTGTTTATTTTCTTTTCCTTATCTAATTCTTTTTTTGCCGTGTGTGTATACATATAATATGTATATCCAAAAGACACGGGCTATAACATACCTCCCCCCTTATAATAAGTTTCGTCCTCGAAACTTGCGTATGGTTTATCAATGACTTAGTATGATTTTACTTAATCGTTCACTTTGATAATGACTGTGCTAAATATCCCTTTTATATTGATACGTTAACCATTTCACTTTCTTATCATAGTCTAAGGCCTCGAAAATCTTATCGTGGAGGAGACTTGATCAACTTGAATGATGGTGCAATAGTTGTTTAGCATTTTAATATAGTTAGAGGGCCAAAACTCTGACAATGGACATACTTACACAGGCCAACCAGCTCCTAGAAAGCTATTCAAATTTGATCATACCAAATCAGAAACAAAGAAATAAAAAGATAAGTAATCAGCAGTTAATTTGCTAGCAAACCTTACATATGATTGAATCAGAAAAATACTTCATTCTATTTCTCTGTTTCTTCAGGTTCGTTCTTAGCATCATAGCGTTACACATAGATTCAATCGAAAGTTGTAGTTTTGAAAGACAAGTACAAAGCCCTTGTGTATAATTACAACCACAAACAACTCAACCGCTCATGAGTAGCTCTTAGCCAGAACCGCAGAACAATTACATAGTAACAACCTTTCCAAAATGGATTTTATGTGAGCAAATGAATGTATGGTCTAACTTTTAGTCCTCCAAATTTTATCCCTTAAAGACATCAAACGTCGGGCCAAAAAGAACAGAGTTAAACAAAATGGGCACAAGAACAACCTGTGATCAGTTGTCCTAAACTTAGTTAAATTAGTTCAGTTCAAACTTTAAGTCCAGTGTGATTCCATGCAAGATAACAATATCAGCAAATGTTAGGACTAAATATATCAAGACTATGCTCAATGCCTCAAACAAGATCAGAATTGTCATTGACAAAGTTTCAAACAGCTGAAATGCATAGCTGAAATGCATAGCACATAGGACTCAAATACGTATAAAGTAAAGATCACAATGCTATGCGTGTACGTAAAGAAATGTAAGCATAGAGTTGAAGTTTCAAACAGAAAAAAGGTACATAAACAAGGTTTCAAACTACTGAAAAGTCAAGGCAACATAGAATTGAAGCACAACACATACCAGCTGTCGTTGAAAATAAAGAAATGTAAGCATTAGAGCTTGGATCTAATGTAACTGATGCTTGACTTTTGATACAATGTAAATTTAAAAACCTGAAGAAAAGAAAAGAAAAAACTGAACTGTAAGAAAACCCTATGTATTAAAAGTCAGATAGGCAACTAAGAGACCTGGTCCTTGGCTTGAAGACTATTTCCCATCTTCATCCCCTTCTGAAAAAATTGCATATGAGATGTGGATGATTGCTATTCTAGCTCATAACTTCCTGTGTGGAGGCATTGAGGCCTTATTCCAGATGTAAATGAAATTTAGTTCTCGCTTCAGGCAATTAACAGAAAAGGTCTTGAAACAATTTGTTGAAGTTTACCCCTGAGTTTGTAAGAGGACCCAATGAGAATCTAGAAATCAGACGTTGTGATAGATTAAAAGTTAATGATCGGAATGATTTTGACTATCGATTAGTTACACAAGGAAGAAGTTTCCCTGGCGTACATTGGTAGATTCTCAGCGGCAGCGCCCATGAATTGGTTGTTAATCTAAGATGGATCTTTCAGCAGCTTCTTCGATAAAGCTAAAGTAATCAAGTGATAGCTGGCTTCTTGATTTCTGCATCCTTAATATGCGTCATTTCAGAGTTCAGTTAAACGAGAGGCAGAGTTTAACTCAAACATTCTTGCTCTTAAAAAAAAAAATGCATATTCCCTGAATCTAGTCATGAATTTTTCCCCCTTAAATAACAAATCTTTCTACATGATATGATTGAATCCCTGGTTCTATGCTGCTCCCACTCTCACGCGAATCCATAAAATTTCCACACATTCAAGATTTGCCCCCAATTATGTGATTTAGCATAAAATAATGGTTGAACCCAACCAGTAAGGGTCCCTGCCACCAGTGGCGGACGCAGGACAAATTTTTGGGGGGCAAAATTCACACTATGAAATCACCGTCTATTTTTTTGGACTCAATATACATTCCATCGAAAATCCGGCAAAAACTCCCTTACAATATAGATATATGCAAATATTATAACATAAAATCTAAACCAACACATCCACTAATCAAAATGCAACAATAATAAGCAACCATCAACAATATCCAACAAAAGTTATTCATAAGCAACATTAACAAGAAGCAATATCCAACAAAAGTTATTAATTTAACGCTCGACATACCTTTTATTTACGAAATGAAGGACGAGCAGCATGAGGGATTATCGGTGGCCGCAAATTTTGAAATTGTTGCATAATGTTTTCATTTGAAATGGTTCCAAAAACTTCCTTCTCGATGTAACACAGTAAACAGTCCGATAGTAAGTCGTCTCCCAATCGGCTGCGCAGATCAGTCTTTATTATATTCATCGCAGAAAAAACTTCTTTCCACACTCGCTGTTCCGACAGGTAAGATCAGTTCTAACTCGATGAGCCGATATATTAAAGGAAAGTAATTGTGATAATTCAACTCCACCATCTTCTTTGCAAGAACTCCAAGATTAGTATTATGAGAGAATAATTCATTTGATTTCATATCACCAATGTAACTTTTAAGTTCATGGTTGAGCTCAATTCGATCATTGGTAGTGAAATCGTCTGGATATAACTCAACAAGATGTAGCAATTGACTATGATCAAAATTTGCAAAAGAATTGGAAGGATCAAGGCACATCACGCATCTAATTAAATGTGCTGGCTTCGGTGAAGTGTGTATCCATTTCCGTAGCAATGATGTCAATTACTTAGTAACACACATATATCACATATCATGAGATAGTTTCGGGATTAAAAAACAGATACATTAAATTTAGATAATCAAAAATACAATTGCATCTACCTACCAACTAAATTTTTTCTCCGAGTTGGAGGGGGCGGCTGCCCCCCGTGCCCCCCTTGTGAACGCCCCTGCCTGCCACACCCAGTCTCAAAGGTAGTGTAGGGAGGTAAATTATGTATCCAACGGCCCACTAGATAGTGTAGGGAGGTAAATTATGTACCCAACGGCCCACTAGCAAGAGCTTGGTCATTTACACAGTAGTTTGCATAAGGAGACCCCACCGGCAAGCCTGCAGGCCAAGAAGCTCCCACACTATGCACTTGCTGGGAAGAGGCTTTCTTACCTTTGGCAAGAATTGAACTCCTGACCTTTCTTTCGAGAATCCCTGACCGGAACCAGCTGGGTTATGTCTTGGGTACGATTTAGCATAAAATAGCAAGCACACATAGTAGCGTCCTCTGAACCCCGACAGCAGGGAGCAGTAATTGACTAATTAATACTAGGAAAATAACTTGGCTAGCGGAATCCTTCTTTCCACCAACTTCTTTGATATTCTTGAAGATGGTTTTAGAGAGGAATGTCGACCATAGAATCGATGAAAAATAAAAAGAAAGACTAACATATACAACTAACACAAAGGGAAAGGGTTTGTGGAAGAGGGAGCTGGGTGTTTAAAGACAATGACATTGGTTATCTTTTTCAAAAGTCGTACCATTCCTATCCACAAAACGACAAAGCCCAAGTGTTTTTTTTAAGGTAAAAATCATCAATTATAATTGGTGGTGGGATTTGTTCTCAGTCTATTTGCGAGTAACGCAAGCCAAGTTTTGCTAAGTGATGAGCTGGTCTATTTCCATCTCTTCCAGTGAAGGCTACAGAACACTGCACATTCTCTCATTAAGAACCATGCTTAGAAACATGTCATATAACCTGTGAGGTGCGTGTATAGCCCCTCATTGTTTGTGAAAACAAAAAAACAAAAAAATTTCATCAAACCTTTTTGAATATCCATGGGAATGATATATAGATTAACAACCACGTTTTGATCGCGCCTGTGAGGTGCGTGTATAGCCCCCAGCCGCCCATCCTCTTGGGTATAGGTCCTGAAATTGTTTGTTATAGGTAGCGCTATAAACGAGCCAAACGAGCTGAGCATCGCGTTGTTCAAGCTCGGTTAGTTTAACTTAACGAACGAGCTGAGCTTGTTTGTTTATTTAAATGAACATATTTAATTGTTCAAGCTCAGTTCGTTTAACTCGCGAACAACATTAACGAGCCGAACACATTAAACGAACGGTATCACTTACCGAGTTCGAATAGAAAAATGGTTCAAGCTTGGTTCATTAACCCTTTAGCCGAACCGATCCAAACTCGAGTTGAGCTCGAGTCGAACAAGCCGAACATACCGAACGGCTCAGTTCAATAGGAGCCTTTCCGCGTTTTCTTTCCTAAAAATGTTTATTTGCTTTTATGGAATGCTTGATTTGCAACTGCATCAAATCAACTACAGCTCGAACCTTTCGAATTTTATATTGGCAGTGTCTGTTTAAAGTGACTTTGTATTAAATATTTCATTTCATTCATATCATTTGTGAAAGTTATGCTTTTGATACAAAGATTTAAAAAATAATTATATAGTTTTACTATGTAGTATTCAAAGCAGTCGAAAGTCTCATTGTAGAGAGGAAGACGAGTAAAGGCAGGCCCAAAATGACTTGGGATGTGCGGATTAGGCATGAACTATTAGATTTGCACATCTTCAAAGACATGATCCAGGATAGGAGTTCATGGTGACAGAGAATTAATTTTAACGAGGTTTAGGCAAGATATAAGGGTTACCTTAGAGTATACTTAGGGGCTTAAATATTATCCATGCTTTGGGTGGATTTTTGCACTTTTTTTATTTTGTTTTTTTATCTTTGTCTTGCATTATATGTGCATATACACGTTTATGACCATTTTCATATCGGGAGCTTCGTATTTGTATTTACTGAATTTTCTCACTAACACACTAGCACGTCATATTTCTATTATTGTGTCATTTATGCAGGTACAGCCAGAGCCGGGTGTCTCTCTTGAAGCAATCTCTCTGTTACTAAGGATAGAGGTATTGTTTGACTACCGTTCACCCTCCCCGGACTCTAACGAAGACTCTAACGATAGCTTTTACTGTTATTGGGACGACGACGACGACTATGTAGTATTCAAAGCTAGAAGGCTAGAAGACCTTGACTAGTTAAAAGTAACGATTTAATGCATGACTTGAGTAAGTAATGCAACAAATAGTACAAAACAAGTTTGTTTCAAATGATAAATAATAAGAAATGAGGCATTAAAATTGGAAAGTCTCTTGTGAAAATCATAAACACCATGTGAATCTGATCCATACATAAACAATTTTTTGACATTAAAACTAAAGGTATTTGAATCAAAAACATTTAGGTGTGGTAGATGAATAGCATTTTTATTTTGCATTTTCAATGAGGTCAAGTACACACTCTTTTTTGACTTTGGAATATGATGGAATAAAGCGAAATGACTCATTAACTTGGCTGCGCTTCTTATATTGTGAAGTAGCAGTTGATCGACACAGATTGACGCAATTTTCATTATGAGTCATCGAAAAACAATCTTTGTGTGTTTCTAACACATGGGTATAGTTGCATACATCCAATCCTCTCATACCTCGCTATAGGCAGGATCCTTCTAAGGAAATAGGGTAATGTTGTTGTCGCAGATGAATAGCATTTTTCATATATTTTAGCCTTGTCTCAAGTCTTCCTAATGTGTTAAAAAAATGTACATGTATTTGAAAGAGGTTTTTGACTATAAGAAAAAAATAGAGAGGTTTTGGACCATAATTGTATGTTAAACTCCTTGGGGCAATGTGGATCACAATATGTAGAACATGGACTTCTGGGGATGAAGTGAAAAAATTTACCAGGAAAATAAAAATAATAATAATTTATTTGACTACTATTTTCAACAACAAGAATAAATCTTCTCAATAAAAAAGGAATAAAGTTTCCTCAATTTCCAAATGAAGGGAGGCCATAATTTCAATTATTTATTCGTTAGAAAAGACCTGAATTCCATCACTAACACATTAGTACAACATATTTCTATTATTGTGTCATTTATATAGGTACATATAGAGTCGGGTCTCAGTGGAAGCAAACTCTCTATCATTTATGGTAGATGTATTTTTTGTCTGCCGCTAATCCTTTCCAGACCTTAACGATATATTTTGATTTCGTTGGATATACTGATATGATTGATTGATTCGTTAGAAAAGAAATCTTCAAAACTCGTTATACCTGTTTTTTTTTTTTGTTGCGTGTAATTATAATAATACGTCTTTCAGAAAATGTATTTACGTAATTTTTTTATATAAAAAAAAGAAGATAGCATGATGTAAAAAAAAATTATAACTTTTATCCATCCTTAGATAAGAGAAGTACTCCACTAACCACATTCAATAATGATTCAAAAGATTGTCCTTATGTAGATTTTTAGTCAAACATGCAATTCATTAACATCAAAGATAACTCTCTTTTAGCCCGCAGGGCGTAGCTCAGATGGTTCCGGAGGGGCAGACTTGCTTCCAACGGCACGGTTCGAATCCCACAGCTGACAGTGTGGGGGCTTTATTCATGGTCTCCAATGGGGAGTCCTTTGGGTAGAGTCCCTTGTTGGTATGTGGGCACTGTTCCTCTCCCTTAGCGGGCCTATGAGTACCTGATTTACATCCTCCCAGCTGCTCCGTCGGGCCGGGGTGTGGGGGGCCCTTGGGGTTGGGGATTCAACCTTTTTTTGCTTCCAGATAACTCTCTTTTAGGTTGAAAGCGTACTAATAACGACTATGATTTGGTTTATTATTTGTCATTAGAAAAAAGGAAACTGCAATCTACCTAATTATACGTTAGAAATAATAATCAATCATTATGTTTATTCAAAAATTAATCAATCATTATGTATTAATTTTCTTTTGGAAACAAATGGCAACGGCGTAATTTCATACCATATGTGCAGATTGGATTCCTTCTTGTTAAAGGCCGACAATCCATTCTTTCTCTCTTTTATTTCTTGTTGCGTAATTGCATAATTAAGATTAGGTGGAAGTTAAACAAAAAGTTCCGTATGTTTAGGTAATTAGGTATATTTCTTTGTTTTCCATGAATTTTGTTGAATTTTTAGAGTAAAAAAAGTTGAAATCCCTCGCCCCGGGATCCCTACCGCCTCAACCCTAAGGAATATCGTGGAAGATGTAAATCAGGAGCCCAGCGGCATACTAGGTTGGATAAGGACTTATGCAGTGCCTCCCGCAAACTAGGCATTCGGCCTAGCAGCACTGTAGCACCCACACTATGCGTGTCACTGGATTCAAACTTTTAACCTCTTGGAGTAAATACCAACCCGAATATTAACTGAACTATGCATTGAGAGCAATTTTGTTGAATTTTTGGAGAAGGCTAAGAGGGTTGTCATTTATTTGAAAAACTTGAACTTGACTGATATGGAAAAGGAGGATGAGATGAAAATTGTTGTGGATGGTTGGGATTTTAGAACTGGACTAGTCTTAAGGAGTGATGATACGAATACATTCTTTCATATGACTATTAGAGATTTTTATGCAAATGTAAGGAAAAGTTTTCAAGATTATGTTTAAAAGCTCGCAAATAGAATCTTGGTATGAAATCATAAAAAAGGGAAAAGATTGTCGTGTTGTGAACGTATTTCGATGATTTACAAGAATTGTAAATTGTGTTTATCCATTCACTATCTCTCGTCATCTTCCTTTTATTTTGATGAGTATTTTGATTTGGAGTGAGCTAAACAAAAAAAAAACTCGAAAAATTATCCAACACTTTATACACCTTCATTTAGAGTATTCTTCACGTACATAACACACTATTATGTCATGATCCATTAAAGCTTTATGACATCAGTTAGGCCATAAAAGATGAGATAAGTCAAGGTGTATGGTTTTTCAGTATACCAAATCGTTTTTGGAATTATGTCTATCCATAAAAGAACCTTGACCATCGTAGCAATCTCCCAAAAATAATTAATTGTCCCAAATTCACAAGCACTAAGAAAGGTAAAAGAAATATATAAAAACAAAAGAAAACTACAATAAAAAGACATGATGCCTATATAATTATATTCTTGCAAAATCCCATCTCAAATTTCTCTACCTCCATTCATGTTTCTCCATTGAAACATTATTCTAACAAATGGATGTGTCCAAACTAATTTTCTTTGCATTTGTTAGTCTTCTAATGTGTTTTGCAGCTGCAGATATTAGCCTTCAGAGAAAATCACACAAGAGAAATAGGCCAAATCATCCAACGATTGTGGTTGATCCAAAAGGGAAAGGCAATTTTTCTACCATCCAATCTGCTATCAATCATGTCCATCACAACAATAAAAAATGGATTCGAATATACATCAAGGCTGGTGATTATAAGTACGTGTTGTTTCTCCTCTCTTCCTTGCCTTGTTTTGAAGCATTTATTTTTTTTTATTTTTTTCTTCTTTAGTTTTAAGATTTCGAGAAACAAAAGACGTTATGTGAACTTGTCTGTTCTAAAGGGAATAAAGTAGTCTTCTTTGTTATGCATATCTGTCACTTGTGACACATTATTCAGACAAATGGCTTGAAAAAAATGGTGTGTGATCACACCCACAAATCTCTCACTTCCATTCTTATCGCTTGCCACGTGACATTAAGAGAGATTGGTGAGTCTACATGAGAGATGGCCGTAAAGGGTATATGAGGATAGGTGGAAGACACGTGGGTGAGGGATTTGGGATGAGAGCATCTCGTCTCGAAAAAACTACTCATTTTTGCTGCAGGGAACAGGTGCAGATCCCCGGAGATAAACCTTATATATATCTTCAAGGAGAAGGGAAATGGAGAACAAGAGTTTATTGGGATGGATTTCAAAATATTGGGAGTGCAACTTTCATGTCTCATGCTGACAACATAATTGTCAGAAGCATCTCATTCATGGTATGTTTCAAAGACCAAAACCTTTTTATTTACAGTCACTTCAGAACCGACAAGTCTCTGTCTTGTCATTGTATTGGTTCGTCAAGTATATGTAAGGTTGGTTTAAATCAGATTTTTTTTTTTTTTGATTAATGATTGTGTATGTTTCTGTTGAAGAATTATTTGTATGATGACGTTAGATCATATAAGATGATGTAAGCAAGTCACTCAATAATGTAAATATTTCTAACACTTAGAAGCCATAAACGTTGTGTTGTTAAGAATAAAAAGATAACATTACATTATGTGACCAAATGTATATCAGTTTTTTTATAAAATATTCAAATCTAATTTAATTATAAATTTTATCTGAACTTTCTGTAAAATGTTCTCAAAAATCTAAATAATATGTTATTGACTTGTAATTATACGTTGTCATATCTATCTATGATGTCTCTTTCCCTCGGCCTCTATCTCTCCTTATTCCTACATTCTCCCTCTTCCCATCTCCCCTACACCCCACCTTCTCCGTCACCCTAAGATCCCATCTCTATTCTTCTTCCTTCTTTCTCCGTCCTCCCCTCTCTTGCGACCTGCCCTCTTCCCCGTCTCCTCCTCCTACTCTGCAAACTCATACTTTATCTTCTTCTCCCATCTGCCTCATCCTCTACCTCTCTCTTCTATCAATTTCTTCTCATCCTATTCACTTCATCCTTTCTTTTATTTTTACTCGAAAGGGGAAGGGAAAGCGGCATCGCTGCACGGATTGAGATGGCAGCCTTCAATCATATGCCAACAACAGACCATTTAGCTTTTTAAAAACATTTCGCAGAAGGTTTGGATAAAACTTATAATAAAATTAAGGTTGAATATTTTGTAAAAATACTTAACTTTTAGTTACGAAATGTAATTTATTTAACAAGAAATACAAATAGTAGTATCTGTTTTTTTTATTTGGGGATGTGACACGTCAAAAATTAAACTTCACATAATCTCTGTGTCAATGTCTAACAATTTATTTTGGGGGCTGTAGAATAACTATAACTATCCATTGGGGAGAAATAAAAATGAGATGACGCCGGCGGTGGCGGGCAAGATCGCCGGAGACAAATCAGCCTTTTACAAGGTGGCGTTTGTGGGATTGCAAGATACTCTTTGGGATGCTTCAGGAAGGCATTATTTCAGCCATTGCACCATTCAAGGAGCTGTTGATTTTATTTTTGGTGCGGGCCAATCTATTTACCAGGTTCAAGCACTTACCCCTACATAATTACCGAAAATTACTCCATAATTTTCTAAAGATAAGCTAATTAATTTTTTTAAAGAAAAAATTAGAGGATTAATGTCTATATTTTCGGTTATGATTTGATGATTTCAAATCATGCAATTTCCCGTTCCTTGTTATTGCTATTAAAGCGTCATTGGTAATATTTTCAAACCCTTTTCTCCTTTTGGTGTGTTATTAAATTTTGTGTATCATTCACACAGCGCCATGTCCGCAGGACATATCCCAATAGTTCCAGGTAGGAGATTTCAAAAAGAATGTCGGGAGTTCGAACCTTGTCAAAGACAAGAATGTTTGAACCCCATCCAAGCTAGCCACATAGTGTGGAAGCACTATTAACCCATGGAATAATTTGATAGGCTGAAAGTCCAACGAGTCATTTGTTCCTTCGGCGCCAATGGGCTCCTTGTGCTGTTACCCACACTATTAGCCCATGGAATAACCTGATAGGCTGACAGTCCAACGCGTCAGTTGTTCCTTCGGCGCCAATGGGCTCCTTGTGCTGTTACTGTATTATGACAAACTTCTTCTAGTGAGCATTGAGAACCTGATTTATATCTTTACATACTCTATTGGACCGAGGGTGACAAAACCCTTACTGGTTGGGATTCAACCCAATACGCCATTCTCTGATTGAGAAATAAACAGTAATAGTTAGGGTAAATTGTCCTGAGTGCATAAAGTTTCTACGAATTTGTCAGAGGTCTATATTGAAAATTATTTGCGTCATTGTAAGTTTGTCTTTTTTTTAAAAAAAATACTCATTAATTGGTGAAGAACATAGAAAAGCTAAAAATTTTAAATTTAATTTACACTAGAATTATGATATATATGGGGTGTAGTATTGTGTACTATAAACCGGTATTCTAATGTGTATCAAATTCAAATTCAAATTCAAATTCAAATTTTATAAAAAAAATTCAAACTTGGATTTACTATACAACGTGATCTTGATATCTATGACGTAATTATGTCAGCTGCATGGACGCAAAGCAAATTCTGCTCATAAAATTGACTGTCCTGCGATTTCCCCTAATACTTAATCTTAGAACTCCAAAATATCACTTATATATAATAATTTGAATGAAATAAATGATATAAGTATCATATTATTCCACAAAATAAAGGAGAAGTAAAGAAATATAAAATAAAAACAGTAGTACTATAAGCTTTTATTTTCAGCAAGGGAAATTCCCGTAAATTTGATTTGTAGCCTTTTTTGTTATGATTTTTCCCCCTTTCTTTTCTTTTTTGAGATGTTTTGCAATTCAAAGTTGTACCTCTATGTTTGGGGATTGACGCATATAACCCTCTTTTTTCGCTGCATCCTACGTTCTTCCCCATACTGGACGTTTGGGCGTTTAGCGAACGAAATTGTTCGCGAACAGTTCAAATTCGATATATATTTGATTCGAGTGCGTTTTTAATTTAAATTAAACGAGTTAAGTTCGAATAACTAATTAGATTCGTTTACTAAAAAAGTTGAATTTGGCTCAGCTCGTTTAAAGAGTTATAGATTTTTTGAGCTAAATTCGAACAAATTTTGAAGCTCGTTACAACAAACGAGCCGAACCAAACCGTTCTTTAAACTAAACGATCTGAATTCAAAGACATAATATTCGACTCGGTTTGACTCGTTAACACCCCTACCAACCACCACCATCTCCTTCCATCCCTACCATTTCTGGATGTCTTGTAGAAGGACTTTATTATTATTTATTTATTTTTTAAACTTTACTACGAATATAAAGAGGATATAAGATTGAACATTCTCACCAAGAAGCACAATAGTATTTACTTCTAAACCAGTTCGAATTGACCAACTTTACGACTAGGCCAGTTCGGGTTTCTGCTATAAAACGACTTGAACAATTTAAACGGGTTAGGATCCCCTCATCCTAAATCCTTCACCCCATGTGTTACCCTGCTGCCACGTGTTGCGCGGTGACGCGTGGGGTGAGAAGAAAGTAGATGAGGTGATCCCATCTCAACTTAAACATGATTATTTATCGATTTTTTTTTTTAAACCGGGTCCTATATTGCCCAGGTAACCAATGATATTTAACAATTGCAGAGATGTGTTATATCAGTAGTTGCAGGGGCATTGCAACCAGGGTTGGCAGGTTTCATCACAGCACAAGCAAGATCTGACCCTTCAGAGACAAATGGATTTATATTCAAAGAATGCAATGTGACTGGGAATGGCATAACCTTCTTGGGAAGACCTTGGAGGGATTATGCAAGAGTCATTTTCTTCAACTCTACTTTATCAGATATTGTTGTCCCTGCTGGATGGAACTCTTGGACTACCGATGGCCGCGAGTAAAAACCCACTCTCTCTTCTCGTTTTTTGTTTTCCTTTTTTTGTGCTGATTAAATAGTCCATTCAGGTCTTTTTTTCTCCCACTTTTTATGTTTTTTCTGCTTATCTTATAAAGTATTTTATTACATGATAAAAAAGACGTTCCCAGTACACTCGACTCCCGTGTTCATGCATGGTCCAGGGAGGGACCGAATCGCTTCGCGATTTGATGTAAGCAGCCTTACTCTACACTTTATACAAGAAGCTATTTTCGCGGCTCAAACCCATAACCTCAAGGTCACAAAACAGTAATCTTACCTGTTTACACGATAATAACATCAATTTAATCATGAGTAAACGAAAAGTTGCCGTTAGGGTTGGCTTTATTAGAACATGACCAACAGGAATTTAAGATAAGATAAAATAGAAGAGACTCGGATGTCTTGTACATATCAAGAGAAGACAGACAACGGTATTGTCAGAGCAGTTGAAAGCCTCAATGTAGAAGGAAAGAATAGTAAAAACTGGGTCAAACTGATTTGGAACGAACGGATTTTTAATATAAATATGGTATATAAATATATACCTTTATAAATATATAAAAGATGTTATAAATATTTATTTAATGGATGTTCATATCTCTCAAACCTATCAGTGTAACTATCTTACCTAGCTACTACTGTTGGCCAGCTATTTTTGCGGAACCCTTATCAAAAGCAATAACCTTTTATTCTCGAGCAAAAGTCCAATACTCGTACACAACGGGCCTGGCTGGTGAGCTTTTGCCAAAGACCCACTGTAAGGTTTCTATACAAAACGGATCAGCAATCTTCTAACTCAATTGGGTCGGATACAATGGTCTTGTCATTACTGGCTCAGACAACAATATTGCATCTACATTGTACGTGTCCTGGTTCGAACCTACGTCTTTCTGTTCCCAACCCGAGTACCAACTGAGTTATGTACTGGAATCAACAATAACCTTTTATTCATTTTAAAGTTTTATTGCAGAAGATTTATATAATCTATTTGTTAAATTTATTTATATACCATCTTGCTACAACTTTCACGACCATAAGTGTCAATATATTTATTCCTTTTTCTCCATTTAATCTTGGTTTTTCTGAAAATCCACAGGTATCAATTGACTTTTGGGGAGTATGGTTGTAGAGGAGGCGGATCCAACACTTCAAAAAGAGTGTCATGGGAATACAAACTGAGCAAGAAAATGATCCGTCAATTGTCCAACATTTCCTTTGTTGATGATGAAGGTTGGATTAACAGCTTACCTTTAAAATTGGAAATTTAATGTGTAAATTGTAATAAATGTTGTCCTTTGTTTGAATATTTTAAGTGGTCGAAGACAAATTGTTTGCTCAGCCTTGGGGCTTGTTGGAATTGTCCATAAACTGGTGTTTGTTTCTTGATTTTTGAAAGTCACCAAACGTCTTTTCTTGTTGTTTTTCCCCTTTAATACGGGATGTGATCACCTCATCCACTTTTTCCTCACCACTCACTTCTGCTGCCACATGTTATATGGTGACGCATGGGGTGAGGAGATCCTATACACGTCAATACAACAACACATACCCGACATATTCCAACAACATTAAAAGCTATCGCTAAGGTCTGAGAAGGATGAGAGTCAGACAAACAATAATTTCATCTCAAATAAAGAGATTTCGCTTCCAGCAAGACTTCCAATTCTATATGTACATGTCATCGTATATTAAAGAATAAATCATTATATAAATTGGAAAAAAAATACGCGTTTGCAGATATTCGAAGCCTGCCTCTTGGCATTGGTGTGTTAGTTATAGGGACTTAAATTAGGTCCCATTGAAAAAAGATAAAAATAAAAGAACCCTTTTTCTTTCTTTTTCATTCAAAACTTAGTCAATTTAATTCTATAACATCAAATATTTTTTTTATCCTCTTGTTTGTTTTGTGTCAGAATGACCAAGTCAAAGAATATCAAATACCTTTTGTCTTTACTAAAGAATACAATTTGAACGCTGTTATGTCTTTAAATTCCGAATTGTTCAACAAATCAAGTTGTTTTGGATAACATTTGCAGGACATGATCATAAAGCATTTTCTAAATGCATATTGAGTGCGTCTAAAACTTCTTGATTATTGAGATTAAGAATTTCTTTTGCTATACTGCATTATTAATAACAATTTGGTCAACATGATATCACAACATATTCTTATTATTGTGCTATCTATACAGATATATATAGAGTCAGGGTCTCACTAGAATCAAACTCTTTATCTCTAGGAATAGAGGTATTGTTTGTCTGCCTCTTATCCTCCTCACTCTAAAGATAGCTTTTACTATTGTTGGATATAATAGGTATGGTTGTTGTTGAGGATATGACCGAAAGGGATTCAGTGACGCAGCTGGGAGGGGGACGCGTCAGACACGCCCAATAGAAGGTCCCCTGTGAAAAGCAAAAAAAAAAAAGCGAAAAAACTCCTGCTACAGTTACACGTGTCCCCCCTATTGGGCGGTTCTGTCGCGTCACCTTCCACCCGCGTCACCGAACCGGCCCTGATATGACAACATATTATAGAGTTAATTGCACCTGGTATCCATATTTGTACACAAAATTTTAACTAGCATCCAAACTTTCAATAAACTCACTTAGCATCCATACTTATAGGGGAAATAGACACTTGGCATCCATGCTGACGTCATAAAGGCAATTTACATTTATTTTTTAAAAGTCTATAGAAAAATAATTCAAAAATAAAAAAACCACCCTCACCCCACTCCCCACCCTCACCCCCACCATCGACCTCCATCCCCATCTTCCTCCATCTTCATCTTCTTCCTCCATCCTCCCCTGCTAATTTACCTTCCGCCATAACAGAGGGTCACAAGCAGCCGTACGCCATGAGCTACAGACTCGCCCACAACCAGCAATCAAATTATGAATGTCAAACATCCTGAATATATTGGCCAGAACATCTAGGTCTAGTTTTTCCCATCTAAGCCGATCTTGTTCACTGTCTTCCATTTCTTGAGCTTCTGAGCGTTCCTATCAGTAACATAAGAAAAGGGCCATTAGAAAAGGACCAAATAACAGGAGATCCGACAAATTAGCGTGTTTGGTTTAAGAAAGACCAATTATCAGTTGTTAAATGTCCCTGATAAGTAGACATATTCATGAAACACCCAGAAATAAATAAGTGTCTTAATAGAGCGAAAAGGCCAGAACTGGTTACGAGCCAAATCCTGGATTGTTAGACAAGCATAGATTAAAATCTTGCTAGTTGCATAAAAAGCTCCATGAACTGCCAATGCCCCAGATAACAAGATCGGTTACATATTCAATATCAGATTTTGCCACCAAAAAACCCAGTTACAAGATATAGATACGCAAAGTATCAATTAAAGAGAAGGAGAAAAGAAAGTAAAAGCGACTTACAGCAATTGAGATAACCTGCCAAAATCAGCAAATGAAGATGGAGGAAGGTAGATTAACTCTTTTGGAGGATGAAGATGAAGATGGAGGAAGATGGGGGAGGGAAGTCGATGGTGGGGGTGGGGGTGGGGTTCTTTTTATTTTTGAATTATTTTTCTATAGACTTTTAAAAAATAAATGCAAATTGTTTTTATGACGTCAGCATGGATGCCAGGTGTCTATTTCCCCTATAAGTATGGATGCTAAGTGAGTTTGTTGAAAATTTGGATGCTACTTAAAATTTTGTGTACAAATATGGATACCAGGTGCAATTAACTCACATATTATATCACATTATAACATTAACCTCCGTTGATTGAGTTTGTTGAATTCATCACTTTAAGAATTTGCCAATCAAACATTTTATTTTATTTAATGTTGTTGCTAGGTGCATATTTCTATGATTCTCTTTTAGTTCCACTATCGTATCGAATAACTTCACAACGGTTTTTTATTGAATTATTGCATGCAGAAATGAATATATCACTTTATGTTTCTCTTATTATGGTGGTAGTAATTTCAATGTTGTTTAACACGTGCATTAATTAAATAAATATTTAAATAACTGATATTACAACAACAACAAACATACTTGATGATGTCAGATTTTTTGGCTCATCAATACTCAATATATCCCAACGACATCAATAGCTACCGCTAGGGTCTGAAGAGGGTGAGAGGCAGACAAACGATACCTCCATCCCAAGGGATAGAGAGTTTGTTTCCAGTGGGACATCATCTCTATATGTACATGCATAGATGACATAATAATAAGCATATGGTATGCTAGTGTACTAGTGAAGAAATTTATTGAACACAAATAGAAATATATTAAAATACATAAACATATATGTGCACACATAATGAAAGACCAAGACAAAAAAAAGGTTCGAAAAAGTGCAAAGTCAACGTATAGTGTAGAGAGTATCTAAGCCACTAAGTATACTCTAAGTTATCTTTATATTCTGCATACACCTCCTTAATTTTAATCGTCTCCCTCCATGAACTCCTATCCTGGGCCATGTCTTCGTAGATGTGTAAATCTAGTAGGGGTAAATAAATGATATTAAATATATTAATTTTTATTTTGTTTTTATTCCACCTGAAATACTTGTATACCATTATCGTACCATACCAATGATCTCTGTGGTACCTAAAACAGCATTGAGAACTATACATGGCATAACAAGTTTTTTTTTTTTTTTTGTTAAAAGAAAAAAAAACTTATTTAGCTGGTATCAAAGCGACTATAGAATAAAGAATGGATGTTCTTAGAAGCTTACTAAAAATAAAAATTTCGTATAAGTTTGAGTAATCTCAAGAAAAATAGATGCAAGTAGGAGAGAAAACTCTCAAAAAAGAAAGAAAAAAAGACTTTGCATAAGAGAGTTTTAGACAGAGAGTTCTAAAGAACACATAAAGACAGTCTCTCTCTCTCAAGCAAATACATTTAAATTAATTAAATTAGAAGGACGCCCATATATTAAGTTTTCATAGGAATCAGTCACATAGCATAGATATTCAATCCCACTTGATCTATGTTGCTTCACATGTGTTCTGGTACCCCCAGACACTTACTAACCAAGTAGTTGCACATGTTTAAACAATTCCTGCCTCTTGTCTGCTGTTGATAACATTCTATGATTTGTTTTACTTATTTTGTTCAATAAATTATATCCTCCTATAAAAGGATGTACGAAAGACTAGAAACAAAAGACGGAGAGCATGTTATGTTTAAGATTGCTAAAGATAGGGATCGAAAGAGACAGAACCTAAGAAGCAGAAAGTTTATAAAAGGAGAAGATGTACATGTTTTAGTCAAAGAACAAAACATCAAGTGGAAATGACAAACATACTTCAACAATCTTTTCAATGGAGGAAATGGCGACCATAAAGAAAGAGACAACATTATTACCTAAAAACGACAACATAATAACTGCGAATGTCGGATCATCTCACAAGGAGAGGTGATGAGAGCACTTAGGAAGATGAGAAGATGTAAGCCAATTGGCCTGGATAACATACTGATTGAGGCATGGAAGCATTTGAGAGAGAAAGAGGTTCAATGGATAACTACTATGTTCAATCTTATTTTCAAAACTAAAAAATGTCAGATGAGTGGAGAAGCAGTGTAGTGGTCCCGCTATATAAGAACAAAGGAGACACACAGTGTTGTGGGAATTACAAGAGGATTAAGTTGCTAAGCCATACTATAAATGTATGAGAGAAAGTAATCGACACTAGAATTAGGGGAGAAACTCAGGTTACGGTGAACCAATTTGGTTTCATGCTAGGATGGTCAACTATGAAAGCAATACACATTCTAAGAAGATTGATGGATAAGTATAAGGAGAAGAAGCGCGATCTACATGTGGTTTTCATTGATCTTGAAAAAACGTATGATAGTGTGCCACATAGACTGATTTGGGATAGTCTGGATGCAAGAGGAGTTCATATGAAGTATATAGACATAATTAGGGATATGTATGCTAGGACAAAAACAACCGTCCGTACGACTATGGGGATACGGATTTTTCTGGTGGAGGTAGGCTTTCATCAAGGGTCTGTTTTGAGTCCATTTATGTTCGCAGTTTTCCTCAACGAGTTGTCAAAGTCGATTCAGGAGGCAGTTCTGTTGTGTATGTTTTTTTGTTGACGATATTGTATTAGTTGCAAAGAGTAGACATATTCTTAGTTTGAGACTAGCGCAGTGGAGAGGGGCTTTAAAGAGAAAAGATCTAAGGATTATTCGTTCTAAGACCGAGTATCCGCACTGCGACTTCATCTATGCAGCCACCGGTGCGAATAGCCAGCGCACCATCGAGGGGCAAGTGGTACCACTTGTAAGTAAGTTCAAGTCCTTAAGATCATTTGTAGAGAAGGATGTGACATAGATATTGATGTTGCACATCGAGTTCAAGCAAGCTGGTGTAAGTGGAGAGTGGACCCAAGAGTGTGTGTGACAAGAAATTTTCAACTAAATTAAAGAGAAAATTTTATAGGGTGTCAGTGCGGCCGACAATGTTATATGGAACAGATTATTGGGCCATCAAGATGTCACAGTCACAGAAGATGGAATTGACAGGATGAGGATGCTGAGGTGGATGTGTAGGTGTACAGGCTAGACCAGATCAAAAATGAGTTATTTAGGAAAAAGCAAAGAGTGACTAGTATAACAGATAAGATAAAAAAAGAGAGACTGGGATGGTTTGGGCAAGCCAAGCGGAGACAGGCAACGGCGTCTGTCAGAGCAGTTGAAAGCCTCATTGTAGAGGGGAAGAGAAGTAAAGGCATATCCAAACTGACTTGGGAGGAGCGTATTAGGCATGAACTACTAGATTTGCACCTATCTGAGTACATGGTCCAGGATAGAAGTTCATGGAGACGGAATATTATGGATAACGAGGTTTAGGCAAGATATAGGGACACCTTAGAGTATAGTTAGAGGCTTATGTACTCTCTCAACTTTAGGTTAGACTTTACACTTTTTTTGTTTGTTTTGTTCTCTCATTATTTGTCTATGCAGATACTATAGAGCCGCGGTCTCGCTGGAAGTGAACTCTCTATCCTTTAGGATGGAGGTATTGTTTGTGTGTCTATCACCCTCCTCAGAACCTAGCGAAAGTCTTAATGTAGTCGGGATATACTGGGTAGGTGTTGTTGTTCAATAAATTATACATATGCCCACATATGCGTATGTGGGCGTATTACTAGGTATTATGGTGGTTGTTGTTTGTGTGTTTATTTGTATATCGATGTTTTAAGAGTTAAACATATATCATAAGACCAATAATAACATAAGAGTCATTTTATCAATTCAACGTAAGTATTTACAAATTAGACACGTAAACAATAAGATTCTTTTTTTTTTTTGGAAAAGGGATCTTATTGAAAAAATCAGAAGTTACAAAGTACAAGCATTCCGCGACCACCTATGACAGACTCACCACACCAGCGACGCAACTATTAGGCCTACTGTGTGCTACTAATAATTTATTTACACGACCGAGAATTTCATCACGAACACAACGGGGGTGGGGAAGTTGAATTACATTCCCATGGACTTTCTGATTTCGCCAAAACCAAATACTAGACACAGCTTCTCTAAAGACATAACGCCAACTGTCGTTTTCATGCGGGAGACCGCGTGTAGTTGTCAAATTTGACTGGACCCATGCGAACGAATCCGGGTACGTGAAAAAGCGATGCTTGTCGGCACGTCGGACCAATAATTCCCAGATTTGCTTCGCCCACGAACAATCACGTAAGGAATGTAATGTTTGCTCTTCCACATCGCCGCAAACCTTGCATGTGCTGTCAACTGCGACATGGTGCCGCTGCAAATTCGTACCAACGGGGATGGCATTGTGACATATTTTCCATAGCAGAAAGTTCAGTCGACACGGTCCTTTCATGGCCCATATACTCTCCCATGTGGATCGGTCTGGTAGAATGTCATCCTCCTGTAGTAAGCCATACGCGCTAGCAACGGAAAACATACCTGACGAAGTCGCCTGCCAACGCGGTGGGTGTGTGGCGTCTGCATTTAGAGTATTACAAGCCTGCAACCCAGCTCTTAACAAGGGCACGGTACTACAAATATGGCGCCATAAAGGGGACATATTAGATTTGGGACCACTAGTAAGAATATCTCCATATTTGCATCTTAATACTTGAACCCAAAGTAACTCCCTATTATGTATCAGCTTCCAACCCAATTTGGCCAACATTGCTTGGTTCATGTCCCTGAGTCGCTTTATACCCAATCCACCTTGTGATATCCCCTTGCAAATCTTGGACCACTTAACCCAGTGCAAAGGATGACTTGTAGGCGAATCACCCCAAAAGAACTGTCTTATGATTTTTTCGATCTCATCTGTAAGACCAAGTGGAAGGCGGACCGTTTGCATGGCATAGGTAGGGATCAAAGAAAGTACACTGCGAATCAACACATACCTTGCCGCATGAGAGAGAACTTTAGACTTCCACGTCCCCAATTTTACGCGAACCCGATCCACAATATACGAATATGTGCTTCTGCCACACTTACCATTAAGTAATGGCATGCCTAAGTAAGTGCCAAAGTCACTTGTGCGTTGAAGTCCCAAGTGGCTAAACGTGACAGGCATAAAATGATGGGGTACATTCCTAGACATAAGAACCTGTGATTTGGAGACGCTGATGGTCTGTCCAGAAATGGCACAAAACGAACGGATGATAGTCTACATCACAGATGCTTGACGGGTAGTGGCTTCTCCAAACAGCAACAAGTCATCCGCAAAAAATAAATGTGAGATACGTGGGCCTCTAGTCGACGTCCGAATTGGGCACCATTGTTGCTCAAACTCCGCCTGCTGTATTTTCTGAGATAGGCTCTCCATACATAGCAGAAATAAATAAGGTGCGAGGGGATCACCTTGCCGAATTCCACGTTGTGGTTGAAAAGCCTCCAAGCAGTTTCCATTCCATAGTATAGATAAAGTAGATGATGTAATTGTGAACATAATCAGATTAGTCATCTCTCTACTAAATCCCACTTTAAGTAAGACAGCTTCAAGATATGTCCATCGGACCTTATCATAGGCTTTCTCCAGATCTAACTTCACCGCCATATACCCTTTACATCCCTTCTTCATCTTCATCGTATGCATTAATTCCTGCGCTATAATTATATTATCGGATGCTTGGCGTCCGGGGACGAATGCACACTGCGTTGGCGAGATGATTTTACCTATTACCGTTTTGAGTCGATTTGCAATCACCTTAGTAATAATCTTAACAACCACATTCATCAAAGCAATAGGGCGGAAATGAGATGCTCCCTCCGGGTTTTTTCCTTTCGGAATTAATGTTATTAAAGTTGCGTTCATATCAGGTGGAAAGCATTGATTCCGAAAAGCTGACAGCACAAACTCAACCACATCTTTGCCGACAATACTCCAATTACGTTGGTAAACTAGAGGTGGGAAACCATCGGGGCCTGCTGCTTTGTATGCACCCATTTGGAAGACAGCATTTTCCACTTCTGTAGCGTGTACTGGGCGATTTAGCCAACTTCTATCCGAATGGTTTAGTGATGGTACCTGTATGTCATCAACTGCAGCAGCATCGGGATGATTATGAGAGAACAACTGCTGATAATGCTGTAGTATAATATTCTCCATCATTCGTGTGTCCTCTGTCCAATTACCATTCGCATCTTTTAATCGACTAATGTGATTGCGCCTTCGTTTGAATGCCTGTGACAAATGAAAATATCTACTATTCCTCTCCCCATCTATAAGCCACTGAAGTTGACTCTTCTGCTGCCAATAAGAGTCCTCCTGTGTAAGTATATCTTGATATTCATCCTGAAGTTCTTTCTCAAGCCTTGTTAAAAACACAGATGGGTAATGCGACAGTGAATGTTGTATACCAACAATAAGATTCTTTTGAGAAAGCTATATGTCGATTTTTTTTATTGTTTAATTTTGCACATTAAAATTTTTCTTCCAAAGGCTCAAGTTCGTACCTGTCACCTGCTCGCAAATGAAATGCTCTAATTATTTTCTAACATTTGTCCAAAACTTTAACATGCTAAATAAATATGGTATAGTAAATGGCATTACTTTGGAAAGACCAAGAAAAAGTTATTTTAACTTCTCTCTCAATCTCAGTCAACGATAGTTTTTTAACTTCTTAGTTGCACACAAACTATAGAATCTACAATTTTGAACAAATCAAATTCCACCAAATTATTCAAGAAAAAAACACACATTAAAAGACGATGTCTAGTAAATAAATAGGAAATCTTTCTAATAATAAATACATAGAAACGACATCGGCACGTCAAAAACAAGATTCAGTTAGAACACTACTTTATAGCGAGGCCGAAAGCCATTTGAGGAGTCAACGGAAACAACAAAAAGAGAAACCATGTGAGTACAAAATAAGGTTGGGATCTCCTCACCCCAATTTTCCTCACCCCTTTGTGACCACGCGACACGTGGCAGCAAGGGAGATGGTGAGGCTAGATGAGGGTCAATCTCATCTAGCCTCATCACCCCCTTGCTGCCACGTATCGCGCGGTCACGCGTCATCGCACCTCCCTTGCGGTGAGGTGATCCTATCCCGTACAAATAAAACTAAAAATAGAACTTTTTGATCTCTAAAACGACACCTCCCCAATATAAACGTATATTCCCTTTCTTCCAAACATATTTTCCTTCTTTCTTTGATTTGTTAATGTGTTGCAGTAAATATCCATTTTGGTTGCCAAGCGTCGCTAATTTGATTGTCAAATCATCATTGACTATATAAAATAGATTTATTTGTAATAAACTGAGAAGTTTTAAATAAAAACTAAAATTTTAAAAAGTTTAAATGTTTTATCCCACAATTAAAAAAATATTTAGATAAAACTGATTGAGTCAAACACCAAATAACATATCGTTTTCTGTTTATATGCGAATTTCATATCAGCTATAGAGTAACCAATAGGATAATACATACTTCTGCATCCTAAAAACATTGTTTTCTTTCTATTTTGAATCATCTCAAAAATATTTTCTACTTTTAAGGGATAGTAAATGCTATTAATCTAGTTTTCTATACTATTTTTTCAATTAATATTTATATAATTTCTCTTTATTTTAACTCTAGTAACTAATTAGAAATAAAATATGAATAATAGCCTACAAAATTTGAAACTAATTAAGATTATGATAAAATTAATAACCTAATGCCGTGACGGGAAGTAACTTATATTTCCGAAAAATATTAAGGAGCAATTAAGAAAAGGGAAGGGAAAAAACTCCCAATGTGCTCGTCGTAAAAGTCGAAATTCTTCGTTCTTGTATCCCACTGTCTCAGTCTCAGAGATATATAGCTTTGTGGAGGATGAAATTAGATGTCCAGTGTCTTCCTAATTTGGTGAGGGTGCAATAAGAAGACTCACATAAGTTGACCATGCAAACTAGCAAGTAGAGCAATTGCCCGCTACAGACTAGCATAATAGTGCACCCACAGTGTGTATCTCCGAATTCAAACCTTTGCTTTCTTAGTAGAAATTCTCAAGCCGAATACTAACTGAACTACGAGCTGCGATCAAAAACTCAGCAATGTCTACTTCACGGGTTGTGATCTCCTAACTCCACTTTCCTCACCCCTTTGTGACCGTGCGACACGTGGCAGTAAAAGAAGGTGATGAGGCTAGATGCGGGTGACCCTCATCTAGCCTCACTACCCCTTTTGCTGCCACGTGTCGCGTGGTCACGCGTCACCGCATCCCCTTTGCGGTGGGGGATCCTATCCCCTACCTCACCTCCTTCGAATAAGCAGTACACACGCCACACACTTCCACAGTTCCGCCCTCCTCTTCTCTCTCCCCCAACCCCCACTCACCCAAGCACCGTACCCCCTCCCCCCGGCGCCCCAACCCCCTTTCCCTCCAAACTTTCATGAATATGTTGTCCTTCAACCCCATACCCCGTTTCAGTTAACTCAATATATTTCCTTACTTTTGGGGAAATAACTCCAGGAACAAAATTCCTTCTTTTTCATATTTACTATTTTGTGGTAGTGAAAAAATAAAGGTGGTAAGGAAAAGGATAATGTACTCGTCGGCGAGGTTGCCGTTAGTCCAAGGGCTGCCACTGGAGGCGGTTAGCGGAGGCGGTGCCGGTGGCGGAGGTAGAGATTTTCATCAGCACCATGGTGGGCAAAGCATGCCGTTAGATGGAACCAGTTTGACTGGGGACGCGTGCTTGATGCTCACTTCTGATCCCAAGCCTCGACTCCGGTGGACTGCCGAGCTTCATGAACGATTTGTTGATGCTGTTTCTCAGCTTGGAGGCCCTGATAGTCAGTACAATTTCTGTGATTAAATTTTCCTTGAAAATTTGTTTCTTTTTGTATAGTGCGATTTGCTTAGGATCTGAGTTTGTTTGGGAACTAATTGATCAGATTAGTGGCTTTCTTTTGTTCCTTTTCCTGTGGGTTGACTTCTTCGTCAGTGTGCTTTCCTTAGCTGATGCTTTTGCAAATTTCTTCCTTTGGTTTGGTTCATTAATTGACACTATAGGTTTGTACTCCAATTCGGTAAGGTTTTGCTTCAATTTCTTCCTGTTGTTTGGTTCACTAAGTGACATTATATGTTTGTACTCCAATTTGGTAATTTTTTGCTACGTCGAGTAATTGGTGAGTTGTCCATATGTTAACTTTCAATAATCTCCAGAGGGTATATCGGATAGTTGATATCTTGAAGTTTTTTTTGCTTATTCATATGATCTAATCGGTAGTGTTTTTGCCTTCTATATGGTTGATTAGGATAAGTTAGACTGAAATTCATGATTATGTTATCAATTTCAATTATCTGTAAATTCTTCATCAAATGATTATCTTTTTGTTAATATCAAGATACCACAACAAACCCGCCCCCAAAACACTCGAGCCGGGGGCGGAGAAGGGCTTGGCGCTTATAAATGTTCTATTGTGCCAAGTGAAATAGTCCTATTTGACCTTTCATCTTGAGTTCAAATCGCTAAAGTAGCCTCTTACAGAAAGATAATGTAACACTAGTTGGTAATACTCGAAGGCGTTTGATTGTCCCTTGTATCTTGCACGTGTGCGCTGCATTAGCCTTTGTAACATCTTCTATTTCTTACCTTCGTTTTTCCCCAGCTTCTATTTCTATTTTTCTTGTCCGCCTTTCATTTTTTATACCGGTGTTCAGCACTAGATTAAAGAAAGTTCTGTACATGCAGAGGCCACACCAAAGTCAATTATGAGAACAATGGGAGTAAAGGGCCTTACGCTGTATCATTTGAAGTCTCATCTTCAGGTAGCTTGCCTGCTTTCCCATGTTTCTTATTTAACATTCTTTTTCTTATGCTTCTTTACGTTGCTTATCTGCTGGCCCACTTTCTCCTGCTTTCCTTTCCAAACTTCTTTATTTTGTTCGACTTATAGAATGCTTATTTTTTCTACCGGTACTGATCCCTCTACAATGTGCATTTCATTGTAATTGCCGATTAAGTTATTCTCTGTCATTCTTTTCACCTTGCAGAAGTTCCGCCTTGGGAAGCAATCTTGCAAGGAGACAATTGAAAACTCTAAAGAGGGTATTGGTTTAATCCTTCTCAATCCCCCAGGGAATCTTTCTAGAAAAAATTCTCCCACAGAGTGACCCTGATTTAGTCTACTGAATAACACTATTGAATGAAATAAATTGGTTATTGAAGTGACTACTTAGAGGCAGGAGTATTATCTGGGAAGAACTTACTATTTAAAATTGTATTCTCATAATATGAATATGACCTTCTATTAGTCGGCCGGTCATGGTTTACTATAGGGGTTTCATGATTGAAATAAACCTAGAATGGTAATTGTTGAGAGAATCATTTGGTTGGCCCATGGTCCATAAATGTGTAGTTAAAGAAAAAGAATAGTAAGACAAATATCTTGGTAGTAGTCCCTTTTCTGTTCATTATTTGTTCATGTTTTTGATGATTGTTGAAGATTCTAGGATATTATGTCTATCAGACATAATCTGTTGAGAGAATCATTTGGTTGGCCCATGGTCCATGAATATGTAGTTAAAGAAAAAAGAATAGTAGGACAAATATCTTGATAGTAGTCCTTTTCTGTTCATTATTTATTCATGTTTTTGCTGATTGTTGAAGTTTCTAGGATATTATGTCTATCAGCTATTATTTTTTAAACACATTCCAGTGCGTTGTAGCTATGCATCGTACTCGTCACTTTCTCATCATGCCCCTGCCTCTTCAATATCGTCGTTGTTTACTTGGTTGTGGTAGTACTTTTGTTAGCCAGTGATGTCGGTTATGATTATGAGAAGAATTAAGTATTCTTTTATCGTGGGGGGTGCTGTTTGAAGTTGAAATTTTCTGGTGAATTTCTCTTCTAATAACTCTTCCTGGATAAAATTAGTCATACACACACACACACATATATGTATATATATATATATATGTGTGTGTGTGTGTGTGTGTGTGTGTGAATACACACACACACATGTATACTTTTTTTGTGAGTTAAAATTTCATGAAAAGGTCAAACTAGGCATCTTTATATAGGTGTTGCCAGTGGAAGCAAGAAGTAAGACTTACTCAAAATACAAGGCACAAAGAGTATACTATTATATCCTACCCACGGTCTAGTGCCAATATACTTTCCCTTACAAAATACAAAACTAAGGTCAAAAGTAAAGACCAAAGAAGTCCCCAGTGAGTAAACTTCATAGACATCAAAAACAACTGGCGGAAACTCTATTGATGAGGAGTAGCCAAAATGTATAAAATATAGTCTTCCTAGTTTCCATTTCAATGGAAGTCTTCCCAGCATCCATTTCAAAGCAATCAAGTGCATGTGCCATTTCAGAGCTTATAAGCTAAGAACTGAACAATGATTCAGTTATCCGAAACCATCATAGGTCTATACAGGTCTCCAAAGAATAGTCCAAAATAGCATTGGATATACCAGCAATAGAAATACCAGTCAACGAAGACGTATCCATCCAAAATTAGCTCCATACAAAGCAAACATCCATCCAACTCTCCGAACATCCAGGCAACCAATCATCCAATCCAGAAGATATAAGGAAGTAAACAAAACCAAGTCCTTTCAACCCAAATAGATCTCACCCTAACATACCAACATTTCAAAGTTCCCCAGATGTATGAGTGAAGGAAAGCAACAAACCAGTCATTTAAGAGGATTTTTAAGGGTGACAGTGCTGAAGCTTTTGAAAGTGTATGTCCCAAGCTGGATCTTTGTGTATAAAAGACCATCAACACAAGACATTGGAAATATAGAAGTAGAAGACTGGTCATCATCCAAAACGAAATAGGAAATTGGAGATTTTAACAACTATTTACAAAAAAAAAAAAAAAGGATTTTAACAACTAAGCAATACCAACCACACAGAGTCTAACCATATATGTGTCAAAGTGCCCCAAACCCCCACCATTATAAGACACAGTATAAACATTGAATATAGACATGTGAGCATAGGGGCAGATCGTACCAGTAGATGGAAAACCGGTTTATGGAACACTTTCATCGAAATACCCAAGTTGATGCAAGCTCAGTTGTATTTACTAGACCTGTAACCTCTCCAAATAGCTGTAGAGTATCTAAGTATTTCCCCTGTAGCTATCCGCTATACAGGCTTTTATGTATTCACTCTTTCCTACTGTGAATTATACCACGTATCCATGTGTATATACTGGGAAACTTTCCTGGAGTAATCTTTTCTTCAGTCTTTGAGGGAGGAAAAGAAATTGAAAACCCTTGAATACAAGTGACTAAAATATATAGATACCCATAATCCGAAGCAATCGCCACACGTCTCTAAGTTGAGAAGCAAGTTCAGTTTCCTTAATGAGTTTGCGTGAGAAGAGCCTCAAGCGATGCTGCTTCAATGATAATTGATGGACTAAAATTGTACCGACTCTGGTTATCTTCAGTTAATGTTTTCAATTATTCCATACGAGCATTTATCTATATAGAAAGTGGTTCAATTTCTCTCAACATCTTCTCTTTCTGCTTATACTACTGCTCTTCCTTCACCGCCATCTCCGCTCTTCCCAACTTCCCCTCCCTCCCCCACCCCTCTCTAGCTCCTTTTTTTTTCTCCTCGTCTTCCTGTGCACCTCTCACATTGGCGATTGATATTTTCCTATTTTTCCTTGTGTCTCTTGTCTTCTGTTTTTCCGTTCTTGTTCCTTGTATCCAACTTTTTTTGGCACAAAAATAGTGCTTGTCCTCTTGCCAAATCAGTCACACAAGTTCTTTAGAGGATAGGCTTGACAAATCTAATTGTTTGGAATGAGACTAAATTTTTTTCTCTTGTTTATTTATGAAAGGTTACTATGATTACTTTAGTTGCATAGGCACTTGTATCAATTGAATTTGTTTCATGATTTTGGTGCTTGTTTGTTCAGCATCTTGTGTGGCAGAAACCCAGGACACTGGATCATCAGCTACTTCTGATTCAACAAAAGTCATTGCACAAGATCCCCAAGAGTAAGTAATCTTGCTATGGCGTCATTCAGCTAAATTTTAGTATGTTCCTTTCACCGTTTCTAAATTGCTGTATGTTTTATGGTCAGTGGCCTTCAGGTCACAGAGGCTCTGCGAGTGCAGATGGAAGTTCAGAGAAGACTGCATGAACAACTCGAGGTTAGAGGTTCTTTTACATTTTTGGATATTTTTGGATATTTGTGGGATCATTCATCATCCAACCCCCCCTATCCAACCCTCCCTAACCTGCCATACCACCTCTTAGGCAATGGGTTAAGGTTGTTATTGTTGTTGTATAGACGATTCTCTGTGTTTTAGGCCGAAGTGTTTTGCTCCAACGTTTTAAATTGCTTTCCTCTACCT
This sequence comes from Eustoma russellianum, assembly GCA_036186865.1. NCBI lineage: Eukaryota > Viridiplantae > Streptophyta > Magnoliopsida > Gentianales > Gentianaceae > Eustoma > Eustoma russellianum. The sequence continues at coordinate 30,134,297 of AP025065.1, forward strand.
TGTGGTAGTCATTAGTCTCTGAGCTTACAGTAACCCGTAAAGCTGATAAAAGCCTCCTTTAGTGGAAAAGGTACCGACCTTCACCAATTAAAAAAACAAGAATTTGCAGTCATGTTATTGAAATGTTGCATAGTTTATACAGAAACCTGTGAACTTGAAAATAGAAAGCAGTTTAAAGTCAATATTTCAGAGGAGGTTCTTTAGCACTTGGAGGCGAAAAGTAGAAGAATATTGAATTCACTTTGACATTGAGTAGGCCAAATGGAACTTCATTAGTGCATCCGAATTCATATTTTTACTAGCTTCTTTGTAGAACATTTTCAAAAAGGAAAAAAGGAAAAAATCATTGTAGAATGGATTATCTGGGGTTAAGGGTTGATCTTTACCAGATCAATTACTCTTTCTCTGGTTACTGTAATTTCCAAAATTTTTGCCTTTTGGGTCATATATTGCAATTAGGATACTCTGGAAAATTGTAGCATATAACCTCAAACCAGATATGTTATCATCTTCTATGAATTGTTTGACAACCTGCAATCAGTGCTCGTATTTTTTTCTCCAGTTTATATCTTAAATTGCAACTTTTAGAAACTCAAGAGCGTGTTTCTCCGTTAACTAACTCTAGAGTGGCCTACACAGGTTCAGCGCCATCTACAGCTGCGTATTGAAGCACAAGGAAAATACCTGCAGTCCATTCTTGACAAAGCTTGCAAACTACTCACTGAGCAGGCTGCAGCTTCAGCAGGGCTGGAACTAGCCCCCGAGGAGCTCTCTGAACTTGCGATTAAAGTAGCCAGTGATTGTCAAGGGACAGCAAAGGTTCCTCCATTAACTGATATAGCGGCAACCATTGAAAACGAAAATAATCGAAATATGCCTGCTCGAATTGGTGACTGCTCTATCGATAGCTGCTTGACGACAAATGAGAGCCCGGTATTGTCTCCCCTGGGTGAGGCTTCAAAGGCTGCTGCGTTGAAGAAAAGACCAGGACCTGTGTTTGGTAATGGTGATTCACTCCCTTTAAACAGCAGCTTGGCACAAGTCGAGTGGATGTTGTCCAACATTCGGTGAATCCTCATAGCCTTTGTTCCATGATGAACCAGTTATTCTTCTTCTTCAAGATACTGACATCTGTCATGTGAATCTACTAATCAAAATTTGACAGATCTTAAGCTGTTTGTATATTATTTAGGCTGATTGACTCCTTTGGACTTAGTTAACTTGAAGATTGCGATTGTGTTTCTTTTCTTGGTAACTGGAAGAATTTTCGATTACCATGTTATGGAGCTTGAGAACTGGCACTTCCAGATGCTGGCAATGCTAATCATGTATGGATCTGCATGTGTCCAGAATATAGCAGGATTTTGCATTTGATCCTTTGAAGCTTAAGCAAACTAGTTTTGAGCAATACATAAGTTGAATATTTGTAGAACTTTTGACAGATGTGTACCGATGCTTAACTCATTGATTTGTGTCGTGTGTTTCTATTTTTCTGTACGTTTACCGTCACTTCTCACATGTTATTTGAGAAGAATGATATTGGTACTCTCTTTTTGTCCAGCTACACTTAACCATCATTCATCATCTATTTGAAAGCTCCATTCATTTTCTACAATCAAAACTGTCATCCTCTTTAGTTCTTATCTGCTGGCCCATAATGCTGTATGTTCACCATATTAACGTTTATAATGGTTCTCTGATCTTCATATAAAATTTTCTGAATTGCCTGATAATTTTATTGCCATCAAGCGACAAATCTGTTGTTCACCACATTCTTGATAGAGTTGTATATATATTTTTTGGATTTGGTAATCCTCCAATTATATACCCTGATAGACTATCCGCTGTCCATTTCATATTAGGCTGCGATTTGGGATCGTATAAAGTACACAACAGCCCTTTGAGAAAGAAGGCTATACGATTCATCAACTCGGAATACGATGGAATAAAACAAAATGACTCACTAAATTGGATGCGCTTATTATATTGTGAAGTAGCAGTTGATTGACACATCTTGACGCAATTTTCATTATGGGTCATCAGAAAACAACATATATGTATGGTTGCGTACATCTGACTCCCTATACCCGACATAGACGGGAGCCTCTGAAGCAATGGGGTAATGTTGTTGTATACGATCCATCAACGAGGGGTTCATCCCCTGCTTGTACAACAATTTCTTCATCAGACTACCTTCTGATCCAATCCAACAAAATTATCTGATCGTCAGGGTAAGTAAGATCAACTGCTCCTGAAACCACCTCTTACATAACAACACCAAAGCTGAAAACATCCGACTTAGCAGTAGCTAAACTTCTCTTCTGGAAGCTTTCAGCTGGCAAGTACCCAATTGTTCCACCTATTCTTGCCGTCTCAGCTAACCGAAACTGCATATTCTTGATCGAATCCGTTTTGATCTGATATTCAAGCTCATGTTCTTGACATCTAGCCAGTCGAAAATCACCAAGCGTAGCATTCATTTTGCTATCTGGCAGCACAATACTCGCCTTGACATCGGGATGAATGATCTGTTTCTCCAATTGTTCATGTAAAAAACACAATCCTGATGCAAGTCCATCGATAATCTTCTTTCTAGCACCCCAATTAAGAGAACCCCCCCCCCCCCCCCCCCTGAAGATAATTTTTCTTGCCTTCTAAAAAGTACTTTGTGAAGACTACCGTTTGGCATGTAATCATAAACAAGAAGTAGCTCATTGTCATGAACACACCATCCTCTTAGCCAGACAAGATTCCATTGCCGGAGAAGAGCCACCGCCACGAGCTCCGCCGCGAACATCTTCTCAAACCTCTCCCCTCTCTCTGCTAAACGCTTTGTAGCCACAACCGTTCCATCACTTGGTAACACTGATTTGAATACTCCGCCAAACACTCCACTTCCAAGTATTTCATTCTTGTTGACATAGTTGATCGACAGGTAATTTTCATCATAGTTCATCGGGAAACAACCTCTGTGTGTTTAGGTATGTTGTGTACATCCGACTCCTCATACCGTCTAAGTCAATTGGGTAATGTTGTTATTGTTGTTGAAGCCTTTGGAGCCTATGTAAAGCTCTGAATAGCTGAAAATTCGCGCGTTTTCGCATTAAATCTCTTCTTCGTCCAGTTTCATTCCTTCTGTGTCATGAAATGCTTGTCTTGGATGTGTTGAAGGCGAAAATTGATGCATTTGGAACGGATCAGCTTTCTGAGCCTTTTTTTGAAGGGATTTTCCTACATGGGCTCTATGTTTTGTGATTTGGGGGCTCTTTTGCTTCAAACTTTTGGATTTTTTCTTCATTTCTTGAATCATGATCATCTACAGTTGCTGAAAAATGAACCAAATGCGATTAAAATGCATGGTGGGCTTCTTTAGAAATGATATACTGTGTTGAAATATGAATATATACACTAGGTTAAAAAAAGACTTTTTTATATGAATCCAAAATCTAGGAGGAGTTTCAGAAAAGTAAAAAGTCTGTTTGACGCCTCATAGCTATGTCATAATAGATGCGATCACTTGCCCTGGATTAACTTTCAAATCATAATTACTCTAATGGATAATAAATGAAATAGATAGGTGAGCGGTAAAAAAGAGATGCTACATATATTAATTAAAGATGAATCAAAGATACATAACATATCCTTATTGGATGAGTTAAAAGATGAAATATGGTCCCAGCTTTTGTTCTTTTGCTCCTTTACTTACCATCGTATATTATTTTAAAACATCATATAACAAGTTAATTACTTACCATCATATATTGTTATACATCATTCGTCTTAAAAATGTTATCTTAGAGTTCATTTGATTTAATCTAGAAATATTGGCAACTTTCTTAGAATTTATTTCTAGTTTATATGAGTTAACTAACTAAAAATATAAAAAAAAATAATAACCAAAATATTTTGACTTCTTTAAATTAAAGACAATATTTTAAGACAGAGTATTATTTAAAACATCATATGATAAATTACTTACCATTACTCTTGTAATTTTTTGATTATTTTCAAAAATAATTTTTGAACTAAAGATGTTTTAACAAATTTTTTATGCAAAGTGAATAATATTTTAAAATTATCAAAGAAAAATATAAGACTAACACAATGAGACGAGAGGCCAGTTGTCCTAAAAACCGTTCCTGGTGTACTAGACTTCCGCGTTTGCGCACAGTCTAGAGAGAGACCGAACATAGGGTCCAGAAAGACGTCAAAACGTTTTGCGATCTGACATACGCTACATTACTGTACATTTTGATTTCGGCTCCAACCCGAAATCACTTGCACTTTCAAACCCACTGGCCCACACTTTCCTTTTCTTTTTTTCTTTTCCTTTCTTGAACTATATCACAATGAAAATAGGGAGTATTTATCAATACAAAAGTACATTTGTACTTGCTAGGAATTGAAGCAAGACATAGCCTTACAAGCACGAACGATTAACCGCTAAACCAAGCTTCATTCGTATCAGCCCCTTACGATGATTTGAACTGGGCATGTTTGATGTTCTTCATCAGAAGACTAAACTGAAGGCATGGCAGAGACCTGCATTTTCCATTTGAGCTCTTCTCCTATTCTTTAATGATACTACATTCACGTTTAACGTTCCCAGGACATGACCCAATAGTTCTAATGGCGGAGGCTCGAAAGAGTGGCGAAAGTTCGATTCTTGTCTCAAACAAAATTGTCGACTCTCTTTCGAGGTAAACGCATGGTATTTGAGCTCCACTGCTTGCAGTGAGCTCCATGTATGGCTGCCTGAACAGTCCAAACTCTGTCATAGCGGACCTTGAACACCTGACTTTCATCTCTAACGCTCCTTGTGTGGCTGCATGAGCAGTCCAAACTCTGTCATAGCGGGTTAGACACATGACTTCATCCCTATCGCACCGTGTGACATGTTGATAAGGTCCGGTTAGGGTTTCCGGTCATAAACCTTTTTTTTTTTTACATTCGCTCCCAGGAAGAACACCACAATAACATCATGCTGTAAGAACCAATCCAAACACTACTACACATCTATTATCTATCTCATTCAGTTTTTTTGTTTTTTTTTTTTTTTTGGGGGGGGGGGGGGGGGGGAACACTTCTGTGATTATCAAACATAGTTATTAAAATAAGAGGTGACTGTCAAAAATAAAAAAATTAAAAGGTGACAAAATGATTAATTATCCCTGGGATTAAATGGAAACTATAATACCATAAACAGATTATATTACAAATAAGCAAGATCATCAGTGACTTTTGTCACCCAGATCTCACATGGCAACAAGCTGCCTTCTCCTGAATGTAGCCTACCGAGGAAACTATTTACAACAAAGAATTTACTGGCACCCTTACCATAGTAATCATCATTGTCATGGGACTGCCACCATGCATATACCGGTTGATTCGTCTTGGCTCTTCACAGCCCAAGAAAGCACCCGGATGACCGGATCAATAACGCGGAACCCACATGACAATCATATCATATCATCTGGATCTAAACTTTCTGGACAGCTGTGGGATTGCTTCTGTATATATCATCAAAAGGCAAACTGAAATCTTCCCCTCCTAGATCATCCATCAAGAACGTCCTTGACAGCCTGTTTGGATCCCGCCAATCCACTGGTTCGTCTGTACTTGTATTGTCAGAGTAATTATCATACAATTGGCCTCTTTCTGTATCGAAATTTGGTGGCTCAAGGAAGCTCGTCTCTGGATTATAACCATGTAACGGACTCCTTGCCCACCAATGGCTATTACTAGGGTGCGCCATCTTGTTTGAGTCATTATCCTGCATGACAAGTTCACGAAGTAGAGGCGTCGAGGTTGAAGCTTCAAGTTGACTCTGTACTCGCCCATGAAGCATGTCACCCCAGCTTTGTTCTTTGTGTGAAGCCTCATTGCTGTGTTCCATAACAGAATCAAAATAACGTGACCTTATATCTCCATCTCTGTCAGTTGTACGCTGAGGCAGTGCAGTATAGTACCAATCAAGAATATATGGATGAGTGTGTTGTCCCCCATCTGTTATCACTATTAAATCCGATTGATAGCCTGTGCCTAAATTGTTGAATTGTGACCGACGAGATAAGTAACTCTGTCTATCACTTAAACCCCTGAAATTTTGGTCCCATTGTTGCATGATTGGAGATGGATATGGAGGCCTGATTTCTTGCATCTGAAATTTATGCTGTTTGAATTTCCTGAGAGTTGACAGGAAGAGCTTTCCGTGATCATTAGGTTCCCACGCAGGATAGCTACTCTGGAAACTGTCATTATATTGGAGGAGGTAAGTTTTTTTTTTTTTTTAAATGCAGAGAGGTAAGCTTAAATTACCCAATCCATAAATAGCTATCAAGACATACCAAAGTGAATGATTAAAATAGCTATCAAGACATACCAAAGTGGGAACAGCTTTACCTTAAAAATGACTTCTCCATTTTGCCCTGAGAACTCTTACGAAACTTGGATGCGTTAAATGGTGAACCATAACGCAAATTCCCATGATTTTGAAAATCAAAAGCGCTAAAGCTGCAATGGTAGAAAAATAAATGAGTGATGCTTTCTAGAGATGAAACGTTCAAATTGTGTATCTCTATAAGAAAAAATAGAACAGTAACTAGCCTGCAAACATGACCAACACCTTCGATGTCAACTGTAAAATCTGCAATGAACTGCAGAATATCATTCACCCGCTGCAAAGGAAAATGGCACCAGAAGTTCAGTATTAAGTCTCTCAATTTTGTAAATTAAATACAAGAAGATATAGTCATTAAAGAACCTTAGGGACAACAAACAGAAGCAAATAGGGCGTCACAAAGAGTGAAGCCATCTCCTCCAGCAACATAACTCCAGTGTACTGCACAAGCAAAGTTAATTTGATGAAGAATGAATACGGTACTACGAAATAGACATGAATACCAAAAGTTACTGACAACATAACGACCCATGGAGACCTTTTATACACCATGACCCCCAATTTGATGCCAATATGTGACCCAATAAGGTTTTGTTGGTGTTGTAGGTTAAACCTATTTCTATATTTTGGGGAATGAGGTTTTCTAATGGAGGTTCGCGCATTCAACTCACAAGTTACAAGATGATGACAAGAGTCTATAAAAACATTGAACAAGAAGCACCTGAAAAAGAGTTTCAAACTCCATCCTCACAGCTTCACTGTTTTCTTTACCACGCCATCTTTTAGGCATGTAATGAGTATGTTGAACTAGAAGTGACATTGCGCCCTGTGGATCAGAGACAGGAAGCTCTTCTGCAACTGCTGCTCTGCTAATGGCTGTTATAGTTCCAAAAACAGCAGTATACCATAATAAATTGTGCCCATACACCTGTGAAGAAAATGAATTGAAAATATAAAATTTGATTTGAGGAAGGACCGAGCCCAATGTAAAGTTTAGGTGTCTTACATGGCCTTCCAGAAGAGACGCTTCCATAATAGCAATGATGATTAGGACAGCAGCAAAGCCACCAGAAACAAATGAGATGAACTTTGCAACAAGGGTCATTATAGGGGAGGGAAACTGTTTTAGATAATTGGAAGCATGATCTAAACTGCTGTTTATCCGGTGCTTAAAGAAGTGATCAACCTGAGACAAGAAAATGCACAAAGATGAAATGAATTAACCATGCAAAGCAGAATATTGCAGAATAAAGTACGAAGATGGCTTTTCAGAATTTTCATGACTGACCAAGGTGAATAACACAACTATTCCACAAAACCAAAAGCGCAAATGTTGCATAGGATGCCCCACACACACACACACATATACATATCCATACAGATGTAGATATAGATATGTACAAGTGTGTGTGTAGATGTACATATACATACATATATATACACATACACATACATATATATACACACACACGTACATATATATGTGCGTGTGTATATATGTATGAATGTGTGTGTGTGTGTGTATATAATGGAAGAAAACCACAATAATAACAAATTTAAGTCCTCAAAAATCAGCATTCCTGTATGGATCTGTTTCACAGCTAAGCCCTACCATTTATGTGTCACTGTGGATTCAAACTAGGCCACACAGTCCTACGTGTCTATATGAGGATTCAGTTTTCTGCTTTAACATTACAGTCACAAATCTATTGAACCTTAACATTTAGGATTACTCTTTACCTTACTCCAAAACATCTCTACAAGAATAGAGATCTGTACCTCATTAAATTCCCGAAAAGTCCATTTTGAGAGATTTGACCATCTTCGGGATGATGCGGTGCTTGGATGATGGTAAAATTGTTCAGCATGTCTTAGGAAAAGATACACCAGCATGAATATGACAAGGAATGGAGAAAGTATGACAATCAACAAGCCGACTATCCTCAGCCTTTTCTTCAGTGCTTCAGGATCATCAATGAACTCCCTTCGTATGCAGAAATTTCTGCACATACAAATAGAATGATATACCACACAGTATAGAAATCAAAAAATGTAACGGAAGTCTAATATACACTTACAAAGAGATACACACATGAATAAACATATTTCCGGGATAAAAAAAATGTAGCAGCTATGTTTACAAAGGACAAAAGTCTGACACACGCTTACAAAGAGATACACACATGAATGAAAATACTCCCGGGATAAAAAATAAAGCAACTATGTGCATTATAAACTTTTCCATTTCCAATGGAGTCAAGAACACGCTCTTTTTTGACTTTAGAATATGATAGAGTAAAACAAAATGACTCACTAAATTAGTTGCGCTTCTTGTATTGTGAAGTATAAGTCAATTAACACAACTTGACACAATTTTCATTATGGGTCATCCGGAAACAACCTTTGTGTGTTTCCAGCACATGAGCAAGGTTGCGTACACCCCCCCTCCCAAACGCGTCATAGGCGGGAGTCTTTAAGGCAATTGGTTAATGTTGTTTTTGTATGTGTATTATAAACATTACTGGGTAGCAAATCATCCACATTGGCACAAGCAATCAGATCCTTTTCTTTGACAGTGCTATTGTATGTTTCTGAAGTCCTGAACTATATTTGCCCATCTACAAAACTTGACACTGATCTTCCATTCAGAGAAATAATTCCATTATCCTCCATCACAAAAGAGAGGCAGTGAGAAATCATGTGAAAACCAGTAACTTTGCAGTTAGGAGAGGTGAGGATAGCCACACGTAATTTACAAAAAAGAAAAAGAAAAAGCATAGATCATGTTACCCTACCCAAGTCACTGATATTATATTCTCACACTTGGCACTAGGACACTCCAAAAATTTTGTCATCCGTTGTTTGTGCATGTTAAGAATCCAATCTATTCAAAATGAATACAGACATGAAGTACAGAAGAGAGTAATTTAACCATTTATCCATACATTTGAGCAAGTGTACCCTGTCATCAGCTACCAGCCTCATCTCCTTTTAAATCAAGATGCAGATGTAGAGGTATTGAACATACCTATCAAACATGCTTTGCAGTATACACCAATTCAGACTCCACTCAAGAGTTTTTGTTAACATTAAGCGATGTTGCACACCATTTGGACTACAATTGACAGTCGGACCGGCTCCAGGAACCCAATTCGAAATCGGAAAAGCAAGCAACCCTTTGTTAATCATTCCAATCAAGTAATTTTCCTTCCGCATCAGCCGCATCACAATATCATGAATCGAGAGATCCTTCACAACACATATTTGCTGAGACCCTTGTAACTGAACCACCTTTTCAAGAACCAATGCCCACGGCATGGTCTTTATTTCATTATCTGTTGTCCGGAGACTATATAAAAAGCCATTAAATGTAGTGAACTTCAATTCAATCACCACTACGAGACTTAAAACTCATAGAAATTCTTTTGACAGAATCTCTGTTACCAATATAGAAAAAATCATTACATCAAGAATACGAACAACTAAACAACCAAAGACAATTGATTTAGTTCCAATAGGAAAATAACACTTCAAACCATGCATGCCAACTATATACAATTAGTTAATAAACCTTACTTAAGGCTATCTAACATACAAGTTTCATTACGCATGCACATACCTGGTGTGATAGAACTCCCGGACTTTTAGAGTTTCCTTCAACTGTATAAAGAACCTTAGAAAACAAAAGATCCAATAAACCGTGAATATTCCCAAGTAACCAACAATGATTGCTTTAGGTATGGTAAACGGAGTCAATGGATGCTCATGTAGAGCCTCTTTGGCCAAATCACATGGCTTAACTCCAGATTCCACTGCATCCATCCCACATTTGGCTTTACGAAGACCATTCCAATCAACGTACAACAAGAAAAATCCAGAAAAACATATCATGAAAGCCAAGCTACAAAGTTCAAATACCCACTTTACAATGATACACCATATCCCTTTCTCACAATAATAATTGTAAAGCCTCTCAAAGAATAAGTCTAAATCAGCAATCGGTTTAACGCTCAACTGCTCGCCATCAAGAAGTCCAGATGGGCTTTCACTCCCTGGACTTGGGAATCTGCGGTAGTCTGATAATTCAATTTCAAGAGGTACATCATCAAGCAGTCCAGCAGTTAAAGATGACTCAGCTCGGGGTTTCCATCCAAATATATTAAGGGCAGTGGAACCTTTTTGCCCAGTGAACATCATTCATCAGCTTTGTCAGAAAGCTGATGCACCCAGTCCATCCAAAAGCACTTCAATCTGTCAAAAGATTAGCTGGGAGGGAAATCAAATCAGTGATGCAGCATAAACACATGGATGATTACAGGTCTAGTAACAAGAAAGAGTTTGATTTATCATCATTTATCTTTTTCCTTGGAAATTCAACGTATATCGTTCCTTGGAACATGAGCTATAATATTTATTTCACTGTGCATTTTAACTAAATGTTACTTTTGTAAGAAAAGGTTTCTTTATCGACGGAAGTATCCTTTTCATTCTCGCTCTAAATGAAGATCTGGATGGCTAGGATTTCGACATTACCAGAAACATCAAGTCTGCTTCACGGAGCTTCTAGCAATCTAAAATTTGAAGGCATAAAATTCAAAGGGTGTGTAATACGAGACCTCCATTGTGCCACGAAAGTGGTAGTTCATCATAAATGGTCTAGCACTTCCCTTGTTTGGGTCGCCATGGGCCAACAATCCTAACAAGAGCATGGGAGAAAAGTAGACCAGGCTAAAATTTGTCTGCAAGTTTTTTGATGTTTTAAAATTAATTGGGATTTTTGGAATTAATTAGGCAGTCTGTTTTGATAGGAATTTCCAGCCGTTTTCATTTTGTTGTTTCTTTTATTATTTTAAGGTTATTTTATTACATAAGAAAATTCTTTTCTTGTTGCCTACAGGAATTTTAGAGCCTATAAATAGGCCCATTTATACATTATTTTGATAATCCCTTTCATCAATAAAACTTGAGAAAATCGAGATATGCTCACCAAAATTTGCCTTTGTGCATTTTGAAATTTGTTTGGCTCAAGCTTCGTCTTTTGGTTTCAATCAATTATGTGAGCAGAAATTGTGGCATGAATTCATCCCTAAGTTGCTCAAGAAGCGTTCGAATGGTCTACTAAAGGTTCGTAGCCAGAAGGTTGTTGATCAAATAGGGATTGCTCAACGTGGATAAACAGCGGGTCTAACTCTTCCCAAAAGTCTTGATTTGTATGCGTGTTTGTTTAAGAGTTCCCATAGTGTTCGAATTGACTTGGATTTCTTATGTCTTTGACCCAGGTGCTTGTGTTTGATTATAAATACACACACACACACACACACACACACATATATATGACGTCATAACATGAATTTTAAAGTGCATGTTTATTTTTCAAGTTTCAAAACATATAGGACATGTCTTCAAATTGATGTAATGCCGTGTAAGTGGAAGGATTCTTTGCTTAAACCGTTTATAGTAGTCCAGCATCTTTCTCGAATCATGGCTTGACTTGGAAACATAGACTATTAATAGTGAATTTGAACAATATAACGAGTCTTACATTCCTTGATGTTGTGCCTAGTAACCTTTTGATGCAGGCCCTGATGCATCCAAGACATGTTAAAAAGAGTCGATACAATTGCATAGAAAGCTGGGAGTTAAAGGAAAGTTTATGCTTTGACTTTAAGTTTCTTTTGACCTTACCAAACAAGTTCTTTATCATATTCATAATATTTGATCCTGTTGAGGTTGGGAGTAAATTAGTGTTGCTTGCGTCTATTCATCTTATGTTTTATTTTCATGATATAATCTTATTTGTGGCTAAATGTTCTTCCTCTACTGCAGATTTAGATTTGATGACAAATCGTTTTGAAAAAGAGAATGATGCGTCATCAAGAAGCCTAACAAGAGTATGGAAAGAAAGTGGATCAGACTAAAATTTGTCCGCGTATTTTCTATGTTCTAAAATTGTAATTGGGCTTTTTTTTTAGTTAATTAAGGCATGTTATTTTCATAGGAATTTTTAGCCGTTTTTATTATGTTGTTTCTTTTATTATTTTAGGTTATTTTATTAGACAAAAAAATTCTTTTCTTGTTGCCTAGGTTTTAGGGACTTCGCAACCTATAAATAGGCCCTCTTATACACTATTTTAATAATTCTTTTCATCAATAAAATTTGAGAAAATCGAGCTTTATTTACCAAAAATTGCCTTTATACGTTTTTGAAGTTTGTTTTGCTCAAGTTTCTTTTGAATTCAATCAATTATAGGAGCACGAATTGTAGACTGGATTCATCCCTAGGTTGCTCAAGAAGCTTTCCAATAATCTACCAAGTTTCTTGGTCAGAAGATTGTTGATCAAACGAAAGTTGTCCAACGTAGATAAACAACGTGAAGAACGACTGAAATTGTGATGAGTCGAAGGACCACAAAACCTTTAAGACTCGAAGCAAAAGGATACAGGAGTTGGTGAAAATGATATCTAGGAACAGCAACATATGTTTATGCCCAGACATCAAGTGGAAATTGAAGAACAATTTTCAACGTGACATAGAACATATTGCATGATGAAATTATATTCCAAATCTGAGAGCATCAATAAGAACTCACAAGCAAAGAGGGGGCAGACGCAGATTAAGCTAACAGCCAGGCTTTCCTTGAAAAAATTTTGTAGAAGACTTCGAAAATGAAAAGCGAAAAAGAACCCTATTTAGATAGGAAAGGTGCTACCAGAAGATGTTTATCATATTCAATTCAGAAGGTTTTGGCGTTTTGACAAAGATACGGTCCACCGCTGGAGGCTGAATACTCATTTTACTAGAAAATGAACCGATACTCTACACACAGTAGAGAAGATGATATTTAACATCCATGGAAGAATAGATCCAAGATAAACACTAACGCTTCCAAGCTAGTTCAGCATCCCCCCCCCCTTTCCTTTTTTTTCCCTCTTTCTAAAAGTGAAAACTCCTAAATCGATTGCCAACTGCCGTCCTTAAGCCAAGCTAACTCAACCGAGATATTAGAATAATTCACAGTTGTATCTCCCTTATTTTGGAAAATGTATCTCCCTTACCTTTATGATGAAATTGTCGATGCGAGCAAAATATGCTTCGCAAACTACCTCATGTATCGCATCAGAGAGTAATAAATTTGAAATGGGATAACATGAGCGACATCAAGTACCACAACCAGTAATAATGCCACAAATATGCAAGCTACCACTTTGTTGAATCCAACTAAAAGGTTTCCAAAAAAAAAAAAAAAACTAATCAAAACAGTAGAAGGAGAATCAGGATTCCTACTAAGCTCCTATCAGGAACACAACATTGTGTTTCCTACTCAATCTGTTGAGCTTCCTATTTTCAACATGTTTTCCAGATTAGTCAATCTTGTTTCGGGTAGAAAAACGACAGTTTAGCAATAAAAACTTTTTCGTTAAATACAGTACACCTTCCATGAATTGGACAGTTGGGCTTTCAGAGCTAATCAGAAATGTGATTCTCTTTGTTTCCATCCACCTATACACTGCTTCTAATGACTTCCAATTCATCAAGCGGGAAACAAAAGAAAAGACGGAAACCAGACCATTCCTAGAATGGCATCAAGTTCTACAGCTTCAGCACCAAAGAAGTCACAAAAAGATGCCTTTCATGGCCTAACCATACATCTTAAAGGTGTAAGATGATGCCAAACTCTTGACTTCTCGACCTTCATTGCAGGTATGCTCATCCAGATAATGTAATTTCCCTCCAAAACAAATACTCCACTGGATTGGATCCTCAGTTGGAGTCATTCCAAAGTAATTCCTGAATCCCCTCAATCTCAAATTCACGAGAAATCTCCTCACAAACAGAATAAATGATGACGGATTCATTGGACATGGCAGGAACACATAAAGTCATGTGGTTAAGGCTATACACGTAGCTGATGGATGGCGGTGACAGCTGCAGGGTTTATTTGGTTTGTTGAACGAGATGATGCGTAACTGGCAAAATGCAGATGCTGGTGACTGTGACTTATGGTAGTCAACTATGGAAATGGAGGTGCCTATTTGGAGCTAGTCTGCTTGGCTTAGAGTTGTGCAAGTTGAGAGGGAGGTTGAGGCTAGTGTCTGGCGATTTCTCGATGATTACAGAGAATGTATGCATACTTGTCTCTCACCAGTCATGGTCAATTGACTTATGATAAAAACGGAAGCTTTAATCTTCCAACTTTTATATAGTGTGACAACTGTGTCTCAAACAATGATAAGTTATCCTAAAAGTACCAATCGCATAAGAACCGAAATTTTCCAGAGTTACAACAAGTATTCATAATCAATTCCAATTAAAACAAATCAGGAACGAAATCAAAACATAGGTATACATAAACTTGAGGCGAGTAGTTTACGAATTCCGATCATCCCGAAGAGAAAGTACGGAAACTTTTGAGAAAATAAAAATTAAAAACAAATAGAAAAAATCTACCTGTAAGTTCTCTGTTGGCGTGGCTACTCTTCTTTTCTCGGCTACGGCACTATAACGCCGGTGGATAGGACTGGTGGCGGCGTAAAGAAGCTCCGGGATTGTTGGGGTGGAGCTGGAGAAAACGAGGCGGCGTGGAAGTAGACGGAAATTAAAGAAAGGAGGAATTCTGAATGGTGATGATAGAGGAGAATTATTGGTAAAGAAATCGTAAATTCTCCAGTTGGGGCTATGTTTTCTTTTCGTAAGAACTTTCCTCACGTGCTTTGGTTAAGAGGTCTCTTTGTTTTAGTACTCCCTCTCCCATTTTTTTAATCTTCATTTAGTGGGCTTTCAAACAAAAAAGGGAAAAAAGAACCTTCATTTAGTAGTGGGTCATCGAGAAACAATATCGGTATGTTTCTAATGTATGAGTATGATTACGTATAGCCATCCCTCCCATACCCGTTATAGGCGGGAGCCTATAAATGGGAGTAATGTTATCGTACTTTCTATCAAGAGCCAAGATGAAAAGAAATTATATATATACAAACACATACATATATAGATTATTATATTACACACATATATATATATATATAACCAGCATTGATAAATTATATATCCTCTATGGTTTAATTATGACCTTCTTTTGTAGTTATTTCTTTAACATAAAGTTTTTCTTGTTTGAGCTTATAGCACATATAGTGGATGATTTTAATTTCCAATGAAGTTAAGGACATACTTTTTCTTGATTTTGGAATATGATAGAATAAATCAAAATGATTCACTGAACTGGATGCGCTTCTTATATTGTGAATTAACAGTTGACCGACACAGTCTGACGCAATTTTCGTTATAAGTCATCGGAAAACAACCGCTGTGTGTTTCTAACACATGAGTATGGTTGCGTACATCTGACCCTTTCATACCCCGCCATAGACGGGAGCCTCTAAGTCAATGGGGTAATATTGTTATTGTCATTACAATAATAACAACATTACTCTATTAATTTAGAGGCTTCCGTCTATGGTATGGTATAGAGGTAAGATATACGCAACCATACTCTTGTGTTAGAAACACACAGATGTTGTTTTCCGATGACTCATAATGAAAACTTCGTCAAGCTGTACCGATCAACTGCTACTTCACAAGTGTAACCAATTTTGTGAGTCATTTTGTTTGTTCTATTATATTTCAAAATCAAAGAAAAGTGTGTTTTTGAGTATATTGAAATAGAAAGAGTGGATGATTGTCATTATAATACAAAAAAGAATATATATGTAGATTAAAAAAGAATCAACATCTTGGTGGTGATAATACCTTTAATCTGTCCATTTGCAATCATGAGCGTCAATACAAATTACCAAGAAAAAAAAACATATTCAATACAACAACGACCCAATGTCAACATCTGCCATCCAAAATCACAAGCATTTGCGACGGCAGCGTCAAATACAGCAAGGCCTCTGGAAAATAGATAGTCAAGGATCCATTTCTGTGCCAAATATATATATATATATATATATATATATATATATATATATATATATATATATATATATATATTTCAACAATCAATCATCAAGTTTGCTCAACATCTAAAATGACACCCGAACGGATGAAATGGAAAAAAATCTCATATTGTATAAAGGGCGTTTCCGGTGCACTAGGTTCCCGCGTTTGTATAGAGTCCGGAAAGAGGTTGCGATCTGATATACGCAATCTTACCTTACAATTTGTGCAAGAGGCTGTCTCTGAAATCATTTAATGAGGATATTGGAAACTGGGTACCAATACCAAAGACCTTATCTTATGTAAAGGAAGTGAAGTTTATTAACTCGTCCTCTATCACTAAAAATAATAATAATGAAAGAATGAACTTATACACGAGCTGGAGTATATGTATTTAAGTTCTATTGGGTTAATCTTTTCTACGAACTAAAATAATGTCCGAAAAAACATGTATGAAGTTTATATGGTTGACATATATGTGGTGTATCTCACCTATGATGCAATATGGGTCGATAAAAGGTGATATATGTTTGGGATTATTGTGTATGAGCAAACATGAGTATGATATGAGTTGGCAAATGATTAATATGTGTTGCTATGCATATTTGAAATAGGAGTGACATATGTTTTGCTATATATACTTGAGATATCTCTGTGGCAAATATGAGTATGTCATGTGTTTGGGAGCATTAATATTTTGGCTATAGGGAAAAAGTGAAGTGTGTAAAGTGCATTTGGTATATATTTGGGTTGGTATATTGTATTGAATCATGATTGAATGCATATGTTAAGTTGAGTATGAATGCATTGACTAAGGGAGAGAATGTTTTGCATAAAACATAGTTTGAAAATCTTGTTTCACAAAGTTTAGTAAAAGTGTCATTTTTTCAAAAAAAAAAAAATCCTTTTAAAAGCATGTAGTTTTGATGATTGATGAATTTAAAAGATTGATATGTTTGAAATAGAATAGAAATGATTAGTTTAAATTTGAGAATAACAAAGGCTTTAAACATAGGACATAGATCTCCAACACATATCTCTAAACAGAGATCACTGTATACGTCGTTCAATCGACGTGATGTTGGCCTCTAAAATATATACATCAATCGATCAATGTAAGTTTTGTCCAAGACTGAGTACACATTGTCCAACTTCGATCTCTATATCGATTAATCGACGTAATGTGGATCTCTGAGCAGAGATCGATATGACATATATCTCTAACAAGACAGACGTCAATCGATCGATATCTGTCTGAATTTAGATTTTAAAGTTGTTGCAAATAGTTCTATATTGGATTTAAAGTGTTTTCTATCTCCCTTATTCTCCAAATCAATTGTGCATTTATGACTAACGTCCATAGTCGATTGTTATTATTCATCAAATTGAAGAATAAGGTGGTTGAAGACAAGTCGGACTTCTCCAAATCAATTAATGAAGTGTGAGACTTACATAGATGTTGCAATCAGGGGAGATATTTACATACTTTCATCTTCTTCAAACTCCATCCTCCATTGATATCAAAGCTCTCAAATTGCAAAAGTGCTTAAAGCTGCTCATTAAGCTCTTGTGTTTGTTTTCATTGTTGTATTATGAGAGTATTGTAGTCTAACACAAAAAGAACTAAACATACTTGATCTATTGCTTCAGATTTGTCTTGTTTTGAAAATGGCATTCATCTCTTCTTCTAAAACTCATTTGGTGAAAGTTATTTGGTAGAATTTCGTTGAAGTGGTAAAGAAGCAAGTAGAAAAGCTAAAGGGCTCTTATTTGTAGCTGTTGTTGTAGTCAATGTTGCACAAGTTGTAGCGACAATCTATTGTAGTAATTGATGTTGCACAAGTTGTTCTTGCAGCAAGCTGATGTAGTGGTTGTTCTCGTTCTTTGTTGAATGTAGTAACAAAAAAGCTACTGTTGAAAATCCACAATAAAAACAAAGTGGTAGTAAAGTAGAATCAAAGGGATTCGAATCACTTTAAATTGTGTGTTCTCCAGTTTATTATCTCTCATCTTCTTCTTTTTTATCTTTGGTAAGCATTGAGAGTTGGATTGAGCTAAATCAAGAAAAATCTAAAAATTGTATAATTTTCTATTCAACTTTTTTTTCTATAGTAATTGTTACATATCTATGAAACTATACTTCCTTTTAAGTAGTTGCGTTAATTTTAAGATTTCATTTACAAAGACATTGTTGACGGTGAAATCTAAAAAGGGACTTTTGTCCTGAGATTTAATTTGTTGACGATAAGATCTAAAAGATGATCTTTTGTCCTATAGGCAAAGTTGAGTTTTTGGTTTTCTCATTTCTGTGAGTTCATGATGTGAAATCTTCTTTTCATTTTCCTTTTCTGCTTCTTTTCCCCCCCTTTTCTCTAAGAGTACACTTATGTTTAATCGTTCTGATATCTGATAAATATTTGCTGGATGGTTACTGTTCTGAGTTTTACACACGCACTCTCCTAGACGTTTGGAATCTATGGTGTGTATGTGTATATAAATAACAACAACATTATCATATTGCCTTAGAGGCTCCTGTCTATGACGGGGTATGGGAGGGTCAGATGTACGCAACTATACCTATGTGTTGTTTCCCGACAACCCACAATGAAAATTACGTCAAGTTGTGTCGATCAACTGATACTTCACAATATAAGAAGTGCAGTCAATTTAGTGGGGTATTTAATTTGCTTTATTATATCATATTCCAAAGTCAATGAAAAGTGTGTTCTTGACTCCATTGAAAATGAAAACATGTATATGTATATATATAGTTATCTATTGATAATAAGATGTACAAATAAATGCATTAGCATTATTGGGATAACTATGAGGTATATATGGATCCATCCGTCTGAATTTTTTTCCTATTTGTGTTTAAATAATGAAGTAAAATAATGGAGTAAATCAAAAATGACTCACTAAATTAGCTGCGCTTCTTATATTGTGAAGTAGCAGTTGATCGACATACCTTGACGCATCATTATGAGTCATCAGAAAACAACTTCTATGTGTTTCTAACACATAGGTATGGTTGCGTACATCTGACCAACCATATCCTGCCATAGGCGGGAGCCTCTAAGGCAATGGGTAATGTTGTTGTTGTTTAGATAATGAAGTACTATGTATCTTGTAATGGTCCACTGATCAATAAAGTGAAAACATAAAGATGCTTATATTATTCAGTCCGCTATGTAATATAAATCCATCTGTTTATCATATTTTTGTTATTTATATTAATTGATCTAATACTTAACCAGTAATATATCAAAATAATTGTCATAAACATAAGCCTGTCAATGGATGGTACTACTATCCTTAAGAAATTACCTCATTTCCATCATAGACTTACTGATTAATGAGCAGGAATTAGCAAAGTATTGGACCACACGTTATATGAAGCCCACAACTGGACTGAGTACACAAACCAGACGATTCTCTCCTTACCCTTTTATCATGTCTTTCTTCTCTCTAGATCCTCCAATCATGGCGTATGGGATCCCCTCACCGTGCGGTGACTCACCGCGCGGTGACTCACCGCGCTCTCCACAACGCGGCACGTGGCAGCAGGATGAGGCGGTGAGGAGATTTGAACCCCAATCATGGGTATATGGAGTTGCAATCAACAATGGGACATGACTGATGAGGTCTAAAGTGTCAAAACACATGATGAGGATGTGTATGAGATGGAGGGTGGACTAGACTTAACGTCTACACATGTTCTTGCCTTGTTTGTTTTGTAAAAAGGTCTTGCATGACCTTATTGTCGGCCTATACGGATTGTAAATGTTATACACTTTGTTTATTATGTTTTGGAGTTATTTTAGATTGTTTTTGAAGTGTTGAATCGTGTGTAAAGTTTTAGGAGTTGCACTTTCTAATTGTGAAAACAAGGGCTTCTAGAAGGATTTCATCAGGATGATCCCCAAATGGTTATTTACCGATATCTCTCTCACCGATGTCATATGAAGATGATTCCAAATAATGTGGATAGCTTACATCCTTATCTAAAACTCACTAGAAGACATAATTGGCAAATTCGGCTCGTAAAAGGAGCATCATCTGCATTCAAAATCAGACACTTTCCAAGAATCCTAGTTAGACCAGGATTCTATGTACAATTTGACCAGCTGTCAATTATTTGATCATATCTCAAGTTAGAGACCTTAGATTGACATGATTCAAATTGGGCTGGAAAGCTAACAATGAAATCACGTTATCAGAATAAGCTTTGAGAATGGTCAAAAACGCATCACAAAGTTAGTGTAAATTGTAAAGTCGTATTTTAAGTAGGATTTTTGTAGTTTCCTAGCTAGTTTAGGTTTTCTAGGTTTTGTCTTCTATATAAGCATTGTAACACAAATTTTTTTTACAGACTAGTTGAATGAAAATATACATATTTCAGCCATAGGCTGCCCAATAAGGTTCTTCCTTGTGTTTTCTTTAATCGTCAATCAAAACTATATTCTATATCAACGTATTGAGCAACATTGTGGGGGGGGAGTTGAATCCTTCCATCTTGAAGACACGTACCAAGAGTGTATTGACGTTTTTGAACCAAGCACAAGCTTCAAGTTGCAGATAAAGCTTAGTCTAAATAGGAGGCACACGGCTAAAGATGAGTTTTGAACCGTTTTTATCATCAAACAAGACATTTTGTGAAAAAACACGTTTACAACGTAATCGCACTGCTCCAAAACCCGTATTTGCGGTGAGAATTTTAATAATCGTCTATGCCAAAAAGTTCTAATATTTTATACTTGTATTTGTCTTAGACCATAATACAGTGTATAGCGTCTACCGCATTGGTAACGCGATGCTGATGTTAGCTGTTACATCCCGGAAATTTTGAGTTAGCCGTTATGTGATAATTTAAAACTAGAGTAGCCGTTGAGTGTAACGATCCCTCGGAATTAAATTAACCATAACGAATTGTGTATGTTCAAGTGATTCATAATATTAAAGGGGTATTAAATATATATGTAAAAAAGATACATAAAGGGTGGAGAAAATAAAATGGAGAAAAATGATAAATAAATAAATAAACTTTATTTAAAAAAAGGGCCTGTTGGATAAAGGATTTAAAAAAAACAAAAAAAAATAATTAAAAAGAGGTTGCTGGACGTGATAGTGGGGGGTTTCTCTCTTCCACTTATCTTGTATTTTTTTAACCCCTCCCCTGTTAGTTTCCCCAACCGAAAAGCAAAGGAAAAACTATAGAGAGAGGTATGAGCAGGGCGGCAGAAAAGGGAAGAAGATAGGAGAGAGGGGAGAGAAAAAGAGAAAGGGGAAGCCGTGCATCTCGATCTACTTGCTCGTTCGTATACGTGTGTAAATTGTCATCAATCAGGTAGGTTCCCTTTTCCCCCCTCCAATTAGTACAATCCAAGCATGCTTTAGTGGTATCTTATGTGCTTTTATTGTTTTAAATGTTGAATTTCATAGTATGTGGTTTATCTGTGAAAAGCATGAAGTTTTGAAGACTCTGAGATGCGTATATTGTATTACATATATTTGGTATGGTACTGCGTACATTTGATTTGATGTTAGGAAAAAAATTTGATAATCAAAATAGCACACTTTTAACATGTTTAGGGTTTTTATTTGTTGTTTTGGCATTATAATAGGCTCCCATAGACTGGAGATAGGTGAAAATGTAGATCGGGAACAAAAAACGGACGTCGGAGGCCAGAGGTGGCCCTCACGCACCGCTAGAGTGGACGCGCATGGCCTTCACGCGCCTCCTGTGCATTGCTGGGTGCAGTATGACAATTAAATTAAAAAAAAATTTACAGTGTTAGGGCCGGTATGCCAGCGCAGACCAGGCCAGCTCCTTAATGGGCCACTGGCTAGCTGCAGCAGAGCCAGCCCATTTAGTTGATTTTTTTTAAAAAAAAGGTGACAGACTTAGCGGACCAGACACGATAAATAAAAAAAGAGTAGTGGGACTGCAGGCTGGACCAAAGGAGCACGCGGACAGGGCTGGCGGTAAAGGGGCCACCCCATTAAACAATAATTATTTCTTTTTCTTTTATTCCTCGAATTAATAAATGTTATTTAATTAATTAAAAATAGTAATAAATATAGGAAAAATATAAATAAATATCAGAAAATTATAAATAAATTTCAGAAATTATAAAATGTTGAAATTAAAATATTTCCATCAAATTTCAGTAATTGCGATAATTTATTTAACTTGGATAATTAGATAATAAATAGAAATAAATAGGGGAAAATGAGAAAAATATAAAAAATGCATGATAAATGTATACAAGCCATGGAAAAATATGTTTGACGCCATACAACATTAAATCATTACTCGGATAATAAATGAACCTAGATTTGATTGCCGGAGGATAGCCTGGCCTGGAGCGATCTTTAAATGAAGCCAGATTTGAGTGTTGGAGGATGGTGAGGATGGGCGAGGGGCCTCAGACGGTTGTGTTTTTGCATTCATGGCACATGCATTGCATTTATGGTGGGTCGTGACGTACGGGTCACGGGCGCTCAGTATGGTGTACGGTGGCAGGGCCATGCACACTTAGTATGGTGACTGTGGGTGGGTACGACCCATAGCCACTCAGTAGGTCCCGGGATCATGCATTGCATTGTTGAGATATCGGCATTCTGTGTGACATGACTTTGTTGCATGTGACATGCATAATAGGACATGCATCATGATGTTGCGCATTCTTTATCTGGAGTGAATTACCTTTCCGCGTTCTTTCGTATGCTTATGTGATATCATGTTCTATGTGCTATGTGTTATATCATTTTTGTATGCTCGTCTTATACTAGTTGGAGGCAGGTGCCTACTGGGTGATTTTCTGTTACTCACCCCTACTCCCCCCACCGTGTGTGCACGAAGAAGCGTATGACTATGTCTTTATTGAGGACGGGGCTGACACAGTAGTATGGGCAGCCTGATGGTCGCATATAGGATACGAAGAGACCTCGCGGCTGTCTGTCGTTATATTATTGGGATTACATCAAACACTACCTTTTATTAAATGATGGATTGTAGATGCCAGTACTCTTTCCAGAAGTAGGTACATTATTGTATTGAGGATTTCCTTTATCGTGAAACTTAACGTTATTGTATTTCGTTTTCACGAGATAAAAATTTCTACGTATTTTCTGAAGCGTCCGGCTCCCGAACTTTAACATCATGAACAGTGCACTTGCCATATCTCACTAAGGAGAATACAAAGCGTCGAATCAATTTCTAACGTGTCCGAAAAGATATAGAAATTTTTCTCGCAGAAACGAATTACCATGACATTAGATTACATGAATAAAGAAAACTTCAATAAAATACTACATCAGTGACGACAATAAAGTCACTCTGTCAACATCTAAGTGCTATCAGTCTAAACAGGGTAGTGTATGATGAAACCCCAATAAAATAACGACAAACAGTCGCAAGGTCTCTTCGTATCCTAGGTGCGACCGTCAGTCTGCCCATACTACCGTGTCAGCCCCGTCCTCAGCAAAGATGTAGTCGTACGCTTCCTTGTGCTCACTTGGTGGGGGGAGCAGGGGTGAGTGACGAAAAATAACCCAGTAGGCACCTGCCTCCAACTAGTACAAGACGAGCATAAAAAAATGATATAGCACATAACACATATGACATGATATCACATAAAAGCATATGAAAGAATGCGAAAAGGTAATTCACTCCAGATAAAGAATGCGCAACATTGTGATGCATGTCCTACTATGTATGTCACACGCAACAAAATCATGTCACACAAAATGCCGATATCTCCACCGTGCAATGCATGAACCCGGGTCCTACTGAGTGGCTGTGGTCGTATCCCCCCACAGTCACCATACTGAGTGTGCGTGGCCGCGCTATCGTACACCATCCTGAGTGTGCGTGGCCCCGCCACCGTACACCATCCTGAGCGTCCGTGATCCATTCGTGGCCTCATTTTTTGCCTTAGAATATGTCTGCCTGGATCTCATCCGAACTTTTTGAAGCAAAATGTCATTCTACGACCTCGAGGGGCCCACCGCCCCAGCACCAAGGAGCATTGTGGATGATGCAAATCAGGAGCCCAACGACCTCATAGGTTGGGTGAGGACTTACAAAGTAACCCTTGTCTATCTGCAAACCAAGCATTCGGCCTAACAACAGTGGGCATCTTAGGTTGGGTGAGGACTTACACATTGACTCACACAAGGTGTCCTTGCGCAAACCAGGCCGAGTAGTGGGCCTCCTAGGTTGGGTGATGACTTACGATTTGACCGACACAAGGTGTCCCTCCGCAAACCAGGCATTCGGCTTAACAGCAGTGGAACAACCACAATGTGCGTGTCCCTAGAATCGAACTTTTGACTTCTTGGAGTAAATCCCAACTCGAATAACAATTGAGCTATGGCCATGAGTCATAAAGAGGCAACTTCAATAGTATGGAGGAGAAGAAGTTGATTGATAATTAATCCCATCACCTTTTATCCTAGTTTTTATTTTATTTCTACTTATTCTCTTTTTGCCTTGATTAAAAACCTTGGGTCGTTGCAACATTACTATCTGCTTACACATATACAAGTCATGTAAATTAGAAGACAACTTGGTTATAAAATATTAATTAAATGGCGTCTTGTATACAACCAAATAAAGAAAGGCATCTAAAATACATAACAATTCACTATATTAAAATATTTAAGATTTCCATAGTATCTAATCAAATCACAAGCCATTAAAAGATTATTATTATGAAAATTTGTGTATAATTTCTAGGTGAGACTAGGAGATTGCTACTGCATTTACTTTTGCTCCTTTCCAGGAGGAAATGTCAATGCAAGATTTCGATTTTCGATTAGTAAGTCTACAATTTGCTTGTAGAATTTGCCCTTTGTTCCAATTAATTTAGACCTAAATCTGAGTGTAAAAATCGTTGCTTTATCATCCTAAATTTGGTAGTCCTTCAGCAGCTTTGAGTGCAATTCATCTTAGTACAAGTTGATTTCTTCAGGTAAGAGGTATCCTGATTGTTTTGCTTTCAGTTTCGGTGCCTAATTTGTCTTACTTGAGCTGTATTTCTATTTATAAAACAGACGCATAATATATGAATTGCGTTATGGAAATTCCCCCCTGGTCACCCCGCCCAAAAAAAGAAAAAAAGAAACAGAAATCGAGTAAGAAATTGTAGTGATAATCTCATTTACTGTAAAGTTCTGTTCTTCTGCTTGTTTGTGAATTTTCTACATGTGAATCCTGTCATGCGTTGAAGTGTTTTTCTGAAGGGTATGTGGGTTTTTCTTCCTGCTATGCTTTTAAGGTGCATTTAGTCCTGATTCTGTGTTTTTTTTTGTTGGGGGGGGGGGGGAGGGAGGGAGGGAGGGATTTTTCTGGGAGGTAGATGAGTGGGGTGGGGTGGGTTAGGCAGGCTAGGTGGGCATGTTCTGTAAGCATTGGTACTTCCCTTGTGGCTTGTTTTATAGGATTTCTGTTGTTTTCTGTGATGTACTTGTTTTTGTTTTATATACATGATAAAAGGGCACAAAAATTCTTCCCTTTCATCTATCTTGCTTTTCGTAATGTTGTTTTGCATGTTACCTTGAATTTGTTCTGCTATTCTGGTCTGCTGTTTGTGTTGTCATACATTATTTTGGTTGTACTATCATCCTTCAGTTTCTTGGATGAAAGTATTGTATAACTTATTATATCTGATTGGTGCATGCCAAACGTCTCTAGTCTATTTCGGGCTTAAGAAATGTGTACCAAATGCTATACCTTATTTTGTTTGCCACATTAAAATTTGACCTGATAAATAACTTTTTCAGTGTGGAAAATGCAGAGTAAAATGACTCATCAGGGTGTGATGGTGGAATATGATGGTGGGAGGAACAGAATGGCTTCCTCTCCCATGGCTATTACCACAGTGCCACCAGCTACTCCATTTGTGGATTATCGTCAGTATCCACCTCCTATGGCAACCTACGAGGAGGTTGTTGCCTCTCCTGGGCACTTTATAGAGACTCTGCAGAAGTTCCATGCCTCGATGCGAACCAAGTTCAGGTTGAGATTAGCTATCTGATTATCATTCATGATTAATCATCCAGTGGTCATGCTTAGTTTATGCATTACTTTCCTTAAGTTTGGTAAATAACTCCTATGAGGACCGTTCTTATACTTGGAATCGAGCAAACAGCCAAAGTACAATCATTGTTTGAACTCCCCATGCTCTTGGCCTAGGGGTGGGAGAGTATAGAGGTAGCATTTTTAAGGAGATCTTCCATGAACACTCTCTAACCGACTTTATAAGGTCATTACATGATCCTGCAAGATAGGTTGGAATGCTCGTTATAAGATCTTTATCCTTATTAGTGCAACAAAATCCTCTTGCATGTGTCTCACTGAAGTATAAATGGAAAATAGGTGCAACAATCAAGCCAAGATGTTTGCGTCACAGAGGAAACAGTTTTCTAGCAGATTGTTTACTTGGTTTTCTTCCCTTCATCTGAAATTGCTTATGTATGTTATCTATGTGATTTACGTAGTGTGCTTCTGGCTTTAAAGATAGCCTGATGGTATCTAGAACTCTGTATGAGGGCACTTTCCTGCTTAAGTTCATGTTATAAGCTTGTTTTTTCAGTCTACTAGAAGTCTAAACTTTTAGTTTAGTTCAAGCAGATAATTTTGGTGGAGCAGCTCGTTTGGAACAAGTTCTGTCCCAATGAAAAAAATTTATGCTTTGAACAAGTTATAAGAAATTTATTGTCTCTCTCTTTGTTCTAATTCAAATTTGATATCCTTTTTGACTATAGAAAAACCAATGAAGTAGTAGAGGAGATTGGATCTGGATAGAGCAAAATATTAGAACTTATTCTGTGTGCGTGTTTCATGTATTCTTTCTTTTTTGGTTGTTGGGGAGAGGGGGAGCCTCAGTTCACTTATTATTTTAATATCCCAGTGTAGGCGCAGCGCCTCCATAATAGGAAAGTGAATTTTAATGCTTTGAACTGATGTGTGACTATTTAATTCTTATACTATGTTGGGGCATCGTTTCTGAACTTTAGTGGTATTGGATTGAGAAATTAAAATTTTATTTTCTTTATTTTTACTTTTTAGAGTTTGCGTATTTTTTTTAGTGTTGCATATGGGAAAAACCTATTTTCTTTTACCCTTTTGCTACTAAGGGTATTTTCTCTCATTCTTTGGGCTTATCTCAGGATTCCAGTTATAGGAGGTCAACGGTTGGATTTACATCGCCTCTTTGTTGAGGTCACATCTCGTGGTGGTATCATGAAGGTAAGATTGACACTCCTATGTGATTTTGCTTGATACGTTCAACGGGACTCTCACTTCTTCATTCTTCACAAGTTTCCTGTCCTGTATAAAAGCCATTCTATTTTTATTTTTTTTTTGTAAATTTAAGTTTCAAAAATAAAGACCCCTGCTGGGTAAATTTACAATATGTTCACCCATATTAAGTTAGAAAAATCAGTCTCTATATAGCTTGAAAGATTAGGTCCTTCTCCCAGTTCTTTGTTTGTAGATCTTCCTTGTATGAGGTCTGATGGTCAGCTTTTTAATATCTCTTGAGGACACGTCTTCAATCATGACAGTTTGCTTACTCATATGTATGATTTCGGTAATTTGTCATATTCCTAATCCTTTTGCGTTATCAATTTATGTTTGACAACTAAGAAGAATTCTCTCTCACAAAATTCATTTGTGCATTATCTAGTTAAGATTGGTCAATGCATTTTTCACTGCAATTTCTCACCGTAGATGTAGCCTGTTGCAAACAGTACATGGAAGACACATATTCTTTGTTTACTTCTTATTCTATTTTGCTAGTGTAAGCTTTTCTTTTTGTCACTTTATGGAACTCCCGAAAGAAAAGATAACCTGAGCCCGAGGAAAAGGACAAAGGTTCAAAGGGTAATGGTGAGGCTCACTGCTTTTTCAGTGAATCCCACAAGTTTCAATGCTGTACCTGGAGCTCAGTAGTTTCCGTAGCCATTTTTTCATGTTAAACTAATGATACAAGCTGGGTCCACCTAGCGGGAAGAAAGCATGAGTACAGTTGAAAAGTAAATTATCCATAAAAAGAGAATTCTAAAATAATGATGGAAACAGACAACGTCTACACAGTTTTTGGGTTATTCTGTTGCTTACTGTAACAAGTCCCTTGAATGCTCCTCTTCATGTAAATGTGAAAGAAAGCATGCTTTATGAGAGTTCACTGAAAAACTCAGTTGACAATTTACATGTTGCAGTTTAATAATTCTCAATGAAAACTTTTCTTTTTTAATTAAGGTTTTGCTTTTTAAGTGGGTTTTTGGTTCTACTTACATGGTTTAACTTTTATTCAACTTGCCTTTTTTTTTTGCCTTTTGTATGAGTGCTTCTTACTAAACGGTCTGAAGCTAAATCAAAGGCGTTTGAAGATTTTTATAAGTGTTTGGACACGAAAGAAGATGAAATAGATGCGTATAAAATTGCTAGAGCGAGAGAAAAGAAGGTAAGAGATTTGGCTCAAGTTAAATGCATTAAAGACGAACATAGCAGGATTTTAGTAGAGGAGGAAAGGGCAATACAAGATATATGGAGAAGATACTTTGATAAAAATTTTTAATGAATCAATGGGAGATGAGCTTGTATAGGGCGAGTTATGTAACTATAAAGTTTATAGAAACTTAACATATGATAGAAGAATCCGATTGGAGAGGTATAAGATGCTTTGAAAATGATGAAAAATGATAAAGCGATTGGACCCGACGATATTCCAATCAAGGCTTTGAAATGCCTAGGGAAAGAATGTATTATTTGGCTCACAGATCTTTTTAACATTATTGTGAAGACCTGTAAGATGTCTGACAAGTGGAGAAAAATTACTTTGGTACCTTTGTATAAAAACAAAGGAGATATACAAGATTGTACATATTATACAGCAATTAAGTTAATGAGCCACACAATGAAGCTCTGAGAGCAAGTGATTGAGAAAAGACTTCACAAAAGACTAGTGTATCTGAAAATCAATTTAGTTTATGCCGATAAGGTCAACGATGGAGGCTATTCATCTCTTAAGAAGATTAATAAAGAGATATTGAGAGAAAAAACAAGATTTGCATATGGTTTTCATTGATTTGAAAAAGAAATATAATAAAGTCCCACGAGAGACGCTGTGGACAGTGCTTGAAAAGAAAGGTGTTAGAGTAGCATGTGTAGAAAGTATTAAACTCAGGTATGAGAACGTGATGACAAACATAAGGACTCCAGAAGGACTATACCCAGAGTTCTTTATAGCATTAGGTTTACACCTAGAATCTGCATTAAGTCATACTCATATGCTTTAGTTATAGATGAGCTCACTCGACACATTCTAGTTAGAGTTCCATGGAGTATGTTATTTGCAGATTAATATTGTGTTAGTGGATGAGACTAATGAATGAGTCAATGCTAAATTGGAATGCTAGCAGAAGACATTAGAGGAAAATGGTTTCAAATTGAGTTGAAAGAAGACAGCGTATATAAAATTTAATTTTAGCAACAAAAGAATGACCTTGGAACCTTGTGAAACTAGAAGACCAAGAGATTCTCCTGAGTAAAAGTTTTAGTTATTTAGGATCTATACTGTAAAAAGATGGAGTAATTAATAAAGATGTGAATCACATAGTAAAAGCAGAGTGGTTAAAGTGGAGAAATACGTCATGTCTTCTTTGTGATAGAAAAGTATCTTTAAAGCTTGAATGAAAGTTTTACAGAACATCAGTAATACCCGCACTGCCATACGGGTTTGAATGTTAAACAGTCAATTATGAGCATGGACAAAGAATGCTAGTGACAGCAATGAGAATATTAAGATGGATATGTGTATATACAAGAAATGATAAAATAAAAAATGAACATATAAGGAGAAAGGTTAGATGGCTCAGATGGGAAGATGACAAAGTCGATGTTAAGATAATATGGACATATGCAAAGATGTCCTGCAGATGCACCTGTTAGGTGGTGCGAGACAATAAATGAAGTGCATATTAAACGTAGGAGAGAGACCAAAGAAGACATGAAGAGAGACAATGAAGAAGGATATGACTTGACATTGGGGAGCATATGGTCAATGATAGATCACAATGGAGACAATTGATTTATGTAGCCGATGTCATGTAGAGGGTATAAGATTTATGTGAGAATTTTAGGTACTTAGGCTTGAATCGCGGTTGAGATGATATGATAGTTTTGAAAGATGCTTATTCTAAAGACACATATTATACATTAGGTATTAGAAGATACATACAGAGAGTAGGATTTAGGTTACGAGTCAAAACAAAAACAAAAAAACAAAAAAAAATTAAAAATAAAGCAGAAGAGAAATGATTGACCCATATAACCGATCTCGCATAATGGGAAAAAGACTTAAAAGTGTTGTTGTTGTACGAGTGCTTCTTAACTTTTTTTCTGCCTTCAAGCTACAAGCTTATGTTGGCTACTGAAATGTTTATAAACCTGGTTTTTTCAGCTAAGAAGAATAGTAGGATCCTGTTCAAATATAATCTGTGATGACTTTTTCCAGTGTGTTTCCCACTTGGTATCAAGGTGTTTGGCATGTAATGGGAATCATAAAGAGTATGAGGCTTGGATTTGACTCCGAAAATAAAAATGTCCTTGTGCTTAAACTTAATGGTTAAAAAGGGGTTATGTGTGGAAGCCTTAATCTATGTCCATAAATATGAAACGTATTGTTTTGACTATTGTTAGTTTTTTTTCTTTGGAGACTATTAAGTGTTTCTCATTCTCTCTTCGCCACATGAAACTTATAGGCTCTCCAGGAGAAAAAGTGGAGAGATGTAACTGGAATTTTCGGCTTTCCCTTGTCTGCAACTAATGCCGCCTTTATTCTTCGGAAACATTATTTCTCATTGCTTTTCCACTACGAGCAAGTGTACTATTTTCAGGCAGGCGGGTGGTCTCAAAACACTACAAGTACGTAGGAGCACTTCTGATTCTTCCACTGCAAACAATATAATATGATTATGGCAGTATTAAAAATTCACCGCTTCTACTGATATACACATGTGGATAAATTTTGCTTCAGTAACTTCTCGGAGCGGGTCCAGGGGTACAGATCCTCCTCATGCATCAGCTGAACACAAGGTGTTGGCACTGCCTCCTATTCAAGCAGCAAAGCCTGAAGAACAAGGGGAAAGAATTGCAAAATCATTGCCGGAAGGTTGTGTTAACGGATGAGAATATTGCATTAAATTTCGCTGCATGTGTCGCTATTTGTATTGCATGTCTGTAGTATGTTTCCGCTTGTCACTTGTCTGTCTTTGTATACATAAAAATCAGCTTCACTTCATACCTCTGGCATGCGTATCAACTTTCTCTGTATAATTCCAAGTACTTGAAAGCTTGCTTATACATTGTTTATTCTCTCCTGCCGTTTTGAAGACCACATGTTTCCAATCTCGTTAGTTTGCTACATGAAATGTTTGTACTAAACAAACTCGTTAGATTGTCATTCTCATCTATGTTATTCTGGAGATCATGCCTGATATTTGGTTTCATCTCGCCATATGCTCTGCTAAACAAAGACAGATGATTAGCTCTCTTTAGGTATATCTAGAGGATCATGGATACTTTGCAATTCAAAATGTTTCTTTACAAGGTCACTAATATCAGGATCATCTACAGGTTCTGCAGTGCGTGGAGTCATTGATGGAAAATTCGAGAGTGGATATCTCATTACTGTTCTAATTGGCTCAGAGATGTGCAAAGGCATTTTTTATAAGACTCCGTTGGGCACGGCCCACCAAGAACGACATCAAAGCATCCACCAGTATCACAGCACATCCATCAACGGTACCAACAGTTTGCAAACAGCACCAAGGGTAGTCCGTAGAAGGCGTAGAAAGAGATCTGAAATGAGGAAGAGGGATCCTGCTCGGCCAAAGCCCAACAGAAGTGGGTATAATTTCTTCTATGCAGATCATCATGCTAGACTAAAACAACTTTACCCTGGCAAGGACAAGGCAGTCAGTTGGATTGTTGGTGATTCATGGAACAAACTGAGTGATGCTGAAAAAGCTGTAAGCACAATCAGTTGCTTTTCTATACTAAACTCTTTATTTGATATACACAAAATTTCTCATCCTTTTGCACAAAATGGGCTCAAATGCAGGTATACCGAGAAAAAGCCGCAAAGGATAAAGAGCGCTACAGAATGGAATTGCAAGCCTACAGAGAGAGGTTGAAGGCTGGAAAAACTTCTTATAGTTCAGTACCTATCCAAAGACATCATGATGAAAGTTATCCTAATATTATGGAGATGCAGAATCTACATCGACCTGGAAATTCAAACTCATTTCAGACTCTCTTGAACGAGGTTTGTTTTGATAAAAGCGCGACTATCAACTCACACGCAAACACAATACCAAGATCTGCTGATTTAGTTCCACTGCACTCACAGCCTCTTGAGGGCGACCCTAACATTATGGAATCTGATGACAAACTTCAGACAGATGAGGAGGATGATGAGGAGGATTACTCCAGTACTTTTGGTGACGAGTATAGCTCTGACAGGAGTGAGGAGAGCGAGTTGTTGCTTGGTAAATCACAGATTATTCGTGATGCAAACGCAATACAGGGAAAGATCTACCCATCTGAGATGGGTACCAATGTGATGGTTCAGGAAACCAACAATCGTATGGGTGAGGTGCCGATCACTAGCCACGCAACTCCAATGCAACAGCAGCCTGTTCAGCCGGATAAGGAGACGAGGGATAAACAGGAGAGACAAGAAATTGAAGGTGCTCCTCACATTCCTTAGAACGAGCGAATAAGAAAAGCATGGGAAATGATGGAAGATCAGGAAGAAAAATAAAAAAAAATGCAAATATGAGATGCATGAACAATCAGAAAATGGAAGGCAAAATCTTGGCTGATGTACTAGAGTTTGTTTTGCTAGGAGGAAAAGAGAAAAATACAACCTTTTATTTTGTTGGAAGGATGCTCTTGTAGTAGGTAGGGGTGGAGTCTGGCTGTTGAATTCCAGAAGGGTAACTAATGATGGGCATATCTCATCTTCTATTGGATGTCTTCTCTAGTTTTGGTGGGAGGGGATGGGCAGGGGGTGGTGTCATACAGATTTATCCTGGAAAAGTGAGGTCAAGTGGTTAGCTGTATGTTGGACCAAGAGAAAAAAGAATGCTACTGATTTTGCTTGGATTTGGGGGGTGGAGTTTTTCTTTGAACCATCAAAGTGGTAGATGGAATGTATGTGGCAAGTGTCTATTGTATCTTTGGCTACATTATGTAGTGCAGAATTGTGCAATTAGAATGTGAAATTTTCTGTTCAATGGTTTTTTGATTTCTTATGATGTTTTTCTTCCTTCCTTTTGTAGGGGTTAGTGTAGGGGGATTTTTACACTACAGTCAAGGGGGTTCAGATCTCCTCCCGCATTCTCCTCACCGCGTGCGTCACTGCGTGACACGTGGCAGCAGGGTGGTGAAGCTGAATGAGGGTTACCTTCATCCAGCCTCACCACCTTCTGCTGCCACGTGTCACGTGGTGGGGAGCGCGGTGACTCACCGCACGGTGAGGTGATCCTATCGGCAGTCAAGGCACCCTGGGTGAACTAAACTATAGGGGAACTTTTTGTAGTAGTGTTGTTAAGCAACCATGCTGCCAGTTCTAAAATTCTTAAGGTTTTGGATCCTTGAATATCTTTAATGGAAAATTACATGTTAAATGACCCATGCTTCGACACCACATGTAAGCATACAATAATATATACAACGACATCAAAAGATATTGTTAGGGTCTGAAGAGGGTGAAATGCATGCGAACAATACCACCATCTCTTCTAGGGTCTAGGGAAGATGAGAGTCAAACGGACAATACTTCTAGGGTCTGGGGAAGATGAGAGACAAACGGACAATACTTACATCCAAAGAGATGGAGAGTTTGTTTTTCAGAGAGATCTCCGGCTCTATATGACAATAATATATACAAACAACACTTAATTTATTGTAACCATACAATAAAATATACTAAGATTTTGAACATTATAACGTAGATAGAAACATAATGGGCATCTGCTGAACCTTTCTATAGATTGAACATCGGATTTTGGTGTAGAACTTCAAGCGATAAAAAGGCTATCTCTTGCTTTAGTATGACTAAACGTTATTTTTAATGAATATTTGTTATGGAAAGAATAACTCTTTATATAACATAGAGAGAGGGACATAAGTTGAACACAATCGGAAGGGGTATAAGTTTTAGTATAACTAAGGAGGCAATTGCTCAACTGCTAGTTTGTGGGACACCTTGTGTGGATCTTTGTGTGCAGCCTCACCAACCTAGAAGGCCGCTGAACACTGATTTGCATCTTTCACGAAGCTCTATAAAATTGGAGCAGTGAGAGCCGTCAGGACGAGAGATTTCGTCTTTTACCTACCAAGTTTAGTATAACTAAAAGTTATTCTTAATTCATAGCAAATTCATCTAAATGCCAAGTAATAAGTTCTTTTTCTCTCAAATTTCTTGTCTTTTCTATCACTATTTAAGTTGCATTTGCCTTAATTTAAATTTTTTATTAACTCATAAGTACATCCTTTTACGCCACACATGAGAAAGTATTTATTAATCCATAATACTTTCTAGTCCAATCAATAAAATACACTAGTATAATTCAGAGTAACTATTTGGTTCCTTTGGGAAAAACATACGCAATATTTGCAATGCCTATAGCATCAGTAGCAACATTTAACATTCATCAAGTAGAAAAATCTACTTTCTCACATAGAGGTCACGTGTTCGAGCCACGAAAACAGTCTCTTGTAGAAAGTATAAGGTAAAACTGTGTACATCAGATCGGGAAACGCTCCGGACCCTCTCCAAACTCTGCGCAAACACGGAAGTATAATGCATCAGGGACGCCCCTTTAAGTAAAAAAATCTACACAATTTTACATAACCTACAAAATATTTATCAAACCTACCCAGCAGACTTACACATATGCATGTCCTTTCCGAAAGTCCAAATAATTAATTTTATAATTGGTTAAAATTAGAGCAAATAAGTTCTTAATCAAATTTCTCCAAAAGACAGGGGTTCAGATCTCCTTGCCGCATCTCCCTTACCGCATGCGTCACCGCGTGACACGTGGCAGCAGAAGAGGATGGTGAAACTATACATGTGTCGCGTTGTGGAGAGCACGGTGACTCACCGCGCGGTGAGGGGATCCCATCCGAAAAGACAGTAGACATAGGCATGAGATAGTAGGCATATGCACGAGCTCTAATCCACATTGTGGGCAGTAGTGGGTGCAATTGTGGGTTATATTTCCCAACCTCTTTTTCCTAATTTGGAATATAAATGACCCAAAATTGTCGTTTTCTCTATATTGGCATGTCAATTTTCATGTCCAATTAATGATGGAGTTTCTAAAAGAGGAAGAAAACGAAAAGAACCAACTAAAATGGCGGCCTTTCTTCCCACCATAATGAAGAAAAAGAAAGTTAGCACGTTAACGTAGGAGTACGCTGAATTCTTGATTTGTATTTTTAATACAACTTTATAGAACGAGGACAGTAGAAACTTTCAAGGCCAGTAATTTGACATTTTGTTCTAAGAAAAAGAAAGTTGATAGAGATGATTTCCTGCATTGTTATTTCCAAATAGTGTGTATTGTCGGCAGCAACTTGCATAACTTTAGGGGGCGTTTGGTTCGTAGTTGGATATCGGAATCAGAATTAGAATATGTATAGCAGTGTATTGGTTTGACAATATATGGGTTTGGATATAAAAGTCATATTTGTTTGGTATTGAAGCGTGAATGTGTATGATTGACATGGATGATGTTTGGAACGTATCGGAATTGAAATGTGCATCGAAGATGGACGACTGAAAATTTGGACAGAAAAATTTGTCCGGCCAGAATATTGACGACGGCGGACGACGGTGAACCGGCGGTGGCAGGCTGCGTTGACTGGCAAGGGCCTTTGACCAGTCTGTTTGACCATTGGGGGTGGGTGGAGGCAGCCGTAGTAAGTTGAGGGTGGTCAAACTCGAAACACATACCCCATATTATACC
This sequence comes from Eustoma russellianum, assembly GCA_036186865.1. Classification (NCBI taxonomy): domain Eukaryota; kingdom Viridiplantae; phylum Streptophyta; class Magnoliopsida; order Gentianales; family Gentianaceae; genus Eustoma; species Eustoma russellianum. The sequence continues at coordinate 30,170,692 of AP025065.1, forward strand.
CCATATTGAAATACAAGGGAGCTGATCTATCAAAAAATGATATTCATTACCAAACACTCAGATATCAATCCATACCCCCAATTTTAACAACTAGACAACGTATATGAGTTTGGAGACCCTCTAGACCCATATCCTTAATGAAGAAACCCCCAACCAAACACCCCTTACAGTTATAATCCGATATATTTTACTATTAGTTTTACATGAGTGATTTTTTTATGTTGGTAACTCGAAATTTATATTGTGGTTATGAGATTTTTTTTTTTGATATATCAATCTAAATTAATTTTATTGTCACTTTGTATAATTGATATTTTCTAACTCCAACGTCTACCTAAATGGTTTGACATCTGACCTTTATTCAGACTGACAGGAACCATGATCATAATCATGATTATTAACTTTTAACTCTAACCATAGTTAGTCTTATTTAATCTAAATAATTTGAATCAGAATCTTTATGCAATAAATTCTTGATACCAATAGTATTTAAATTCAATGACACTTATTTTTATTTTTGTAACACGCTTTTAGTATAGGATATTGGTCTTTTTTCCTAATCCATCATTACGTAAAACTTATTTATATCATAGTGAAAAATTTAAACATAACGTGTAATAAAAAGAAACCATGATTATTGATTATGGTTTCAAAAGGTAAAGATCAACACCTTATCCTAAAGTATTTCTCATGAACCTTTTTTTAACAAAAATATTTTATGAAAATTACACATACTTGAGTGTGATAAATGTGCTAATATATATTTCATCTATCTCAAATATATTGTCATAATATATTTTCCAGTATAATATAAGTTATATTAGGTTAAAAGTCAACTATAATGCTATTTTATAGATAGAAAAATGATACTCAAATGTTTGCTTTTCATAAAAAAAAAACTGTTTATTAGAAAAAAGATTAAGGTAGGACTTTAGAATTTAGATCCTCACACAGGAGCCGAAGGGATAGGATCCCCTCACCGCAAGGGGATGCGGTGACGGGTGACCGCGCGACACATGGCATCAAGGGGGGTGGTGAGGCTAGATGCAGGTGACCCTCATCTAGCCTCACCACCCTCCCTTGCTGTCACGTGTCGCGTGGTCACAAAAGCGGTGAGGAAAGTGGGGGTGACTAGATCTCACCAGGAGCCGAACGGTAACTAGCGCTCAAACGTGTTAGTGGTTAAAGTAATTACATTCTTGTTTTTGGAAGAAGGAGATCATTTTATTGCAAGATCAAGACTCAAATCAACTGTACAACATGAACTGTACAGCTATCATGTATTTTGTAACATCATCTACATCTAACTATTATTTTTATGTTGACATGGTGTACGAATATTTCGAACTATATCATCGCATTACAGTATATGCACTTAGTCGATTGAAATTCTTCTCATATAAACTATTATTTCTTATCATCCAAATTTGGTGTATGGTATGTATGGCCAATGTCCACCCCAAGTAGGTACATAATTAGGGCTGTTGAATGAACCAAACAGTTCGTAAACTGTTCAAGTTTGGTTCATATTCATTCGGTAATTATTCGTTAATGAGCCAATTCGAATAGGTATCTGGGTTCGTTTAGTTAAACGAGTCAAACTGTTCGCGAATTTTTCGTTTTGTTCAAACAGTTATAAGGTTATCGAGCTGAACTCGGACCAATTTTAAAGTTCGTTTAGCTAAATGAACCGAGTCAAACAGTTTGTTTAGCTAAACGTATCCGAATTCAAAAACATAATATTCGGTTTGACTCGGTTCGCTAAAACGTCTGCGTACATTCTCGGGTGAATATTCGACGTATGCAAGTGATAATTTTTTATTTTATTTTAAAAAGTGTCTACATGGGTCGGAGGTAAAGCCCTCGAGATCACGTGACGGGCATGTGAATTTCTTTTCCCATCTCCTCGGTTTCTTCTTTCTTTCTTTCACGGTTCATACCACTCCTCTCGATGACGCCCATCATAAAAAATTGAATCACTGATGAAATCGTCTTCTACAGCACCACCGTCTTAGCATTCCGATAATTCCACCTCCTCCACCACCTCCTCCTCCCCCCTCGCCACCAACGCCGTCACCAGTTGTTCAAACTTTCCATTTCTTTTGCTGAGCTTGTCTTCAGCGAAGAGATGGTAAACACAACCAATAACTCTTCCAAAAAGCGTGTTCCGGATTGGTTGAACAGCTCACTATGGTACTCGACTCCAAATTTGTCTTCTCCGCCTCAGGACGACGCCGTGTCGAGCCACGAGGTGATATCCTCTTCTGCCACCGCATCTAAATCTTCGGTTCCAAAAGAATCGGCTGAGGTACCTCGGCTGGAGCCTCCGGTGGTTGCGAAGGTGGAGGCTGCTTCGAAATTGGATAGTAGGGATCCTTTGAGTAGTAATGCGAGTAGATACGGAGATTACGACAGCGATTACGAGGAGATCGAGGGTGATACCTCAGGTGCCGATGCCTCTGCAGCTGACGTCACTTCCGGAAAAGCTGCCGAAGTGCCAACGCCGCGGATCGCGGCGGCTTCCGAGGATGTTTCCCGAAGAGCCCAGATTTTGCAAGAAGTATATGTCTTTGGCGCAATGAATTCTCCTACAATTTTTTTTTTCTGTGGCTGCTTACAAGCTTGTCTCGGTTTCTTTTATTTATGTGATGTCTTCTTTTTTTTTTTCCCTGTCAATTTAGCTCTCAAGGAAGGTAGTAAACTTGGGCGAACTGAGGAGACTGTCATCTCAAGGCATACCAGATGGAGGTGGCATCCGCGCTACAGTATGGAAGGTACATGAACGAATCTGGAAAGGTTTCCAGTTATATCCAATTTTGGTGATTGAGTAGTTGGTTTCTTGAGGGGGCATATTTGTAGTATGTTTAATAAATCATTACACCTTGTAGGCTTTCGTTTTCCTGTCCATGGTCATGCTTAATTTCTTCTGTTGTCCTATTTTTTCTTATTGCTGGTGAGGTACGGAGAAACGTGTCCAGTGGCCCTTCATGAAGCACTTAAGTCTTGCAAATTTATATGTTAAGTTGAAGTCTTTATTTGCGTAATTACAAAAAAAAAAAAAAGTTTTATTTGCTTTGCTGTGGAGCCATGCTTGAGATTTAAAAATTTGTAGCAACCATTTGTAAAATAAGAAGCTGACTGACTAGATGAAGAATGAAGGCCTTCAATTATAATTCGGGGAAAACACCGTTGAGTTGGTATTTTCGGACGAGGAGTCAGCAAAATAATGCTCCCATTAGGCAGTATGAGATTGGAAATGTTACTCTTGTTTGCCTGCCTCTTATCGTCCTCAGACCCTAGCGATAGCTTTTGCTGTCGTTGGGATATACTAGGTATGATTGTTGTTGTTGTTGTATAATTAAAAAAACTAAGAACTAATGGCACATGGTAGGGTGCAAGGGAACCCCCTTCCCCCCCCC
>AP025065.1:30174120-30208443 GCA_036186865.1 Eustoma russellianum
CAAAAAAAAAAAAAGTTTTATTTGCTTTGCTGTGGAGCCATGCTTGAGATTTAAAAATTTGTAGCAACCATTTGTAAAATAAGAAGCTGACTGACTAGATGAAGAATGAAGGCCTTCAATTATAATTCGGGGAAAACACCGTTGAGTTGGTATTTTCGGACGAGGAGTCAGCAAAATAATGCTCCCATTAGGCAGTATGAGATTGGAAATGTTACTCTTGTTTGCCTGCCTCTTATCGTCCTCAGACCCTAGCGATAGCTTTTGCTGTCGTTGGGATATACTAGGTATGATTGTTGTTGTTGTTGTATAATTAAAAAAACTAAGAACTAATGGCACATGGTAGGGTGCAAGGGAACCCCCTTCCCCCCCCCCTCCCTCGGCCGCTCCGTCTCTCAAAGGGAAAAAAGGGAGAGTAACCCTCATATGTGTGTGTGTTTTTGTGTGTTTCTACTAAACTGGATAGGTACGGATGGATATTATTTTGGTTTTTCTTTCATTTTTTGTCAATGACTCGAGAAGTGTTAAAATCAGTTCTAGGTGTGTTCAGTCATTCATAATATCCGGGTACCAGATTAATGATATGCACCATCCATGGATTTAGTGTCTTTCTCCTGAATTCTTTCTTTCATCATGGTTGTATTTGAGAACTCAAAAATTGTGGAAAATTTAGGCACACTTGTTAATCATGCTTTGGTGGTTGACTTGAGGCTTCTTGTGTCTGTGTTTTGTAATACCTCAACAATGTTATTTATTTTTGGAGCCAATTAATCTACTTTGGGACTTAAAATGCATTTGATATTAACTGGACTGAATTTTTGCAGCTCCTTTTGGCATATCTATCATGTGATCGATCACTGTGGTCTTCTGAATTAACCAAGAAAAGATCCCAGTATAAGCAATTTAAAGATGACCTGCTGATGAATCCTGTAAGTTCTCTTCACTGTTTGTTTCGTTGTCTGTTTGCTGATCGCCTTTTATGTCTGTTCCAGATTCCTTATTTTACACACAGAGATCATCATGAACTTTAGTCGTAAGTGTATGCCAATGCTGCTTAACTTGTAACTGGCCTCCAACATTTCTGAGTAATGATCTGTTTATCGCAGTTTAAGAAAGCTCTATTCAAACTAGCCTACTCTGCTGGCTAGCTATCTTGTAATTTTGCATATATGTGAAATTTAAGTTTAAAAAACTATCAAAACTGGCCTATGTTCTCTAGTCATTTCTTACTATTACCTGGACCCTTCTGTCTAAGCAGCCAGACCCATGTCAACACACCATGGTTGCGGGTATGTGATCTGTTTTGAATTCTTTGACTATTACCTGGGTGCCTTGATCAATGGCCCTTCGTTGTCCCTTTGTTGTCGAGTATGAAGTCATTGGCCAAAACATATAAACCACCTTCAGGAAGGAGATGGTGATGTTGGCCAAAAGAGGAAAGGAAAGCAAGAAGGTGATGTGATGTGCATCAGTCAAAATGGAGAAGGAAGAAGGTGTACGAAATGAATCGATGCTGAAGGAGGGTAGGCGAAAGAACGAAAGAAAACAGAACACTGATGGTTGGTCTTCCGACAATAAAGTCAAATTAAATCTAATAAGTTAATCAAAGTGGGAAAAAAAAAAAGGAAAATTAAGTGGTGGTGGGTGGACTCTTCGGCAAGAGTGGCTAACATTAATTGTTTTTACCATGTCTGCTGTCTTGTTGATGTTTTTTTGTTTTTTTTTTTTGAAGAAGAGTTGTGATCGTTCTTAAGGTCATTTTGTTAAGAAGTAAATTTTTCTTTCTATTTTCTCATTTGCCGTTTAGGATATGAATCTCAAAAATTAGTTGCGAAAACATATTAAACGTATCCGTGTACCTAGTGCAAGCCAAAATGAACTCAAAGGGAAAGTTTCCGACGAGTTGAAACTCATGTTCAAGCATAACTCCAGTAGGATTAAAACCGTTAACTTACGAGCGAAGCTAGTGGCTGTATTCGTGCACCTGTGTCCTAATTTTACGTATTAACATGTTGATGCGTGTCTAGGAAGACACATCAATCCAAGATCATTTGAAGACAAAAATGCACGAAAAGCCCAGATGAAACACAGCTAAAAGTTAAAAGGATATAGCGCAAAGAACCTTGTTAGATCTTTTGCATAAACGCAGCTACACCCAAAGAACCTTATTAGTCTCTTTGCTTGACCAACATTGAGCAATCTTCAGTTTCCACGGTCTCCTTAGATCCAAGAACCTTGGGAGACCCTTAGGAAAGTATCTTGAAAATATCAAGGTTAGAATTCAGATTACAATACTTACTAAAAGTATTGATTGAAATCAAAAGAAGAAACTTGAATAAACAAGCTATTGGTGAGCAAGTGCTCGTTTTCTGAAATTTGATTGATGTAAAGGTCTTATCTTATAAAAGAGAATTATTTGTAGGACTAAGGGGTGACAAGAGGCCCTAATATTCGTAACTTGATTCTCAAGACAAAACCTTAAGTTCTTTCTAGAAACTTTAACAAAAGGGAAATAGCTTTAATAAATCATAAATTACTAAACTACGTAGTTTTGACTCAAATTAGAAAAGATTTCTAACCCTAATTTTGCTTCTGTAGCATTATTTGTGACTCCAATTAGTAAAATAAAATAAACCTAAAATCTTTAACAGCATGTTGGACATTTTAGTCCATTACCCTCCATCCCTAGTTTTAAGAGCATGTTGGACAATTTTGTCCATCCCACCCTTTATCTCATGTTCTTTCTTGACTCTATTTTGGATTTTTTTGGCTTTGATTTTTATGGTTGGATCTTGAGATGAATGTCTCGGATTATCATCAGATATGTCATCTTGGACCTCATCACATGTACTCTGATTTTATGAATTAAAGAATTCGACATCTGGATATATGTCCGTATCCGACCGTCGGACCCGAGTGCAGGTAACATAGGTGATGTACGTAGGTGATGTATATAGAAGATATTTTCTTCATATAATGCCTCTTATAAGGATCGAATCCTGTAGGAAAAAATAATAAGTTTCATTTAACTCATCAAAAAATACACCAAAATTGGGAGGGTAGAATACGCACTTAGCAAGGTACAATTAAAAAAAATACACGTAACAGGAGCATGGAAGAGGGCAGATACTGAGAAGGGTTGGCTAGAACTACTCTAATACTGAAATTGTGATATTAGTGGGAGATATGGTTCTTTGCCTTGTCCTTTTTTAACTCAAATTTCATAGACATTAAAATATGCATACAAGGTAATCATTATAATAGGCGGCATCATAAGCAATTGCCCAATGTGCATTCAGTCCATCAGTAAATAGAGTCTACTTCTATGGAACAATTCAAAATCCTATCAAGTAGGAACCCAAAAAGCTATTACTTTGGCTTCCTTCTTCTACTCCTACCTCTACTTTATTGTTTAACTGACTTGGTATCAGTGCCTTCTGTCAAGTCGACCGTTGTTTAGGATGTTGGATTTGTTCTTTAACCTCAATCTCCTTATCATAAGGAAAATTGACTTAGAGGGATTCTTAACATCCTGAACATCCAGTTCATTATCATTTTCCTCCATATCATCTTCATTTTTAGTGCCTAATTCATGATAGTGTTTTTTTAGTTTACCTTCTTCTTTTTTGACTTGGTTTCAGCGACCTCAAAAACTTGTTATTCTTCTAGTTCATATTCATCTTCCTCTGCCCCAGAGTTATGATAGTATTCTCACATTTTATCTTTGTGGTTTTTTTTTGTTGGTTTACTTCCAAAGATATCAGTTGTTTTAGATTTCACTTCCATTTGTTGGTTGTGCTTCTTCTTCACTTTCCCAGTGTTCTTTGTTCCGGTGTTATCTTTTTCCATTTTGTCAACCTCAAGACTGTTGATTTTCTGAAACAAAAGAGACTTCATGGTCTGCTTCAACTCAGAATTTTAGTCGGATTATAGCAAGAGGAGCTATTTACTACTTCACTATCTTCCTCGTTTTGACCTTTGGTGCTTCTTGCTATTTTGGTTTTTCAGACTCATCATCCTTGATGGCCTGGGGGATGATTTGTTTCTTGCTCCTTTGGTTTTTCAGACTCATCATCCTTGATGGCCTGGAGGATGAATTTGTTTTGAGATGTTAGTTTATTCATTGGTCGCAATGCACCTTCTTTCAAGGTTCCAGCTTCTTTCCCAAATTCAGCATCCATGCTTGCAAGTGAATTGATTTTTTCTTTTTCTTTTGAGATGCTATTTTATCATCAGGTTCGATGGCCCTGTTTCCTGTCTCCTTTGTTTAGGCTGGGTGAAGCCAGCTTCAAGCTCTTTTGTGTTGTTGCTGCTTTCCTTTTTTATTTCATTTTTCCTTCTCCTAAAATTTTCTCCTGGTGGTAACTGTACTTTCTTCTGCTGAACATCCCTTGAAAGATCAGCCTCCTTGTCTTCAAATTGTTGCTCCTCAAAGCAATCTCATTTCCAGTCTTCATTAACATTAAACTGTTGTTTGCATTACGTCTTCACGAATACCTGTACATCTGAATGTTTATGTGGCTAGTCAGTCAGAAATTACCAGAAGGTTGGAAAAGTCGGGTCTTGAGCATGACATTTCCAAGGGCGAGGATGATGGGTTTCTCTCAAGAGCAGAAGTGACTCATGGAGAGCATCCTTTGAGTCTTGGTAAGACAAGCGTCTGGAATCAATTCTTCCAGGTATCTTTTTCTTTGTTGGCTGTCTTTTTTGACTGGGGTTTCCTTCATTCATGTATTCCTACGTGGTTGTGTTATTGTCGATATGTATACTGTGACTTGTTATGACTTCAATATTGTGGGAACATTTTGAAGTTGACATGGTAATGAGGATCAAATTTATTGATGGAACGTGCAACACTTTCTCTCCATGGAGTTTCTCTGAACAACATAAAAAAGAATTATAAAACTCACTCCCAACTTCTTCCCAGTGAAATAAATGGAAGCACTGATAGTTGCCTTGGAAAGATCCTTCAGCTCCATAATGCTTTAAATACTATAAGGTTTATGAGTTCTTTTTTATGCTTCCATGCTCTCAGAATCATTTTATTTTCAAAAACATTAAAAGCTGAAAAATAAAGTTAGCCTGATATTTTGCGGATCCCTGCCCTGTATTCCTTTTGTTTGTTTGTTAGATAAAGCTTTAATTGCGAACCCGTGCAACTTTTACAATCATATGAACAGAAAGTGAAATGTATTTCCCATAATTGCAGGACACAGAGATCATGGAACAAATAGATCGAGATGTCAAGCGGACACATCCAGACTTCCACTTTTTCTCTGGGGATTCACCATTTGCAAGATCCAATCAAGTGAGCAGTAAAATTGTTGATCTTGCTAAGATGAAATTATATCACACAAACTGTTAATAACAGTTTCTTTTTTTCTTTTTTCAGGATTCATTAAGGAATATACTAATAATATTTGCAAAGCTAAATCCTGGCATCAGATATGTTCAAGGAATGAATGAAATCTTGGCGCCTATATATTACGTATTCAGGAGTGATCCTAACGAGGAAAATGCGGCAAGTCATTTTTTTTATTATGTCAGTTAGCCCTCAGTCACATTCCCTCCCTTGCATCTTAGGTAGAGCACCATGCATCATGGAGGATGCTTCTATTTTGTTTTGCTACTTCATTACCGGCGCCTTTCATCCAACCCCCTTGCCCCTGCTGCTGTCCTTCTCTGTTGATGTTTGACGCACGATTAACTAATGCATTAGATTGCAAGGCCTGAGTGCTTAAGGCCTTTTGTTTGAAGAAGTTATCAGTGGTATTCTGCTCCGACTTTGATGATGAAATTATTTCATGATAAATTGTTGAAGTTCATCACCAGCCACATCTTTGCTTCTGACAAACAGCAAGGATGTTGATGTATGTTCACTTGTATTTTGCAGTGGTATATAATGTATTCTTCCTTTAGTTAGTATATTTAAAGAAATGTAATCAAAATAAATATAAAAATAAATTAAGAACTCATCATTTTCTTCTCACTGGTTACTAGCATGGCTGGAATGCATATTGATAAATAACATGTTGCAAAATTCTTCACAAACAGTTGGGGAAAAATAAATTTGACGCAATGTTACCCCCACCCCCGGCAGCCATCCTCTCTCTACTTTTTGAAGTTGTTACTTCATTTTGTTTGTTTCCAACCACTTTCAGCTTATATTCGGCCTTAGTTGTTGCAACCATACAATATGCATATCACCATCTCTCTCTTTCATTGCCTGAAATTTTAATTTTCCCAAGTGTGGCCTTGATGTTGGTTAATTTTCTCTATATAAAAATCTCCTATTTTTCTTTTTCAGACTTATGCAGAAGCAGACAGCTTTTTCTGTTTTGTGGAAATTTTAAGTGGATTTCGGGATCATTTTTGCCAGCAACTTGATAATAGCGTTGTGGGTATTCGTTCCACAATCTCAAGGTTGTCGCAGCTTCTCAGAAAGCATGATGAAGAGCTCTGGCGTCATCTTGAAATTACAACCAAGGTAAAATATCTCATTTTTCTAAAAAATATTCAATTCAAACTTGAGGTGGTTGTATTTGGTTCACATGGGTATGGTTCCGATTCGCAGTTAAAAGCGCATGGTACTATCTAATGATTTTCTATTCAAATAACAGGTGAATCCACAATTTTATGCATTCAGATGGATAACTCTCCTTTTGACTCAGGAATTCAATTTTGCTGACAGTCTTCTTATTTGGGACACTTTACTTAGTGATCCTGAAGGCCCTCAGGTGAGTCCATTATCCCTTGTTTCATGATGTTCTTTCCATGGTTTCCTAGTGAGCTTATGCTAAACAAATTTGGGTATATTTAGTTGCCACTTGCAAGTTGATAGGAACCAAGAAATGCGAATTTGTGAATCCATCCATTTTTATTCCATGTGCGATGAAATCTTTCAGCCACTTACAAAAATATCTTTAGGCAGCCAAGCGGACGGGTATTTATACAGGCTATGTAAATGATACAACTAACAAGTCTGTGAAAGTTTAGTTAAATTCGTGTTTTCGGACCTTCCTTCTGGTAATGCTTTTGTTTGCCACCACCAAATTTTCATGTACTTATTGTAAATCTTTGGTTTACTGCTTCATAATTTAAACATTCACTGTGTCTTTCTTTTGATTTTGATTTTTGATTTTTTTACCGTGTGAGTACTAATGATTGCCAAACTGAATGTCCATCTCATGGATGATTCTTGAAAGGGATCTGTATCAAGAAAGCATGAGACAAAAGCAATTGTCCAACGAAGAGCTCTTCTTCTCTTCACTGTCTTTTCCTGATTTGATTGTTCACTGGCTACTGAGAAGCCAAGGGACAGATTTTCTGATTTTTAGGACGTTATTCATTAGATCATGTCATTCAAATGTTCAGAAATAAGGAAAAAGAGCCTGTTGTGCTTCTGTACTATGTATAGGAGTGCATGATATCACATTTTCTTTGTTAGGTTTGTGGATATATTGGTGTGATCTAGCTTCAATTGGAAAGTTGACGTTTTAGTACGCTTTGTAAACACGGTCTCCGTAAAGTAAGATCGATTAGGATGTCATACTCAGTATAGTTGAACATCCCCGGATTGTTAATTGGTGGAAATGATACAGAAATTAACCAGGTATTGTCATTGCAGGAAACGCTGCTTCGAATCTGCTGCGCGATGCTGATTATTATCCGGAAGAGGTTGCTTGCGGGTGATTTCACAGCTAATCTGAAACTGCTTCAGAATTATCCTCCATCAAATATCAGCCATTTACTCTACGTCGCCAACAAACTGCGGTCCCGTGGGGTTGCCTGATTCCTGTTGTTAGATTGTTTCTTGTGGCTTGGTTTATCCAGGTTCATCGCCAGACTAGATTTGTTGCTCTACCTGATTGTAAATGTGAATTAAAAGAGTAAAGACTAGTGAGGATAAGCAGTTAGCTGTTCTAGTTTTACATCAAGAAGACGGCATAAGGCCAGGCCCTTATTATTGTTGTTGTGGTTAAAGCTTTTCAGTTATATAGATAGTACTTGTTTTACCAATCACTGGCTCAGTGCCCCTCCTTGGAGCAAAAAGGTCATACCCTGGCTCTGAAGACCTCCATCGCCCCTGTCTCAAGAAGCATTGTGGAGGATGCAAATCAGGAGCCCAGCGGCCTCTTAGGTTGGGGAGGTCATACGCAAGAAGCGCGCACAAGGTATCCAAGGCAAAGTGGGCCTTTGGCTCAGAAGCATTGAAACATTCACACTGTGCGTGTCCATGAAATTAAAACTTGTACCTTTTGGACCAACTTCCAACCCTAGTACCAACTGAGCTATGTCTTGGGGAGAGAGCCCCTCCTTTGTTTTAAACTAGATTGCAGGTTTTCCAGTACTTGTGCTATAATTTGTTCTTTTGATGAGTAAAGAATGCGGTTCGTAGGGCGTGATTATCTTGGAACTGGTCTGTGCTTTATGGTATTTAGAGGTACAGTTGGTAGCTTTCAATAGCTGATCATTTTGTTGGAGCCTTGGGTAGACTTCTTTCTTTCTTTTTTTTTGTTAATTATAATTGTCCTCGCACTATTATTTGTTGATTTATGTTTGTGAATCCACTAGTACAGCTGATTGTTAATGACTTGTAGTATTACGTAGCCCTACAGTTGGGTACTACCACTTTCGTGTAATTCAACAGTCATATACATTACGAAGTACTCCTTCTGTGCTAAAATTATTGTCTTTTTAAATTATTGTCTTTTTTCTATTTTTTACTTTAAGTCACAATATTTTAAGACAGAAGGAGTATCTTAAATGAGACCATGTAGTCGCTTTTAAATAGGACCATGTTTTATCTTTTAAATGAGACCATGTTATAGCTTTTTGTCTACTATCGTTTGCATAATGTTTGATGGATTTTCAAAATTTTGGCATTTTTTTTAAATTTATGTTAGGTTAGAAACTCTTAACTTTTTATTTGTGTTCATGTTGTCGTGAAAAGTTTACGTGGACCTTTTATAGCAGCTGACTAACACCAACTTTTTTTCCGTAAATTTCTGATGGATAGTTATATCCCATATTGTGTGGAAGCTGCACCAAGCAGCTCAGGTCCAACTCAGCGTGGTGCACGGCTGAGATCTTTATTTTCAGTTAAGATTCATGTCAGAATATTACGGGGAAAAAAGAAGATTAATGTCATTATTGTGATTAATATTGTACTTAATTCACAATTATCTTAAATCTTAATTTAGACCCTCAATGTACTATTTAAAGCTGCATAAACAGCCTACTTTCATGTCAAACAAAAAACGTTTTCTTCAAATATCTAATAAATGTACCACAGCTAGCATTCCATCTTTGAAGTGATGAAATGCAAAAACCCATCAGTTACCTTGAAATTTACCTGTAAAACATTGTTTCCATGGCTGACCGAGTACCCCGACAAGTACATCTCAGTCTAAGGGGGCAACCAACTCAATAATTGAATCCATTAACTTGTCCCAAGTATTGAAACTACTGCAAAAACGGAAACCAAAACAGAGCCCAAAAGAAAATATCGTCATCAATCTATGATCAACCCTGATGCTACTGTTGAAAATACGGTATGCACCAACGTGGGATGTCAAAAGGCTCTATATACACCTCTCCTTGTGCGATGTTTAGACAGTCGCAGTTATTATAAGATCCCATATTGAGGCACGGAAGTGTTTGGGAGAGGAAGGGTTTCAATGGTTAACTAATCTGCTCAACCTTATTTTCAAAACATGAAAAATGCTAGATGAGTGGAGAAGGAGTGTAGTTGTCTTTCTATATAAGAAAAAAGGAAACACACAGTATTGTGGGAATTACATGGGGATTAAATTGCTAAGCCATACTATGAAGTTATGGGAGAGAGTAATCGACACTAGAATTATGAGAGAAACTCAAGTTACGGTAAACCAATTTGGTTTTATGCCAGGACGGTCAACCACGGAAGCAATACACATTCTAAGGAGATTGATTGAGATGTACAGAGAGAAGCGCGATCTACATATGGTTTTCATCGATCTTGAAAAAGCGTGTGATATTGTGCCACGTAGACTGATTTAGGATGGTATGTATATGAGAAGGGTTCCTATGAAGTATATAGACATAGTTAGGGATATGTATGATAGGCCGAAAACAACCGTTCATACGCCTGTAGGGAATCCAGACTTCTTCCTGATGGAGGTAGGCCTCCATCAAGAGTCCGCTTTGAGCCCATTTATTTTCGCAATTGTCCTAGACGAGTTGTCAAAGCCGATCCAAGAGACAGCCTCATGGTGTATGCTTTTTGCTGACGACATTGTATTAGTCGCGGAAAATAGACATCACATGAGTATGAGGCTAGAAGAGTGACGATGTGCTTTAGAGAGAACATGTCTAAGGATTAGTCGTTCTAAGACCGAGTATTTGTAGTGCGGCTTTAGCGGCGCAGCCAACGATGAGAATAGCCAACTCACCATTGAGGGTCAAGCGGTCCCAAAGGTAAGTAAGTTCAAGTACCTATGATCATTTGTACATCAAGATGTAGACATAGATAGTGACGTAGCACACCGAGTTTAGGCAGGTTGGTGTAGGTGAAGGGCGGCTTTACGAGTGCTGTGTGACAAGAATTTTCCAACTAAATTAACGAAAAAATTTTATAAGGTGGCATTACGGCCGAAAATGTTATATGGAACAGAATGTTGGGCCATCAAGAGGACACAATCGCAGAAGATGGAAGTGGCATAGATGAGGATGATGAGGTGCATGTGTGAGCATACAAGGCTAAACACAATAAGAAATGAGGTATACAGAGAAATGTTAGAGGTGGCTAATATATCATATAAGACAAGAGATTTGAGGCTGAAATGGCTTGGGCATGTCAAGAGGAGACCAACAACGGTGTTTGTCAGAACAATTGAAGGCCTCACTGTAGACGGGAAGAGGAGTAAAGGCAGGTCCAAACTGACTTGGGATGAGCAGATTAGGCATGACTTACTACACTTGTACCTCTCTGAGGACATGGTCCAGGATAGGATTTCACGAAGACAAAGGATTAAGGTTAAGGAGGTGTAGGTATGATATACGGGCACCTTAGAATATACTCAGAAGATTAGATACTCCAAACACTTTAGGTTGACTTGCATTTTTGGTATTTGTCTTTCAATTATTTGTGCATATCCACTGTTATTACTATTTCAATATCGGAAGCTTTTTATTTATGTATAATAAAATCCTTTCACTAGTGCATATTCCTATTATTATGCTATCTATGCAGGTGTGTATAAAGCCGGGAGTCTTACTGAAAGCAAACTCTCTATCCCTAAGGATGGATGTATTGTTTGCCTGCCTCTCACCCTCCCCAGATCCTAACGATAGCTTATGCTGTCGTTGGGATATACTGGTATGATTGTTGTTGTTGTTTATAACTTGCACTGCCTATAAGGAAGAGTTTCTTATGCTCTCCATAAAGAGTCAACAAACGATCAATGGTACTTTACCCCTACCATTACCTCTAGCATGACATGACATAAGTGAACTTATATTCAGAATCACGTAACATAATTTTATATTAAAGCATATCGATTTAGTAACACAATAATAATAATAACAACAACAACATTATAACTATAACATAAAAATAGTGACAACAACATAAAAATATTAATAGCGTATATAACACAAAAAAAACAATAACATAATAAGAACAAAAACATTATAACAACAACGTACTAACAATAACAACAACATAACGCAAATAACATAATAACATAATGATAACGTAAAATAAACATCAAACTTAAAACTAATAAAATTAGAAACTATAACTAGTTTGTCCGGTCATAGCTCATCATAGACCCCGTATTTGTCAGATGTCTTGCTCATCACTCCACTCTTGCAAATAAAATACAATTTTTTTTACACGAATGAAATGAAATAATTCGGCCGGTTTTTATAGATGTGCCTTAGATACCTAACACACCATTCAAAATGACGTCTTAGATGAGCGGTTTTCTAACCCCCAACGTGGTTTTTCCTAAAGCGAGCACTCTTAAGACGCTATTCTAAATTACGCACTAGTTATTTGGGATATTCTTCCTATTCGTACAGCACATGTAGTTATTCTTATTAAAACTACATTGTTTTTTTTTTTTTTTTTTTTTTTGTAATTTTCCGGTAAAGAATCCACCTATTTCTTTTGCTTATGTATAGAGGTTACTGGCTCACAATTGCAATTACCTTGTCAGTTTCATACATGTGTATTATGATTTTAAACTGCATATTCCCCAACATGATTTTTTTATCCATTTTTATATCTCTCATGCTTTTAATCATACATAATAACTTTTCTATGAGATATTGATACTTTTCTATGGCAAGCCCGCTTGAATAGTCTACCGGTAAATGACATTCTGTACTACCGAAATTTAGCGGTGTCTCCTCTGTGCCCACTGTGTCAAGCATCCCCGGAGACAATCCTGCATGCACTACGAGATTGTCCCCATGCAAAACAGATATGGAGAAGGCTTCTTTCGCCTCCAAACGAGCTCGGTTTTTCTGATGATGAGGGTGGCATATCAGGCTGGATTGATCGCAACCTGTCATGTAAGAGCAGTGTAGAGGGTCAGGCGGAGCAATGGCCCTATATTTTTCGAGAAGCAGCTTACCACATTTGGACGGCGCGAAACAAGCGACTATATGATGAGGACTATGAGCCACTTAATGTGCACTCTGCAGTTCGGATGATTTTTGAAAGGGCGCGAAATATTCGATTGGCTTGGCTAAGGCAATGTACTCAAGTAGATTGACTCTGTGTAATAGATTTAGCATAATGCATACTGCTTGTACATATGACACTTTATGATTAATGAAATGATCCATTTCCTGGAATAAAACGAACCCATATTAAATATTTAATATCATCAATGTTGATACTTATTGCACCAGCCATATCCACTCATGATATTTGCATAAAATCTAACCAAACATGATTTTATCAAAAATCACAAATCATGGAAAAAGTAAAAAATTATGACCAAAATCACTAAACCAAGAAGACATATGACATTTTCATCTACGAAAAAGAAAAGTGGATGGAGACGTTTCCTAGGAATTCATCACAAGAACAAGAAAATTAAATGGAGGCTTTCAAGAAAAAACTCAGTTTATTAGATATTGCAATTAGAAAGGCATATGTTTGAACTAGGACACGCACTGTGTGTGTAATAATATCATCTAGCAGATTAAGCACGACCTACTAGATTTGTACATCTCTGAAGACATGGTCTAGGATAGGAGTTCATGGAGACATAAGATTAAGGTTCACGAGGTATATGTCATATATAGGGACACCTTAGAGTATATTCAGAGACATATATAGGCGTAGACACTATCTATGCTTTAGATTGACTTTGCACTTGATTGCTTATATTTTACCGATGTTTTGTATTACATGTACATACACACGTGATGTATATTTTAATATCGAAAGCCTTTTCTTTGTATTTTCTAAATTCCCTCACTAACACAGTAGCACATCATATATCTATTATTATGTCATTTATACAGGTACATATAGAGTCGGGGTATCCTCCCCAGACCCTAACGATAGCTTTTGCTGTCATTAGGATATACTTGGTACGGATGATGATGATGATGATCCAGTCTAATTAGGTTAAATGATTCCTGATCCAGTTTGCAGTGAATACGTTATATGTGTTGCCTGGTAAAAATTACATTTTGAGGAGGTCGATGGATTCCTGATTTACCTAACGAATAGAATTCTTGAGACAAAAGGGGCCCAAGATCGAAATATAACCTTTTACCACTAGAAAATTAAATAAAGGTATTTCGTCGGACTTCTTTTAAAAGAAAGAGGTCAGGGAGGACACGGTGGGGGGAACGAGATTCGGAGGAACGAGAGCATGAAGACGTGAAAAAAGAAGAAAGAGACATTTCTTAGAATTTCTTTCAAAAGAAAGAGGCCAGAGAGGATGTGGTGGGGGAACGAGTTTCGGAGGCATAAGAACACGAAAACATATTCATTTTTTTTTGTTTTAAACTATAGCCAAAACACATACATAAGTTTTGATTAGTTTAAGATTTAGGTATATCAAATTTAAGGTAAAAGATATAGACGGTAACACCCTTTATGTATGCAAGATAGATCAATGAGCATTAAAGCTTAATTTTTTGATGCTTGAGTTTGTCCACTATACACTAATGAGCTGATCTAGATCAACTTCAATTCGTTTATCTCCAAACTGAAAAGTCCATTTTATAAGCTGTTCATCAAATGATTTGAGCGTATGATTCAATTACATCTTTAAGTGACCGCATCCAGTTAAATTTGACGTATATATAAATGAGCGATTTATTCATAAATTTCAATGTTTTTCATACTAATGTTTCACTACTTTTGACCTTTTGAATTTTCTTATATGTTGTATGCATTTTTTAAAATAAACTTATAAGCAAAACGTGAATTATAAACATGACACAAAGACACTAAGGCTATCTCCAATGGAAGCACCAAATAACCTATTTGGTGCAAAATACCACTCCAACCAAGCACCAAATCATGCACCAATTTGGTAAAAATGAATAGTGTTGCACCAAATAGGTGCAACACTATTCATTACACCAAATCACTATTCATCCTCCACACCATCATTTTAATCATATTAATTTAATTTTAATTTCGTTATAATAATTTTAATTTTGTTAATTTCGTTATAAAAATTTTAATTTCACTAATTACGTTATAAAAATTTTAATTTCGTTAATTTCGTTATAAAAATTTTAATTTCATTAATTTCGTTATAAAATTTTAATTTCGTTTTTAAGAAAAAATTATATAACAAAAAATTAAAAATAAAATAAGATTCGTAATTAATATTTAAAACAAAGTTACATTAGTAAATGAAGTACATTAAAAACATAGCATAAAATATTTCACAACAATAAAACTTAATAGCAACAAGCTTACGAAATAACTAATACAATATAGATATAAAGAAAGAGAAAGAGAAAAGAAAAGAAAAGAAAAGGATGCCTAAGCTAATAGAGACATGATAGACAGAAATTGAGACAAAATATAAGGTCTCAATCACGTGCTGCCATCTGTATAAACAACTTTTTTTAGAAAAATTTTAAACATATTCTCTTTTTGTACACGTGACAACGCGTGATTGGATGTCTCATATTTTGTATCCTCTCAACCAAAGCTACTAACTTTCAATCCTTAAATATTAAAATATACAGTCAACAACTGATCAAAGTTAAAAGTCAATCTTGATTTTTCAATCTCTTTTTAATCTATTTTCTATTTAAAGTAGACAAGTTTATATCACGTTTTTTTGATAGAGTGTTATATCACGTTAAAGTAAAACTGGATTTGGGTTTATTGTTTTACTTTACCGAAGCAAAACTAATCACTAAATTAATTTAGCTTTTTACATTGTGGAGTAGCAGTTGATCGACATAGCTTAACGCATCATTATGAGTAATCGAGAAACAATCTCTATGTTTCTAACATATGGTATCATTACTTACATTCGACCCTCCAGGGTATCTCTATATTTCTAACATATAGTATCATTACGTACATTTGACCCTCCATACTCTATTTCTATATTTCTAACATATAGTTACATTACGTACATTTGACCTTCCATAATATCTTTTGGTCGATAATGTGGTTGTTTACCGAAGCCCCAAGCTACCCGGTGGTTTTCGAAAAAACGGGAGCGCGGGAGGAGCGGCGGCAAAAGTGTGACGTGTTTTTATAGGACAAATTTAAAGGGATTTTTCAGTGTGTGAAGAAACAGACAATATGGAAGGCAGGGGTCCGGAACCGCCGCTGTTTCCGTTCGGCGGCGGTGGTTGTGGAGAGGCGCAGCCGCAACTGCACCTACCACCTCAGTTCCAGTTTTTCCCCCCGGACCTTACCCCTAACCCCTTTGTCAATAATCCAAATGCTCAGTTTTATCCCCAGAACCCTAACTTTTTCATTCCTAACGCTCTTCCCCTTCATCATCCCACCGTTGCTTTCCAAAACCCTAGGTTCCGTGGCCAAAATCCTGGTTTTCTTCCTCAGCATAGCCCTAGCCTTCTTCAGCCGCAAAATCAAAGTGTTAATGTCCAAAAAAGTGGTTTACACTCTCAACAACAACATAATAACCAAAATTTGGGATTGCCGCAGGCTCGGCAAAACTTCGGCGTCACTATTGAGAGATTAAGTGAAGAAATTGTAAAAGCTCGGCATGGGATTATTGCCGGAGGTGATTACGTGTCAGCTTGGAAGGTGTTACAGGCGGTTTTGCTAGCTTTAAGATTGGACTCTTGGGAGTCGTTAGGTTTTCAGATGCAGCAAATTCCCCCTCTCCATAGTCTTATGCTCACAGAGGGAAAGGTCCAATGCCTCTTTGTTTATTAGCTTTCTTACTCAACACACTGTCTTTGTGTTTGTAGATTAACTTCATTTTGGCTATCTAAGTATTTGCGTATAAAGTTCTTTGTATATATCATTGATAGACAGAGCTACATTCCAGAATATGCTTGTATTTGTACTTGTCAAGTAAGTTCATGGAATGACTGTGTCAGAACTTTGTTGTGTTCAGGTTTTGTGAGGATTGACCGAGGGAGTTGATTTTCTATGACATGCCCATATTCTTCCCGTTAAAAGTATGTTTATTATGTCATGAAATAAACCGTTTATGTAGGTTTTTTTTGAGAATGGATACATTTTACAAATGTTATAGAAGCATGGTGCTTTTAAATTTCCTATTGCTTAAGCTTTCTGATATATCGTAAAATGCAAGCACTCTTTCATGGATGCTTCACATTAAAACCAGTCTTTGCATGGTTTGTTGACAAGAGTATAATGCAGAAGAAGTTTTGGAAATTCATTGTTTTTATGTATCCATTTTTTAATTCCCCTTTTTTTAGGCAGAATTTTCCCAGCATTTTGCATGTGGAATTATAAACTGATGAGAAAAAGTCCTACTGCTGCTTAAGAAAATAGCAAAATTTCATTATAATTTCTTTTAGCAGATCATTATATCTTGAAGACAATCAAATCACTGCTTTCTCAGAAATCAATTTATTCAAGAAAACCTCTTGAATTGTTCTTCTATTTCACCCTAAAATGCATGTAAGAGGCATAAAGTCCCCCTTGGGTTTTGTTGTTTCGTATGGTCTATATTGGAATAAAGCAAAATGACTCACTAAATTGGCTGCGCTTCTTATATTGTAAAGTAGCAGTTGATCGACACGCGATTTTCATTATGGGTCATCGGAAAACAGCCTCCATGTGTTTCTAACACATGGGTATAGTTGCGTACATCCGACCCCCCATACCTCGCCATAGGCAGGAGCCTGTAAGACAATGAGGTAATGTTGTTGTTGTTATATGGTCTATATTGCATTTTGGGAGTTGCTTTGCTCGGGCCTCCAAAACAAGTAATATAGTCATTTCACCTGCTCCGCTCTAAAGGCGAACACTTGAAGAGGCCTTTAACAACCTGGGCTTATATTTGCATGCTTATTATTGTTGAGACAAATAGATGATGCTCTCTCTCACATGTTTTGGATAAAAATTCTTGCCAGTTATCGGTTTGCCTAAAAACACGAAGGCTACAAAAGGTGTTTACCTATTGACGTAGTGTTATATGCCTTTTATATGTGCTGTAACCTCCATTTTTGCTAAGGAGCCCAATAGGTGCATAAACACTTGGAAGAAAAAACTTGGTGTTATTGATGTTTGAACGTGTGCTCCTGCATTTATGGTTCTGTGAAACATTCTCATCTTGGCTGAAAGCTCTATCTGTAGATGAGGGATTCTGAACATGCTTGAAAAGCACTTTGCTTTTATATTTTCCTCATGTCGTGATTTTGTGTTTTGCTGATATTACTTCCTCTGTCCCAATATGTAAGTTCATGTCAAAGTATTTTAGAAAATTGTTCAAATGCTTTAAATTTTTTTTGCTTCCCTTTCTAGTTTGATGCATGATAAGTTAGTTGTTTGTTTTAAAAACTGTGTATTGATATGGTCAAACCGGGGAACTTACGTGATGAAGGGAATGTTACTTTTTTTTATTTGTTTTTACGCTTTGGATGCATGTTTTTGATATGTGTATTTGTCTGTCTCCTTATTCAGATAAATACTTTCATCCAATGTTTTGTTGGCGTTAGAAGCATCACTACATTGTATGAATTGGAATCCGCTATCTGTGAGAGTGAGGGAGTTGGTCAATTTGAAGATTTGGAATTGGGTCCTTTTCTACGGCACCCGCTGGTCATGCACTACTTTTCAGTGAGTCCAGATTTGAAGGAAGTATCGAAAATAACAAGTGGAAATATAATATCTAGCATTTATAAGTTTCTGACCCGTTACCAAGATAAGGGATCTAAGATTGATGAGCAGTTGGACTTCATTGTCCAGAAGTCTTTGACGAGCATTGAAAAGATTAATGTGCGCATTCAATGTTTGGGGTATGTATCACCCTCTCCTCCTTATAAACATTTGATTAACATGAACTCCGTTGTGCATATCTTTGAGCAAAAGAATATGTCATAACGATTCATTTTCATCTGATGTAATTTTATTGTAATGTTGCTACAGTGTCATACTTATGATATTGATGTAGGCTGTATGTATATTCGTTGGCTTGTGCAAATTTGGATAAAAGAATGACATTGGAACCTTGTGTGAAACTGAGAATCAGGAAATTCACCTGAGTGTATTTAGGATCTATACTACATAAAGCAATTGACAAGGGTGTGCATCACATGGTACAAGTTGGGTGGTTAAAATGGAGAAATGCGTCAAGTCTTCTTTGTGATAGGAAATTACCTTTAAAGCTTAAAGAGAATTTTTACAGGTCGGCAATAAGACCTGCGCTGCTGTATGGGTCGGAATGTTAGTCAGTCAATTATGATCACGAACAAATGATGCGAGTAACAAAAATGAGGATGTTAATATGAATATGTTGACATAAAAGGAAGGGTAAAATAAGAAATGAACATATAAAGAGAAATGTTTGGGTGACTCCTATAGGTGTGCATATGAGGGAGTCAAGGTTAAGATGGTATGAATATGTGCAAAGGTATCCTACATATGCACTTGTTAGGCAGTGCGAAACAACGAATAAGGCTTCATGTTATACATGAGAGAGGGTGACCAAAGAAGACATGGAGGGACATTAAGGAAGGATGTGACAATGATAGATACATTTGATTCATGTAGCCGATGTCGTATAGATGGTATAAGATTTAAGTGAGAATTTTACTTATTTAGGCCGAAATCACCTTTGAGATGATGTGATATTTTTGAAAGAGATTTATTCTAAAGGTACATATTATGTAGGTACTATGAGTATTAAAATAAAAACATAATAAAATAAACAAATAAATAAATTAATTAAGCGCACGCTAAATGGTTGATCCATATAGATGACCATACATAGTGGAAAAAATGCTTGAGTGTTGTTGTTATGCAAATTTGATATCTTATGCTTCTAGATGTTGTACTATTCTTTTTGTCGTAAGTGGCATGGATTCCCGGAAAATCTTGCAAGGATAAAAATTCTGCTCGCCAGTTGGGGGTAACGAAAAATGTCTCTGAGGTTCTAACTTCTTTTTGATGGGATGGGGTTAGTAACTTGTAAATTCCACAAAGTTGCTTACGCTTCACTTTTAATCATATCATATTATTTAAAATCAAAATTTAGAGGCAGTCCATGTCAATAGCAGTGCCTCAGTATAACCATCATCTAAAGGAAAGAGGGTGTGCTATGCAAAGATTATGCAATTACAATTCTTGTTAGGGACTAGGTGCTCTCCGCTTGGCCTTAACTTAGCTAAACAAACAGTAAGGTCTCTTGAGGGAGGAGAAAAAATTGGAAAGTATTGAATGTCCCACTTACTGACAAGAGGTAACATTTGCGGTCTTGGTTGTTGCAGCTGTTGGTTTGGTTCTTTGGTTTTGCAGCACCAACTGCAGTGACAAGGAACACTGCCGGTCTTATTTTCCTGAATTTGACTTCTGGAGGAAAATGTAAACCTATATTTAGTTTATGGTTAGTTTTTGATGATTTGGGTTTTCTGCACTCCAATTTCGCAAGTTGAAAGATTTGAGAAGCCATAATTATCTCCGTAAAATTATTGCGAATTTGTATCAGCTTATCGAACGAACAGTCATGTCAGATTTCAGAAAATAACAAGGTCTTGACACCATCATCATGAGGATATCTGCTCAACGAGCGTAAGAATCCTATCTTGTTGAATACGTTCTAACAAAGGTTTCTGTATGTTTAAATGTGCTGTCGCTTCATGGAGGCTGATACCTCAGGATTGTGTAGATCATGCTATTTCCAACTATCACTATTGAGTTTTGTTGGATTGGTGTGCGAGGCTAAGTTGCACTGCACTTTGAATTTGGTATACTTGATGCCCGTGGATGTTTTCAAGCTAGTATGTAATTTTTTTTTTTTTGGGGGGTGGGGGTGGGGTAGTGTCCCAGTGACTAGTCAGGTAGGCAACACCAAAGTAAAGAAGACAAAGATTAGACATGGAAGAAAAAAGAGGGAAAGTTTATAAGGTGCAGAAATGTTAAAAAAGAAAACTGCTGTCCTAGCTGATTCTTTACTCACGGGTTCTAGGGATTAGACTATTCTTTGAACTGCGTTCCCTTTTGCATACCAGCAGATGTATTTCTTTTTGTTGATATATGGGATTCAAGTTCAAGTGGAGTCTTCCAAACAGTCCTGAAATTGGCTGGCCTGGCCAAGTACACTACTGTGTATTTAGATTGTAGGTTGGGTTTTAGCTCCTGCTGGCTTGACTTCAATGTGTTTTCCCAACGTAAACTAGAATGTGTTGTTATCCAATTTTTTCAGTTGCATTTCTCTTAATTCCGCTGTTGTTTGCAGGAAACCTATTTCTTATATGCGGAAAGCCTCGCAATGTGAAAACGCCACACTGAAGAAACATGTTGATGGTTTGAAAGAGAAATTTGGTTTAAAGGTCAGAAAACGCCCTCTCTTTTCCTTAAAGAAAAGGCAATTGGATGACCGGTTCAATGACATGTCACGAAGAGTTGAGTCATTTACCTCAGCAAGCACGCAATTCTGTGGGAAGCACAAGAGGTTTTCATCTAGTTCAGATGATGATGACGTAGACACCACTGATTATGGAGATAATAGTCCTAACGCCCAAAGAAACTCTAAAGCATCTCAGAACTCAAAACTTCCAGATCGAGTTAGTAATTGTCCTTACCCATCTGCTGTTGAGGAAATGACTCGGCTGAGATTTCCACCTGACGATTCTGACAGTCAAGGGAATACTGATGACGAGGATGATGAGGAGGAGGAGGAGGAAAGCACTGAGAATGAAGACATTGAGGGTGGAAGTAATACCCAAAGTAAGTCTAAATCATTGCAGAACATGAGATTCTCCAATCGCTCAAGTAAATGCCCTTATCCATCAGCCACTGAAGAAAGTTTGCGGCTGCAACTTATATCTGAAAAGGACAATTTTGGCAATCCAGATGCTCATGGGAATGATAGCACTGACGACGAAGACAATATGCCAGGAATTAATGCCCATAGGATCTATAAAACACCTCGAAACGCAAAACTCTCTGAAAAAGTGAGTAATAGTATTTACTCATCAGCAGCTGAAGAAATGTCACAGCTGCAATCGAAAGCTGAAACATGTCAGAGGAAAAACCAGACTGGCGCTAACAGCCAAGATAAAGTAAAAACTGAACTGCAAAGCAAAAAGAGAAGGCTTGACAACAGAACTTTGAGTGTTTCTATTCCTCCGAAGATTCCTAAAAGGCACCAGGGTGAAATGAAAGCTTATACAGCTTCGAAGTCTAAGGAGATCTTCAATCAGAACACAACAGATCCTTTGCTTAGCGAATCAACTAAGATTTTCTTAGCAACATGGAGGGACACGTGTTGCAATAATAGCGTGAAAGAGGTATTGCAATTTAATTTCTTTACCTTATTATGTTGGTTGGTGTGCCCTTGCTGCCTTGCCAATCTTTTGCTTCTAGATGGCAGTTTTTACTATTTAAATTTCTTCTTCAAAAGATAAAAAAGCTGGTGCAGGTTTATTTTGTGCTAATATTTTCTTAGGTGGGTTAGTCAAGGACTGCTGGCGAGGCTATTTGAAAGTCTGTTATGTAAACTTGATTTTGTTTTTGTTTTCTCATATTACGATGTTCGAATACTTTCTCAGTTTAGAGGGCGGAGACCATCAAATTATTTATCATCGTTATGAATGACTATTATGGAGGCAAGAAACTCCTCATTTAAATGGATAAATGTTGTTGTTGTTGTATGTTATTTGTTTATTTATTTATTTATTTTGCGTTGCTTCAGTTTTGAAATTCTTTCAAAAGGGTTGATCAATTAACGCGTCATTTGTTCGGTAAGAGGAGATATGTGGTTTGGCTGGATCCTTGAGGATATCCTTTCTCCTATGTGTAAATAGCTTTGGCTATGTGCCGACTTGTTTATTAATGTGAATTTCTTACTCACAGAAAGATAACGTATCACTTGTGTAGCTTGTACTTAAAGTGTATAGCTGGCTATGTGTTATCGATTTAGTGTCCTCGATCTGCATTTTTTATCACATGCAAATAAAATACACATGCTTAGTTATCTTGATTGCTGCTAAAATGAGAATTTATGGTCTGGCTTTCTTTCTTTCTTTTTTTTTTGAAGGAAGTATAGTTTGCTGAAGTGATAGGGTATAAGCTTTAGGAATTGCATCCATACAGGGACTGTGTTACCAACGGCCAGTGGTGACATTTCCAGAATATCTTGCTTTACGTATTCCGACTGGAATCTGAAGACGAATAAGTGTTCTTCCATTCTTTGAACTTCTAGCAACACTTTGGAGGACCCATCGGAGGCGTCGTTGTCCCACTATGGAGGTGTTGCATTTGAGCTTATCCTTAGTATTTTAGCAGGCTTTTAGATAACGATTTCTTGCCTGTGTCAACATCAACCTCCGCTGTTGTGAGAGTAGTCGTTATTTCCAGAGTAAAATCACTCTTCAATAGAGGGGGCGATGCAGATTCTGCACGAACTCCCGCTTGCATGTTGTATATATCTCAATCACAACGATCTAGCCATTTTAGAGAGAATAGTATCGTTGTAAAGTTTTCCGGCCGCTTTTCCAGCGGCTGTAAGGCCACGTGGGCCCGAAGATGCAACAAAGTCAAAGGCGCTAAGTCAGAACCTAATTAAAATTGAATCCCTAGATAGCTATGCCTCAATAGGTCAAATTGTTAGGAAAACAATTAAGAATAAGTTCAAAGGGGAAAGAACCGTCCAATATGATCCCATGGACAGTGGTACCCTTTTAAGTCGGCTCGCTGAGAAACCCTCCATTACTCATGGAAACAGTTCTAGAGGGAAAGTTTTTTTGAGCTCTACAGTGGTCGGAAACTTACCTAAAAGTAGGCAATATAACGTAGGTGCTAGTAGTGAAGGACCAGAGGCACCAATCGAATTAGATAATTAGGTAACTTGTTGGAATGTGAGGGGTCTAAACTCCTCTCTTATACAATATGAAGTTAAAAACTTAATCCAGGAAAATAATAGGCCTCATTGGCCTCGTCGAAGTGAAAGAGATAAGAAACTGCTTACTATGTCCAGATAGACCCTTAGAAACTGGGAGGTGGTACATAACCAGGTGCCTAATTCTATCTCTAAAATCTGTGTTGCTTGGAATCCCAACCTCTTTGAAGGGAAAGTACTACACAATATGGTACAATCAATCATTTGTAGGATTAGACATATTGCCTCTAAGGATGATGACTTCATTTTAACCATAGTTTATGGTTACAATGAGATGAGTAATAAGAGGGACTTATAGAGGGAATTAAGGTACCAGAGTCAACTATAGTGTAACCAGTCTTGGTTAATCATGGGGGGACTTTAATATCATGCTAGACAGTCAAGGGATGGTCAAGGTAAAACTGGAAGGAAGATAATGGATAGGAACTCTATTAGGAAATTTACAGACTGGATTAAGGATATGGATATGGTGAATATCCCATTTAGAGTATTTTAATGCACATGGTCAAATAATAGGAGGATAAAAGAGTTTACACCTAAATAGATCACATGTTCTGTAACGAATAATAGAAGAACCAATATCTCCATTTTTTAGCTAGACTATGAACTCCAATCTCCTCATACCACCCTCAGTGTATCCTTACCATTCAAAGGCAAATTAAATTTGGTCCTAAACCATTTAAGTTCATGAGAGGTTGGACGAAGTATCCAACTTAAGTCTCCCGAAGGAAAGCTGTGAAGAGGTTGTAAGAGGTAATCCAATGATTTGACTAGTTAAGAAACTACAAAGACTAAAAGACCCTTGGGGCCAAATGTGAGGTTGCTAGAGGAAAATGTGACTTTGTTAGCTTCTGTAATAGCTTCTGTAATTTTGATGCAAGTCCAAGTTAGAGTAATAGTTTGGAGCTTAATTGTATGTGACTTGTTTTTTGTCTTTTGAGCAATCTTAGCTTCTAACTAGGTTGCTATCGCACTAATCTAGTGTGCACATTTGTAAATTGGCCTTATTAATGAAAAATTTACTTACAACAAAAAATGGATGCAAGAAAGAGATACAAACACTAGTTTCTTCCATAGAATAGTAAAGGTGTATAATGCTAAGAAGAAAATTTTAAGTTACAGAATGATGAATGACTAATGATAGAGGACTACCATCAAGTCAATGGCTGTTGATTTCTTTAAGAAGTTATTCACTGCCCCCACCATTGGGAAGCACCAGTTAACACTGGTCTGGTTTAACCCTAAGCGATACCCAGTCTTCTTCTCTCATCCACTTAGTCTCTAGGACAGAAATATACTCCTTTTCTCTCTAAAATCAGTAGCGCCCCAGGATTTGATTGCTACACTGCCAAGCTTTTCAAAAACAAACTGATCATTAATAAGAGAGGATTCCATTGGGCCAATAGAGTTCTTTTTCAAGCAGAATTTTATTTATTACCCATTGAATGCTACGGCTACCTTACTCATTCCACAGGTTGATAACCCAATAAGCATACTACAAAGTGATTTCGAAGATACTGACCAATAGGCTAAAGTCTTTGATCTCATACCTTGTAGAGGAGAAGTAATCCGCATTTGCTAAAGATAGAACTATCCAAAATAACGTATTTCTTATGCATGAACTGGTTAAAAACTACAAGAAAACTGGAGGTCCAAAATGTTGTGCTATTAAAAGGGAGATCATGAAGGCCTTTGACACAGTCAACTAGGTCCTAATATGGATACTGAGGGCAATGAAATTTCCAGAGGTGTACATCAACTGAATCAGGCTTTTTTTTACTTCCACAACCTCATTTTCCATTAATTTTAATGGTGCCATCAATTGCCACTTAAATGCTGCTAGAGGACTCAGGCAAGGAGACCCTTTATCCCCTAGCCTCTTCATCCTTGTTATGGAAGGATTTACCCAAATCCTCAGGTTAAAACTATAAATCCCAGTTTCACCTTTCATTTAGAGTGTCGGAACCTAAAACTATCATCCTTGGCCTTTGTAGATAACCTATTCATCTTGGCCAATACGGATCGACAATCAATTCAAGTATTTAAGAATGCCCTGTTGGAGTTCCAAACCTTATTAGGGTTGTAGCCCAACCTCCTTAAGTGTGAAGTCTATACTTCTGGAATCTGTGTTCAGGAGAATGATGTCCTCTCTAGTATAATGGAGATGGCCCATGGGTCATTTCCGCTTAGATACCTAGGTGTGGCTCTTACCATTGGTAAGCTCTCCTGCTCTAGTTGTGGTGGTCTGCTGGACATGCTAACAGCCAAGAACCTATCGTATTAGGGAAAATTGTTGTTAATTAACTCGGTGCTCATGTCAGTGTGTTGATACCGAACAACCTCTTACTTCCTACCTAGAAGTGTCATAAGAGAAGTGGAGAAAATGTTAAAATCTTTCCTTTGGGGTGGCACAAGGAAAACAAAAACAAAATGGTCAATTATCTGTCAGCCAAAAGACATGAGTGGATTATTAATTTATGACCTAGGGTTAGTTAATAATGCCTATATCTGGAAGTGTCTTTGGAATGTATGTGAGTAAAAGGAAGGACTTTGGGTTAAATGGATATACACTGCCATCTTAAATGAGAAATTTCTATGGGAAGTAAACCCACTGATTTGTGGATGTGGAAGAAGATACTACTGGTTAGGGATAACTTTGCTCACTATTTTGGCGAAGTGATTGGAAATAGACAAACAACGTCCTTTTGGTTTTAACCTTGGCATCTACGGGGTGTGCTTAACACATTCAGCTCAAAACGTAAAAGTTCAGCTTAAAACGTAAAAGAAAACTTGCAGTCAGTGCAAATGCCAAGGTTTGGGAGATACTGTGGGTAGCGCATGGAGGTTACTATTCGGTCGAGGTTGAGATAATCAAGTAATTCAATTTTACCAAGCCTGCAGGATTATTGAACTCAAGCATGGGGAGGATAATTGGACGTGAAAGCCATACCCCAACTTCTTAGTGAAGTATGCAACAATTGCCTTACAACTTTTCTTTCCCCTAGTTGATTGGAATAAAATTGTATGGTGTAATCATTATCTTCCATGATATGCAATTATACTATGGCTTGCATGTTGGAAGAGAATGAACACACAAGATAAACTTCTTCAATGGGAATTGATGTAAACTAATTCATGTGTTTTGCGTGACAGGTTTGCCGAAAACCATGATCACCTTTTTTTCCCAATGTGAATACTTAACTAAAGTGTGGGTTGCTATCTTGAAACTTATCAAGGACAATGACAAAAACAATGGTTGGTAGAATAATATACTCTGGCTCAACAACTCGTGGCACTTAGTTTCAAAAAGAAATGACTCATTTTGCTTTCTCAGCCACGGTCTACCATAGTTGGAAGGAAAGAAATAATAGAATCTATTAACAGACTGCCAAGGCTCATGCTGCAATTATCAAAAAGATCCTATTAAACATGTGCTTTACAGTTGATTCATGTAAAAAATACAAACGCAGCAAGCTCAACTTGGAGCTGTCCCTTAATCTTGATGTTTCGGTGAAGACCTTCTCCAACCTAACAGTAGAACCTGGCCTGAATGCTCCCTTAGCACTGTGAGACTGTTGTTTAACTGCTCTCCAACCTATATCATGAACTTGGCAATTCACAGGGAATATTTGTTCAGATGTGCACCACCTACCTTTTAGTCTGCCGTGCTAGCTACCCCAACTCAACTACCCATTCTTCAACATTGGTCTACATCAAACACTAGTTTGCTTTTATATTTCTAATCCTTATGGTTGCTTTATTTGTGTTGTCTACTAAATGTCTTATTGATTTTGACCTGTATAAACTCAGGAAAATTTGGCATTTTTAAATTGCCAAAGTTCCTCGCGTAGTTATGGTTTGGAATGTAAAGCAACTTTGCAACATTTGTATTTTGTGAAAAATCTAGGACACTAGATAGTTTACTCGCGCCCTTCATATATGAAATTTTATTTTAAAAAATAGTTTGCTGATAACCCTATGGCTTTTGTTTCATTCAAGGAAGCTCCGACTGCTAGCTCTGCTTTTTTCCCTAAAATCATTTTACAATTATTCAAGCCTTTTCACTATATGGAGTCGGCTAATATTGTTTTACATCTATTAAAATTTTAATTAAAAGGCAAAGGCAATTTGTGTTCTTGCTTTTGTTTTCAACATTTCTTTACGTCTCTCAGATGATTGTTGCTTTGTCGAAGCTGCAAGGTCGATGGTTAATAATTGGCTCTGAGGCCATTGATCAATCTTTTTATCGTCTTTCACCCTTGCTGTTTCCTGCTTCAGTCCCATGTAATTCTGCCTCGCGTCTTTGTAAAGCTGATGTTTGGTACGCTGAATGGTTGTATGTGTAATGAGATGCAAACCTTTTCTTGTGAGAGATTATGGTAAACCTCAACTATATCAATTTTGAAATAGGGTTATTTCTTGGGCGTGTATGTCTTTGCTTTAACTCCTTTTTTGTAGGAATTATACTGGTAAAAGAAGGAAAGAATCATAAAAGGATAAAATTTGATTCCTTCCTAAATTAAGGAGATCATGTCGATTCTATTTTTGCATTATTGCCTTAGATAGAAAATCTTGTAGATATAGTATATTTACTTAGGCTCTACTCAAAGGCTATAAATAGCCATAGTATACAAACGTTTTTTTTGATGCAATGAACTCATTATTCTACCTTCTATTCTTCATGGTATCAGGGCCACCTACGAGCCAAAGTTCTTCTAAACCATAACCAACCCACTGTATTTGCAGACACAATTTTTCTCGAAGAATCAGCCCAATTCTTCCGCAATATTGTGACCACTGAGCCATCAACTTCTAGTATCCTTGAGCACTCTTCCACTCCAGGTAACAAAACTGGAGCAGGGTTATCCAATTCCCAAAATGATAGGATTCCAATGGTAATCACTGGTCACAAGTTGACTGACTATAACTATCTCTTCTGGTCTAAAGCCATGGAGATGTTTATTACTGGAAAGGGCAAGGAAGACTACATTACTGGTAATATCACTGCCCTGGCTATCACTTACCCAAAGTTCAGGAGTTGGAAGGCCGAGAATAGTATGGTAATGTCCTGGCTCATAGGGTACATGGACCCTGACATCAGTGAAGATCTTTTGCTGTATTCAATAGCACAAGAAATCTGGGTGGCAGCCCAAGAAATGTACTCCAAAAAAGACAACACCTCTGAACTATATGAGGTTGAATCCCAATTACAGGAAACTAAACAAGGAGACATGAATGTCACCAAATATTTTACACAGCTCACGCGGGCATGACAACAAATAGATGCCTTTGAGTCCATTAATTGGACCTGTACTGCTGATGCCCTACTCTATAAAGAACTCAGAAAGACTAAGAGAGTATTCATGTTTTTGATTTGCTTAAATTCTGATTTGGATGTTGTTAGAGGCTGGATACTGAGTATAAAACCTCTTCCCAGCCTCAAGACAGTGTTCTCCGAAGTAAGACATTAGAAGAGCATGAGAAAATTAATTATTGGCCCATCAATGACATCAACTGATAGGTCTGCACTCTTAACAAAGCGATCACTCTATTCATCCGAGAGTCCAAGTCCTAGTGCCAAGCGGGCCACTACCAACAAACCATTTTGTAACTATTGCCTATACCATAAAGGAATGCTGGAAGTTACATGGTAAACCAGCAACTGGTCAGAAGCCTAGGACAACCTCAAACTGGAAGTCTTCAAGACCGCCTAATCATGGCTATACAACCAAGACCGTGTCTGATCCATCAAACACCAACAATCTACCCACTAAGGATCAATTACAAGTCCTCCTAACGTTGTTAAGTCAAAAATAAAATGAGGCTCAGGAGCCTATTTTGGCATCAATGGCAAGCATTGGTAACAACCTATTGACAAAGGACAGCCATGGATAGTGGATTTAGGAGCCTCTGACCATATGACAGGGGGTGGTAAGCTCCTTTCCAGCTATACAAATTTTTTTGTAACAAAACCTGTTGCAATAGCAGATGGAAAACAGGTCCAAGTATTAGGAACAAGAATCGTAAAAATCAATCATAATCTCACCATTTACAATGTATTACATGTCCCGCACTTGAAGTTTAACTTACTCTCTGTAGGAAAGATAATGACTGACAATAATTGTCAAGTACTATCAGCACATACTATATGTCTGTTTCAGGAGAGAAATTTGAGGTTGAAGATTGGCGAGGCTAACAAAACAAGAGAGCTCTTCGTGTTACACATGGAGAACACCCCAGCACAGTGCTCTATCTAGTAATATTGTTAGCACTCCACTAGAAACTATCAATTGTAATAAAAGGTCAGCCTGCGACCAAATATTTTTATGGCACAAAAGGCTAGGGCACCCCAACTTCCAATACTTGAATAAAATTCTACCTACCTTATTTACTAGTATTGATCCGAATATGCTTACTTGTGAAAACTGCCAACTTGCCAAACACACAAGGGAAATGTAGCCATCAAAGCTATACCAAGAAAGCCTACCATTTAATATTGTAGACACTGATATTTGGAAACCTTCAAGGATAGCAGTATTAGTGGAGCAAGGTGGTTCATCTCATTCGTAAGATGACCACACTCGCTTAACCTTGGTATACCTACTTAAACACAAGTCAGAGGTTGGACAGGTTGCAAAAATCTTTCACAACCTATTAAAAACCCAGTTTGGTGAAAAAAATAAAAACTATAAGGTCTGATAATGCTACTGAATACTTAGAAAAGAAAAAGCATGCACCTACTAGAAGTCACTAGGGCTCTAATGTTCACTGCGGGTTCCTAAACAGTATTGAGGAGAAGCTGTACTCACAACTATCTCATAAATAGGATGCCCTCAAAGACAGAGGTTTCTCACACACACTACCAAACACCTAGACAGAGGTTTCTCACAAACTACCCCCATACAAAACTATTGTCTAACTCCCACCAAAGTTGTTTGGATGCAAACTTATGTACATATTCAATCGATGAACAGAGGTAAACTAGACCCTAAGTCAATTAAGTGAATGTTTATTGGGTATTCGGGTACACAAATGGGTATAGATGTTACATTCCCTCTACTAAGAAAATATATACTACATTGGATGTATCCTTCAATGGAACACTCCTATTTTATGATAACTAACAATACCACAAAATACCAGGGAATACGTGGAATATACTGGATATATGTAACATTGAGGCTGAACAAATAACTAGTAGTCAATCACCTACAATTGAGTCTTATAGAGACTTCTAGTTCACCTCACAATGATGCACCCCTGGAAGCCGCACCGAGTCACCTTACTCAACCTCCCACCACTAGAGTTTATCCGCATAGACATAAGGACAGACCACTGAAAACTGAAGCCTCAAATGAACAAAATATCTCACACCTTGATACCCTAGATATAAGCAACAGACATATAGCCTTAAGAAAGGGGGTAAGAAATGTACTAAACATCCACTCTCTAACTTCATAACTTGCACTAAACTACAACCACAGTTCAAGGCATCCACTACCCACTTGGATTCTACTTTAATACCTAAAAGCATCCACGAAGCATTAGCAATCCCACACTAGAAAGAAGCTATAAACCAAGAAATGGATGCCCTACTAAAAGCTAAGACTTGGAATCTCACACTATTACCCGAGGGGGTAAAACCAATAGGGTGTAAATAGATGTTCACAATCAAGTACAACTCTGATGGCACTACAAACCGGTATAAGGCCAGACTTATAGCTAGAGGTTTTACACAAACCTATGAAAGAGATTACTTAGATACATTTGCCTTTTAGTCAAATTAAACACAGTAAAAATAATATTCTCACGAGCTCTTAACCTTGATTTCGACCTATATCAACTTGACATTAAGAACGCATTCTTAAATAGAGAACTTCAGGAAGAAGTATACATGGTTGTGAAAGAGTCATCCAGGATGTGGTTTCAGAAGTTCACAAGTTTAGTAAAAGGAAAGGTTTCAACCAATGTCATAGTGATCACACACTGTTTACAGATGTAAACAAAGAAGGAAAAATCACATTCTTAATTGTGTATGTAGATTACATAATAGTCACAGGAAACAATATAGAACGTGTAAAAAGAACCAAAGGACTGTTGTCACAGAAATACGAGATAAAAGATCTTGGCCAGCTAAAATACTTCTTCGGAATGAAGGTAGCGAGAAATAGGAACGGAATGAGCATCTCACAAAGAAAATGTGTAATTGATCTATTAACTGAAACTGGGCTGTTGGGCTGCGAACCTGCACCAACTCCTGTTGAACCAGGGTATAAGACTACAAAGTCAACTGATGAAACACCTACAGACAAGTTAAGGTTCCAGAGGTTAGTTGGAAAACTTATCTATTTATCACATACTAGACCTGATATTGGCTATGCATTCAATTCATGCATGCACCACTAATGAACATTACAGAGCTGTTATGAGAATCCTCAGGTACTTAAAGGGCTCACCAGGACAAGGCTTGCACTTCAAGAAGACAGAAGATATGTCTATCACTGTGTTTACTGACGTTGATTGGGCAGGTTCTAAGATAGACAGAAGATCTACCACAGAGTGTTGCACTTATGCGTGGGGAAACTTGATCACATAGAGGAGCAAAAAACAAGCAGTCTGACAAGAAGCAGTTCAGAAGCAGAACTACGAGCATTGGCATTGGGAGTCTGTGAAGGACTATGGCTGAAAAGGGTCTTAAAGTGAACTAAGACAATTACTGGACAAGCCTATACGAGTATTCTGTGACAACTTGTCAGCAATGCACATGGCTGAAAATCCCGTTCAACACGGCAAGTCGAAGCATGTGGAAATCGATAGACACTTTATGTGGAAAAAAATTGAAGACAGGTCCATCTGCCTAAAGTATATTCCTACAAAGGTTTAGCTAGCATATCTTCTCACCAAGCCAGTGTCCATCAAAATATTTCAGTCTCCACAAATATCCTTTTATGTCTGTAGATATTTATACAACCAAGCTTGAGGGGGGTGGGTGGGTGTAAGAATTATACGGGTAGAAGGAAAGAATCATAAAAGGATAACGGTTGATTCCTTTCTAAATTATAGGGATAATGTTGATTCTATTTTTGAATTATTGCTCTAGATAGAAAATCTTGTAGATATAGTGTATTTACTTAGCCTCTACTCAAGGCTATAAGTAGCCATAGTGTACAAATGTTTTTTATGCAATAAATTCATTCTTCTACCTTCTATTTTTTTCATTTTTCTTCTGAGGATTTTTCTTGCCTGAAACCTACTTATGAATGCTGGTTCTTGTTTGGTTATCTTCTTATGGTATAGGTTGTTGACAAGATGCTTCAACACACTCGCTGGAAGAGGAAGAAGAAGTTAAAGGCGTTTTTGCTGTCCTACCCTTTTGCTGGATTCCTTGATCTTGCTGTATGTTCTTTTTTGCTTGTTTCGTGTATGTTTTATATATGTGTGCGTGTAAATGTGTGTGTGCGCGTGTCTATATATATGTGTGTGTATATATTCATTTCTTTTAATCGTATTTCATTGTATTGTATTTGATTGATAATTTTCAAGACTGCAAATTGTTGGTTAACCTTGTTTTTGGATAATATTGTGGCGGCTTCTTGATTTGCTTCGCCCCTGCACCTGGGAAAGGTGCTGCTTAGTGCCTCTTATTTCTCTTTGCTTCCTCTTTCTCTCTTTTTTCCCTTCTCCTAGCTATTAGCTGTGAGTTTGTTTAGATTAAAAAGCCTATGCTTTGAAACTCGGATTGTATTTTTTCTATTTTATTTACAAAACCAATTATTAGTATATTATCGTCATTAAAGTATTAACCCACAAATATTTCAAAGTTAATTACACTAATATCTTTATCATTGAAGAATAAAAATTTTTATTCTTTAAATAAAGATTAATGTTTTCTTTTCATTTCCAATGGAGTTAAGGTCACACTCTTCCTTGACTTTGGAATATAATGGAATAAAGCAAAATGACTCACTAAATTGGCTGCGCTTCTTATATTGTGAAGTAGCAGTTTATCGACAAGCAATTTTCATTATGGGTCATCGGAAAACAACCTCTAGGCGTTTCTAACATATGGGTATGGTTGCGTATATCCGACCCCCATACCTCGTCATATGCGGAAGTCTCTAAAGCAATGGGGTAATGTTGTTGTTGTTGTAAATAAAGATTTATGTTTTCATTTTATTTCAGTAAGTTGTCTTTTTAAATTGTTTTTTCACATGCTAAAAGAAATAGTTAAGCTCTAATTGGTTATAATCCAATCAATTTTTGGATTTTTAACTAAAAGTCAATTTATATTGTGAAGTAGCAATTGATCGATATATCTTCACGCATCATTATGGGTCATCGAGAAACCACCTCTGTGTGTTTCTAACACATGATTATGGTTGTGTACATCCGACCCCCTCATACCCTTTCATAGGCGGGAGCCTCTCAGGCAATGGGTTAATGTTGTTGTTAGGTACACACTCATAAGCATATGCACATGTATACACCCATGTATATTTATGTCTGTATATATATCGGACACACACATGTACATACATTTATATACAAGTGTATATATATGAGCACACACATGTGTGTGTGTATATATATATGCACACATAGTAATCCGGTCCGACCTTCGGCTAAAATTGGTCGATGTTCGATCTGAGTCTCGGAACATAGTATTAAACATGTGATCGCGAGCATGTGTTATTTGACTTGGGCTATACATCTTAGGTGAACATCCTTCCTGGAAACTCCTATGGATCCTTTAGTTAACTTCGCTATGCAAAAC